>SJYQ01095287.1:0-18567 GCA_006410935.1 Redunca redunca
AACAGCCTCTCTGATGAGTCCAGGCTGGTGCAGGGCAGAGGGAAGACTTCTATGCTCAGCTTTGCCACCAAAGCTGTGCGGGCCCTATGCCGTGGCCTCCCCAGGGGTTCCGGCAAAGAGGGCTGGTAGATGCCCAAACCAATCTTGTTTCTAAGTTCACATAGGGAGGCAGGCCTACTCTTCCTCCAGACACGGCTCCTCCTGTTCCCTACTCGGAGCTCCCTGCGCTCACTGGCACCCAGGTAACTTGCAGGTGTGGTCTGCCTTTAGCTGATGCTCTTGTGAGCGTCCTGAGACTGACTGTGAACAGTGTCCTGTCCTTCTGCACAAACTCTGAGCCACCTGAGAGCAAGGACACACACCCCTCATCCCTCTATCCTTCCCCTCCTTCCTGCTTTCCTTTCTTTCTCCCCTTGATTGAAGACCAACTGGCAAATATAATCGTGTATACTTAAAGTGAACAACAGGCTTAGCTGATACACACAAACACTGTGAAATGATTTCCAAGATCAAGATAATAACATCCATCATCTCACATCATTAAGTGTTTGTTCGAGTGTTTTGGTAAGAACGCTTAGGACCTACTCTCAGCAGATTTTTAAGTATACAATGCTGTATTATTATCTATAGTCATCATGTGGAATATTAGAGCCCTGGAACTTCGTCTTATACCTGGAAATCTGTAACCTTTGACTTACCTCTGCTCCCCTCTCAATCAACTTCACTAGCTCCTGGTAACCACCACTGTACTCTATATGAAACTGGCATTTTTAAATAAAGACCCCACATATAATTGATACCATATGTATATCTTCGACTCGTTTCTCTTATTTCACTTAGCTTTCCTCTTTTTTTTTAAACACCCAGCACCAAGGCCATGCTCCGCTTAGGTAGATGCTAATCCCAGTCATCAGTGTTTGTGAACATCTACTGTGTGCTGAGTTGCAGTGGACGGAGGGCAAGGCTGACTCTGGGGATGGATGAGGGTCCTCACCGAGCGTGTGATGTATGGGCTGCTTTATCAATGCTGCAGGAACTCAGAGAACAGAGAGAGGGGTGGGAGCCAGCAAGAGGTGGAAGATTCTGGAAAGGCACAGAGGCCAGAGCTAGGAAGGAGACAGGATGGTGGGTCAAATCTTGTGTGGAGAGCAGAGGTCACATTGGTGGGGCCGTGGATGTCAGATCAACAGCCCATGGGCAAGAGTGTCTCAGGAAGACAGGGTTCCAGCCCTGTTGACATGAAGGACAAGGAGCAAACCAGGCTTTTCCAACCTGTGTTAGGCCTTGCACTCAGCCCTCCTAAATGAGTCCTCACTGTCTGCTGATTGTGGAAGGGGGGAGTGGGCAGAGCAGGTGACAACATGGCTTTCTGGTCACCCAGGCCCAGGGCTGGACACGCTGCAGACAATGTCCAGGCCTCTGCTCAAATAAGGCTGGCCCGGCAACCACGGCTAAGCTGGATTATTTGCAAAATTACCTGCAGATCTAGAGAGTATTATTTACTCCAGTATTTCCTCAAACGCTATCAGCTGCATCCTATCTTCACAATTTTTACTGCCTACCACGCACCTGTCCTAATATTGACTTAACATTTCCTTTAAATAGACTCACTTTAAAACCTTAAATAAATGTATTTACATTTAAGAGTGCATCACAAGACTGAATGGAAAACCAGTGTTGCTTGCCTTACACAGAAGCGTCACATTTAAAGCATATTAAAATAAATCTGTTACTAATAAGTGTTCATCCATGTTCCACCCAGAATCATCTTTGATGACACCTATGCCGCACCTTGGCAATCACTTATTTTTCCCAGTTTTAAAGACTGTATTAAAACTGAGGCTTTAAGAAGCTGGCACGCTTGCCAAAGACAGAACATGCTCTGGACTGAAATCATGGTGCAGTTTGTACATGAAGGGACCCGACGTGCGGACTGCGGGCCTACCCGGAAGGATGAACCTTTATCTAATGCAGACAATTGATTGCTGCAACCAGAAAACGAGCGCCCAGCCCTCCTGTCTGCACGGAGAAGAGACGGACAGCGCCATCCTACTCCCACCACTTACCGTTCTTGGAGACAAACTGGGAGGTGACTCCTGCCTCAAATGTGGCAAAAACAGGGCTGTGGTCACTGGTCATGATGTCACTGGTGCTACCTGAAGGGGAGGGAAGGAATTTCTGAGCAGGGGAAGAGAGATCCTTCTGGTCGAGCCAAGGATGACGAACACACAGCAGAAATCAACTGACGCATGTAGGAGCCTCCGCAAGTTTGATGGTTTCATACGACTATTCCATTACCTCCCACAACCACGCTTGAAAGTCTCCGTGAAAGCCTGTGACCCTCTCCTCCATGGCTAAATATGCCCGTAGTAGTTTTTTTTTTTTTTCTCTAAAGACTTATGAGTTTTTAAATATATAGATGGTTGTGTGTGTGCACTGTGGGGTTTTTTTCTGGTCTAAGCACTTTGCTGCCTTGATGAGGAGCTCACAGCCCAGAGTGGGATGGGGATCTCATCACTGTCCTCCAACCCACAATGCCTCTGGAGAGCGTGACGGTGATGGAAGTATAGAAATGGAGTACAGAGGATTCTTTTAAGGAGCCTGGCACTCAGATGAGAAGGGAAGGCAGCGGAGCATGTTTAGCAGGGATAACAGAAAGAGCAGAGGGTCTAGAAGTCTAGAGTTCCAAGTGCTTGTGATAGAGTTACGTGGAGACATTTGGCTGAATACTCAAGGCTGGAGATTTTTATCTTCTGCTCTGGAGTCAGGATGATAGGTGGTAGCAGAAGCCACAAGGATGTCTGAGCTTCAGAGGGAAGACATGAAGGCTGAGAAGAGATGAGGATGACAGGCCAAGGATGGGACAAGGCCAGCATTCCTGGGCTAAAGGACACACAGCACAGGAGACTAGAAGACAATGAACAGAGATATACCCTTCTCAATAGAGCATTTACAAATCAGCAAAAAGGAAAAAAGGAAAGAGATTAACATACCACCCCTCCAACAACCAAAGCGAATGGGCAGAGAATTCACAAGAGAAATATAACAGGTGTCCAATAAATAAGAAAAAAGAAAAAGCTCACTGGCAAACAACCATCAGAAAGACAGCTTTTGAGAACTTCCCTGGAGGTACAGTGGATAGGCATCTGCCTGCCAACTCAGGGTACACGGGTTTGATCCCTGGTCCGGGAAGATGCCACATGCTTCAGGCAACTAAAGGCCAAGAGCCACAACTACCAGGCCCCTGTGCCACAACTCCTGAAGCCCATGCGCTGAGAGCCAGTGCTCCATGGCAAGAGAAGTCACTGGAATGAGACGCCCCAGGATGGCAACAAAGACTAGCTTCTGCTCACAGCAACTAGAGAAAGCCCGTGCATGGCAGCCAAGACCAGGACAGCCAAATATAAATGTTAAAAATAAATAAATAGAGAAATCATTTTTCTTTCTGAAAAAGACAACTTGAAACGACAAGGAGGTAGATGGAGAAAGAGAAGGAAGGAGAAGCAAGACGGTGGGGAGGCTGGGACTAGGGGAGAAGGAGGGCATGCAACAAAGGGCTCAAGTGAGAAGCTTAGCTAGGCCAGGAGGAGGGCACCTCGTTATACTGAGACAGAACGGAAAAGGGAGGCGGGACCCCATCTCAAACACGCTTGGTCACTGGCAGGAAGAAGTCAGTGAGGGTCCCGTGTTGTGTGAAGCAGGAGATTCCACAGATTTGTAGTGAAAACAGAAGAGCAGTTAAAGGGTGGACAAGCAGGGTTTTTTAAAAATTGTTCTTTAAAATATTTTAGATATGGGGGACTTCCCTGGTGATTCAGTGCCTAAGACTCTGAGCTCCCAATGCTGGGGGCCCAGGTTAGATCCCGGGTCAGGGAACTAGATCCCACAGGCTAAAACTAAAAGTCCAGCACACAGCACCCACATCAGAGAGCCTGTGTGTTGCAACTAAGACCCAGCACAAATAAATAAATATTAAAACATATTTTAGATGTGTTTTGAGCCTGACAGCATTAGCACTAGAGTAACTGCTTGAAACCTGGAAGGTGGCCTCCCCGTGACTGCGTGCCCTGTGCGTCCCGCCTCCCACGGTCATTCTGGGCTTGGCCACGTGACTTCCTTGGGCCAAGAGGACATTAGTGAATGTGAAGCAAGCAGAGACTGGGCAAGTGCTTCCACAGCTGTGACCGGCTGCCAGGAATCCCCGGACCCAGGCAGCAGCAGCCTGAACCAGCCTGCAGGCTGGGAGTGGATTTTCAGATAGATGTTATGCAGCCAGAGATAACAGATACATACTATTGATGTTACCGTCAGGAGACCCAAGCTCAAAGTTTACTTCCACTTCCTGAGTCGGGACATTCACCCCCTTTGTTTTCCCAATTTCCTGCCCACTTATTACTCTCTAAAACCTCTTCAGCATGCCATGAAATATCGTCAGCAAAACGCTCAACCTCTTCACCTTCATGTGCAAACCTGGCCCTTCCAGGAAGACTGTGCAGCTCCTAGGTGAGGCCTGGCTTTCCTCCCATTCCCGATGCAGCCCAGACCCTGGGCGGGACGGGGGAGGCAGCTGTGTCTTCCCAGCTCATCTATGCCACTTCCAGACCAGTCTCCCTCCTTCTTTCTAAAGAACCCCATGATAGGCTTGCTTTGAATGCCAAGTTTAGGCAGATGGGTGGACTGCAGCCCTTTAACTTAGGAAAGTGAGACCTCTTAACTTGCTACTCACCATAGGACTGACACACCACGTGCACCAAGGGGTAAGACTTCCAGAGGACTCGGTCACACCAGGAGGGCAAATTGTACTTCATCTGCAAGTCAAAGTCAAGGTTGTGTAAAATGCTATCTAATAGCTAGTTTGCTAGCTAGATACAGATATAGATAGATAGATTTAATGCTAGCATAGCCTGGAGGTAAAAAAATTGACAAGACCATTATACTATAAGATATAAAAATTCAGGCCAATCTCTTTCATGAACATAAATACAAAATACTTACAGTATTAGCAAATCAAATCTAGCAATATATTTTAAAAGATAATATACCATTACCAAATTGGATTTATACCAGAATTGCAAAGGTATTTTAATATGAAAAAGCATTCAATGTAATTCACTATATTAACAGAGTAAAGGAAGAAAATCATATTGCACCCATAAATAAAGAAACAGAATCTGACAAAATTTCATATCCATTCAAGATTAAGTATATAAATTAAAGAAGAGAAGGGAATTGCTTCAATCTGATATAGTATTTGCAAAACAAAGCAAAAAATAAACTACCCCTTACAATATTTAAGGCTTTTACTCTGAGATTAAGAATGAATGAATCATGAATGTCTGCTATTCCTATTTTTAGTGAGTATTACCAGGCCAAAAGCAAAGGTTCAGAAGAAAGAGCAAATAGCAACACCTCTAGAATCATGAGTGACATAACCATTTACCATTCTATGTTATGCCCCCAACATTATTTCACACCCGCTGTTATCACAGCACCTCAAACATTTGATTATATTTATATTTACTTACAAGTTGGCTTCCATTAAGTGATTGAGAAGCTTTTTGAAAAATAGGGATCTTGTTGACTCTGCTATAATCCAGAACGTGACCCATGGACTATGAATATTTGAATATTTCATTAAATAGTAATGTCCCCTAAAGCTCCTTGTCCAAGTTACTATTGTTAAAAAAAAAAAAAAAAGAAGCAGGCTACTTTTAAAAGAAATAATAAAAGAAGAGATTAACTCGTGGCATCTGTACTCCTTGGGCTCATCTGCCACTGGTTCTTTATAGAATTTCCCCAGAAGTGGTTTTCAACTCTTTCCACCTGCCTTAAGTCCTGGCTCCATGGTCAAGACCCACAGTTTCACACACCTACAGCCTTCTTTAATGAGGTTTGCCTGGCCGTACTCCCTTACCTATCCTCCTCACTATTTCAGACTGTCTTGTTGCTTAATATTCTCTTACTTTTTTTGGACTCAAATGAACCCCTCTACCTGATTTTCAATCCAATCTCTGCTTATTTTCTCCAACAATTTACTTTAATAACACACTTTTAGCTATCCGTCCCCCTGAACTCATTCATTCACCATCTATCCAGGCACTCATTCACACATCCATCCATCCGCTTACCTACCTATCCACTTACACATCCATCCCTCACCTACTTCCAGCCAGCCATCCATCCATCCACCTACATATCTAGTCATTCAGACAATATGTACTATGACAAGCACTCTCCAAGATACACCATGAGCAGGATGTCTGTTGGGTGTGACAGACAATGTAAACTGGCAATAACAACCCTCCTTAATGAATATCCCCTTTCCTTTTAAGTTCTAGCTCTTTCTCCTCTGCGTGCTAAGTCACTTCAGTTGTGTCCGACTTTTTGTGACCCTACGTACCACAGCCCGCCAGGCTTCTCTGTCCATGGGATTCTCCAGGCAAGAATACTGGAGTGGGCTGCCATTTCCTTCTCCAGGGGATTTTCTTGACTGAGGGATCAAACCCACATCTCTTACATCTCCTGCGTTGGCAGGTTGGTTCTTTACTACTAGCGCCATGCCTGCAAACATATTTCTCATCCTGAAAGAGCCTATCCCTGACACGTCCTTCAATTACCTTTTTTCTTTTTTGCCATTTTTCTTTCAAGAATGTCCTCTCTTCACTGCCTCTATTTCTGGATTCCCCGTTGCTCTTCCCTAACTTGAGGTATATGCAACCTGATCTTCCCAGGTGGCTCAGCCCATAGAGAATCTCCCTGCGAATGCAGTAGACACAAGGGAAGATTCTCCTAGAGGAGAAAATGGCAACTCACTTCAGTATTCTTGCCTGGAAAATCCCATGGATGGAAGAACCTGGTATGCTACAGTTCATTGGGTCCCAAAGAGTCGGACACGACTGAGCGACTTCAGTTTTTTTTTTAAATAGTAAAGTGCGATAATCTACGCTGTACAACTTGAGGATTTTTTTTACATTTGTGTATGCCCATTTAACCACTACCCAGATCAAGCTTTAGAAACTGTCTATCATCCCAAAAGGTCCGTTTGTGTCCCTTCCTTGTCAATACTACTGCCTCTGAGAGGTAAACAGGACTGTGACTGACGTTTCTCCACTGATTAATTCTGCCCACTCTTGAACCTATCAGTGGACTCATTCAGTACATATTCTTTTGCGCCTGGCTTCTTTCCACCTTCTTCATCCTATTTCTTGTATAAATTTGTTTTCATTTTATTGCTGCAGTTGTATTCTGTTCTTTGTATAAATCACATTCATCTATTCTACTCTTGCTGGAAACAGAGTTGCTCCCAGTTTTTGGACATTATAAGCAAAGGTGCTGTAAACGTCCCCGTATCTGTCTTTGGGTGAACAAATGCACTACTTTCTCTCGGGTGTACACCAAAGCAGAACTGCTGAATAGGGTAGGTGCACGTTCAGATTTCAGAGATGCTGCCAAACTGTTACTTCTTAACACAGCAGTTCTCAGCACTGACTGCTCTGCAGAATTGTCGGTGGAGCTTTACAAAGACCCAGAAAGCGGGGTCCCACCTCTGATCTGTTGCATCAGAACCTCTGTCGAGGAAGTGGAGACATCATTTCTGAAAACACTCACTAGTGACTCACCTGCACATTCTGGGTGAAGAGCCACTCGGACCCCCTTGCAGTCTGGATCTCACCCCCAAGACTCTAAGTCAAGGGACTTCCCTGGGGGTCCCGTGGTTAAGAGTCCACCTGTTCGATCCCTGGTCTGAGAAGATTCCACATACCTCACAGCAGCTAAGGCAGAGTGCCACAACTACTGAGCCTGTGCTCTAGAGCTCGTGGTGCACAGCAAGAGGAGCCCCCACAATGAGAAACCCGCACAGCACAAGCAGAGAGGAGCCCCCACGTGCCCCACCTAGACAACGTCCACCAGCAGCAGCGGAGCCCCAGCACAGCCGAAAAACAAAACAACCTCTATGGCCACTGTTCTTTTAGTGTCCACCCAAACCCCTGAACCCAAGACGGGCTGCTTGCTCAGGGCTCCTGTGAATGTGCCTGTTCTCCTTGGCTCACACACTCCACGCTGCGGACCACCGACCCTCGGCCTGGCTTCTGTGATGCTTCGAGCTGTCTGCTTGGCCCTCTACCCACCTACATCCACTCTGTTTCTGTCTCCTTTGTCATCTCTGCTTCTCCCTCCCCTCTCTGAATGGAGGTGACCCCAAATCTGTCCATAGCTCTTCTACGGTTATCGTCCACGCACTCTTTGGTGACCTCACCTATTCCCATGGATCTGACCATCTTCTCTGTGCAGACAGCTCCCAGATCTAAGACCCAGCCCTGGCACCTTGCTTTAGCATCAGTCTAGTATTCTTAACTGCCCTCTGGATGTTTTCTCTGGGATTTTCCACTCATGTTACACAGTGAGCCTGAAAACAAGCTCTATTTTCCCCCTTGGAGCCGGCTCTGCCCTCTGATCTCACAGTTTGTGTTAACGTCAGTCAGATGGATCGATACATCCTGCTTTTCTTCTTTCATTTTCACCGCTTCCGCTCCCACTTCAGGCCCAGTTATTTCTCAGTGGGAGCCTCCTGCATCACCCTCATCCTTTACACTGATGCAGACCGGTCTTCTCTGTGTATCACCGTGATGCTGTCAGCCCTTCAGGGGATCTTGCAGTGGCTTCCTGAAGCAGGTGCTCATCTAATGGGTGAGAACACTTCGCCTGGCATCAAGGACCTTCCTCTCTGCTGTCTCAGGCCCCCGTCTCTTTCTCATCATACTCAAGTCCACCTAGACCATCCCCTCACCACCTCCAAATGTACCCGCCATGGGCCTGCCCCGATGGTGCCTTTAAGCCAGACGAGTCCAGCCACGCGGCAGCAGTGAGCACCTCACGAGGTGTCCTGCCTGCCCCAGGTCTCAGCCTCCTCGTGGAAGCAGTCCTGGGTCTGCTCTTCTCCTCTCTGCTTTTTCCCCCTTCTCTGCCTCCTGCTTTGTTCAGGCATCTCCCCAACTCTTGGCCTTTCTCTTCCACTGCCATCCAGTCTTCTACCTGCCCCTGAGCCCAGGTGTTGCCCAGAATTCTCTCCATTTCCCCAGGCCTCTAGTGGCCGGGGAAGCTCCCCACTGCAGCACCCCTAGGCCCCAGGACCCAGCACAGGGCTGGTCCCCCTGGACCGGCTTCCAGAAGGTGATGGGTGCCAGAATTTCCTGCCTCGGCATCTGCTCCGGCAATCCTTTCAACCTGAAGTGGATCAGCCCCTCTCTGCCCTTGTCCTGCCTGTTGAAATCCAAGTGCCCTTCAGGCACCACAAAGCCCCTCTTCAAGAAGCCTCCAGGATTCTCCCCTGCCCTGGTGGTGAGTACTCTTCATAGAATTGGGCATCACATTATATTCTGCCTCTGCTTAGGGCTTCTCTGGTGGCTCAGATGGTAAGGAACCTGCCTGCAGCACAGGAAGGAAGATATCCTGGAAAAGGGAATGGCTACCCACTCCAGTATTCGTGATTGGAAAACCCCATGGACAGAGGAGTCTGGTGGGCTACAGTCCATGGGATCACAAAGAGTCAGACACGACTGAGTGACTAACACTTTCACTTTCTGATTAGTTGTGTCTTTATCTTGTCTTTCCTACTATCAACTCTTTGAGGATAGACATCTAACTCATCTTTGATCTCCTACCACTTAGGACAGTGCCTAACCCATCACAGGTCATCGGTAAATACCTGTTGAACAAGAAGGAATGAATGCTTTACAACAGTTTCCTCACTGTTCCATGGAACACAAGTGGTCTCAGAAGATATTACCTGATATTACATGACCAGCTGAATTTGGCACATGAATTTTCCCACAGAGAACCAAGTGCTCATAAACCTGAAAGGCACTGATACCTCTTAAAGCAAAGATGCTAGTATAATGATGATCTACTTGGCAGATTAGCAAATATATTTATAGGACTTAAAGAGACAGAAAATATGCAAACAGCTCATACAGCTTAATATAAAAACCCAAATAACCCAATCAAAAAATGAGCAGAAGACCTAAACAGACACCAAAGAAGACATATAGATGCCCAACAGATACATGAAAAGATACTCAATATCGATAATTATTAGAGAAACACAAATCAAAACTACAACGAGGTATCACCTCCCATTGGTCAGAATGGGCATCTTTATTTTTTAAAGTCTACAAATAAATGCTGGAGAGACTGTGGAGAAAAAGGAATCCTCCTACACTCTTGGTGGGAATGTAAATCGGTGCAACCACTATGGAGAACAGTAGGGAGTTTCCTTAAAAAACTAAAAATAGAGCTGCCATATTATCCTGCAATCCCACTCCTGGGCATATATCTGGAGAAAGCTCTATTTCGAAAAGTTACATGCCTTTCAATGTTCATTGCAGCACAACTTAAAGGAGCCAAGACGTGGAGACAACCTAAATGCCCATCAACAGATGGACGGATAAAGAAGACGTGGTATACACACGCGTGCACACACGCGCGTGAACAGCAGCATCGTGAGCCAGCTCCTTGCAGGGGCCGTGTCTGCTCGCCCAGCCTCTCCTTAGGGGAGGGTTTTCTCTGTGACACGATCAACATAGGATTTCTAGTGCCATTTCTATTTTGTCACCTAGTGGATGAGGGTTCTCTTCACTTCCTGTTCGCCTTTATGGAAGGGACAAAGGAGGGATGAGATGTACAAGGTGGGTGGAGATGGAGGACAGGAAAGGACTCACCCCCGTGGCTTTCTGCTTAGTGTAGGCGTATTTGTCCCGAGTCATTCTTTCAAAACGATAGGTGGGTGCAAATGTGATTTCTTCTTCCTCTGAGATCAAACAAAAGGGTGGTTTCAGTTTTGACTCCCCATGTTTCACATCTGGGCAAGTTTCCCTCTTTTCCAAGCATCACTCTTCCCCACCTGGTGAGGATGTTTGGGAAAAAGGGAGACAGAACAATGGAGGGAGAGGGCCCACGAGAAAAGGATGGTGGTTCTCACCAAAGTGCAGGAAAACCTTCTGCTCCTTCCTCTCCATGAGCAGCTGGTCGTGGGACAGGAGGTCTGCGTACTGCTGCTGCTTGATCTTCTGAATGATGGTTTCTGCCTCCTGGAGCAAAGACATGGCCGGGTTACTGGTGAGACGACCCCTACACCACATGACAAGGGGCACATCACCCACATGCCTGCCTGCCTGCCACACCGGGACTCCGAGCTCCCAAAGCTGCCCCAGACCCAGGTTCTAGAGACGCCAAGTTGGTGCTTATTTACACTCAATCATTTAATAAGGAAAACCCTGCAAGTGTAGTGAAATATCAACTCAGTCACAGAAGTTTCTGGCTGTTCTAAATTTGCAGAGGGACACTATTTTTGGACACGGACTTCTGGCATCCTTTTTATAAGACTTCCTTGGTAGGTATGTCTCCCTTGCTCTCTCATTGTCTCTGTGAGACAGCTTGTTCATAAGGCTATGAAAGGATCTGAGACCCTAGCCCCTGAATCTGTGGGCACCAGGCCTTGTGATCTGGGCTCAGACTCCGAGAGTCACCATGATGCTGGTGGGCTGTGCCAGCCTCGGGATCCAGGTGTCCTCTCTCCCAGGACTTACGTTACATCCACTCTGGCAGATGCACTGGGCCAGCCCTCTGGGGAGTGAATGGCTGGGATGGCCCCTAATTGGGAAGGGTCAGGATCTGTGGGGCCCCTGTCCCCCCCAATCCCCTCTGCCTGCTCAGTCAGGGGGGAGAGGAGGAATTCTCGAGAAGCATCTTGTGAGGGAGGGAGAGGTTGGGGAGGATGAGGAGGGCGAAAATGGGCCAAGAGCCACTGTGGTAGAGGGAGGCCCAGGAGGCGCGGGATGTGGGATGCCAGGGAAAGCATCCGGGAACAGAGCCCCAAGGCCCAGGTCCAATCCCACTGTCAGAGATCTGTGACGACCCAAGGCCATCCTCTCAGGCCGCTTGTGCTCTCGACTGTAAAATCAGGTCGTCCCCTCCCCCAGCACAGACACCAGTGCAAAGGACTCCTGTTACACGGGGAGCAGACAGGCGTGGTTCTGCTCCCAGGCCTGGCCCCTGCCCCCTCTCTCAGGAGCGCAAAAATGACCGCATCTCATTCTTATCACGTCCAGGGGCCATGCCAGTTCACCCCCTTCCCAGAGAATCCTTTGCCTTCCCCAAGGGAGCAAAGCCGTCTGTGCCGGGGGCCCCCTCAGGCTGCTGCTCATTGGATGGGTGTCCAAATTCAGGAGTGTCTTCCTTAGGCTACCTGGTGACCCATGATTTGGGAAGAAAATTGAGCTGGTCCCCACAGACTTCAGCCTTTCCTTGGGATCTGGGACTGGTGAGTTGAAAGGCTGCTGCTGGTCAGCTAGGGCACAGGAGGGGCAGAGAGATGGTAGGGAGGGGTGGCTAGAACAGGTGTGTGGGAAATAGGTGTGAGCAGAGAGTGAAGTGAAAGTCACTCAGTTGTGTCCGACTCTTTGTGACCCCATGGACTATACAGTCCACGGAATTCTCCAGGCCAGAATACTGGAGTGGGTAGCTGTTCCTTCTCCAGGGGATTTTCCCAACCCAGGGATTGAGCCCAGGTCTCCCACATTGCAGGCAGATTCTTTACCAGCTGAGCCACCAGGGAAGCCCAAGAATACTGGAGTGGGTAGTCTATCCCTTCTTCAGCAGATCTTCCCGGCCCAGGAATTGAACCGGGGTCTCCTGCATTGCAGGCAGATTCTTTACCAGCTGAGCCACCAGGGAAGCCCAGGTTGAGCAGAGGTGAATGGTAAAGAAAGGCAGTGGCTCCATAGTTGGAACAGTGTCGAGTCCCAGAGGAGTGGCCCCTCTGGACCAGCTTGGTCTGTGTGTCTCCACGAACTCCACCCTGAGCCAGCTCAAGGGAGCCTCTGTCCTGTGCAACCCCCAGCCCCAGGCAGAGAGCCCCTCACCCAGGTGGGCAGCTCCACGCGGTAGTTGAGATCCCCGAGCCAGAAGAGGTGGGTGAAGCGGTGAGTGATGTTAAAGGAACTCAGCTTCTTGTCTCCCAGGGCCAGAAACCGGAGAATATTCATATAGTTTTGGTTTCGCCTAATGAAACGAAAAAGCGGCCAGCTTAGCATGGGATTGTGGGTTCCCTACTCCACGGGCCAGGAAGTCAGAGGGGGACTTGTGGGGACGTGAGACTTAAGTCTCCAGCAATCACCCATCTGATGTGGTCCCTGGGCTGAACTGGGAATGCAGGGCGGGGCCCCAGGAGCATCTGCTCTGCAGACTCAGTCATCAACCTTCTCGATGACTCTGCATGACTGTGCCACCATAGGCAAATCGGGCTTTCACTTGTGACGGTGCCCCAAGGACGCTTTCCCCGTGAGAAGCAGAGTGGTGTTTAGGTGCCTGAAGTGTCTGTTCTGTCCCCTAGGCAAGATTCACCCACACCCCTGTGCCGCAGTTGCCTCTGATGAGATCACAGGAAAAGTCCTTAGAGGCCAACGGGGCACGGTCTTGGCCAAGGGCTTACGGGGTTTACGTGTTGAGGTCTGTCTGGGTAAATAACCCCAAAAGTTGCTCTCGGGGAGTGAGCTCCATTACCTGAGTTTCTTTTCGCTTCCTGAAGTCAGGTGGCTGTTAACAAATCCCAAGGAGGTTCCATTGAACATGAATGACACCCCCACGGCTCCCTTGTTCCCTAAAGGGAGGGAGAGAAGGGAGAAGTCAAAACACCCGACAGGCAAAGTTGCTAAGTGGTGGGAAATCAGGGTGAAGCCACGACACTTATCAGGAGAGAGCAGGTGTGGGGAAAAGTAGAGGCCACGGAAGCGAAAGAGCAGCTTCATCTAGGGTGAGAGATGGCAGGGGATGGGGACTGGGGTGGGGGGTGAGATTCCTCTAGGACACCAAGAAAACCGGGTGAACAGCCAGCAGCCTTGGTGTTCTCGGCAGGTCTGAGGGAGGATGCTGCTGGTATTAAGTCATCCTGGCATCACCCTCTAAGCAGGTGTGTGTGTGTGTGTGTGTGTGTGTGTGTGTGTGTGAGTTTCCCCACAGGTCCAAGCAGGGCCATCAGAAATACTCAGAAACATTGAGAGGAAGAGGTAGAAGGAGGAGCCGGCGGCTGGGGTGGGGCTGACCTTGCACCAGCAAACCCCAGCTTCCTGGAGAGGCCAAAACCTGCACTGAGACCCATGGTTCTCAGAGTGCGTTCCCCAGACCAGCAGCATCAGCACCGCCGGGGAACTTGGTGCAAGTGTACATTGCAGGCCCTGCCTGGATCTGCTGAATCAGAGCTTCGGGAGTTGCTGTTGTTCAGTCGCAAAGTCGTGTCTGACTCTTGCGACCCCATGGGCTGGGCTGAAGCCCTTCAGGCTCCTCTGTCCATGGGATTTCCCAGGCAAGAATATCAGAATGGATTGCCATTTCCTTCTCCAGGGAATCTTCCCGACTCAGGGATCAAACCCGCGTGTCTTGCATTGGCAGGTGGATTCTTTACCGCTGAGCCACCAGGGAAGCCCTAAACACATTACATGTTTGTTGTTGTAGAGTCACCAAGTTATATCCGACTCTTTGCGGCCCCATGGACTACAGCACTGTAGGCTTCCCTGTCCATCACCATCTCCCAGAGTTTTCTCAGACCTCATGTCCACTCACTTTGCGAGTGGGAGTCAGCAATCCCTGTCTAACAAGTCCTCTGGGTCCGGAGTTCGGCCAACACTGTCCCAGAACCAGCTAAGGGCGGTTTTTACATTTTCAAATAGTTGGGGGAAAATCAAAATAATATTTTTATTAAATTGATATGAAATTAAAATGGTATAAAATTCAGAGTCTATAAACATTGTATTGGAACACAGCTATGCCCTTAGATAGAGTCCAGTAGTTATGACACAGACAACATGGCCTGCAGAGTCTGAAATATTTACTCTCTCGCCTTTTAGAGAACAAGTCTGCCAGCCCTGCTCTAGGTGGTTCTGACACATGCCAAAGTCTGGGAACCTTCTCTGCCCATCATGGCAGCTGTGAGATGTGCTGGTCTTGAATGAGATGGGCTGTGAGTATAAGAGACACAACAGAATTGTAAGCCTAGTAGAAGAATGGACTGTAAGATATCTAATAAACCTTTAAATTGAATACCCATTGAAATGGTAATATTTTGAATGTATGAGCCCTGGTGGCTCAGACGGTAGAGAATCTGCCTACAGCGCAGGAGACCCAGGTTCCATTCCTGGGTCAGGAAGATCCCCTGGAGGGGGACATGTCAACCCACTCCAGTATTCTTGCCTGGAGAATCCCATGGACAGAGGAGCTTGTCGGTCTACAGTTCATGGGGTCACGAAGAGTCGGACATGACTGAGTGACTAACACTTTCAGGAGGTTTGATAAGATATATTGTGAAGATTGACTTTCCTTGTTTCCTTTTCCTTTAATTTGGTACTCAAAATGTAAAACCACCCAGCTGGCTAACATTCTGTCTGGGCTGTACAATAAGACGGCCCGGGGGACGAGCCAGGCCGGGCCTCCTGACCCAAGGCTCTCTCCCCTCTGCCCTGGCGATGCCTAGGAGGCCCCTCCTGTCAGCTTTCTCCCCAGCCTGGGGCCTAGGTTTAAGGCCCTGCCCACCACGTCCTTGTCACAGGGCCTTGGGCAGGTTTGGGAACATCACTGTAGCCTCCAGAGCCGTGTCTGTGAGTGGGGCTCACGATAGTGCCTGCCCCCACAGGGTGTTTGTATTAAATGATACACAGCAAGCACTTAGCACACACGGCCTGGCACTGGGTCCACCCTCTCGGAGGTCTCAGCTCCTCCACCAGTCAGCCAGCACCCAGTGAACTCCTGCCCTGTGCTAACCATGGCTGGGAGCCATTTCCGGGGAGGGAAATGGGGGGAGATTGGCCCCAGAGGAGAAGCAGAGGGGAGGGAAGCAGGGCCTGGGAAATGGTGCACGGGAAATCCCCTGCCTCCAAGCTGCCCTCCAAGAGCCATGAAACTCAGACTGCCCGGGCCTGCTGCCTCCCTCTCTGGCCTTGTCCCATCACCTTGTAAGGCTGAGCCCAGTGACCACAGGGCCTTTGCTTTGCTGCTCCTGCCACGTGGAATGCTCCTCCCATTTCCTCAGCACTCTGACTTCTCGGAGAGGCCCCTAGACCCCCACCCACCTCAAGCAGCCCCTGGAGCCGCCCACCCCCTGCCACACACTCTTTGCCGGCATGCTCACTCCCCACCATCCTGCTGTCGGTCTGTCTGTCCAGCTGTGGGAGCAGCCCTGTGTGCAGTGGACAGGCGCCTCGGGGCCCAGCACCGTGCTGGGTTGGGTGGGGGCACAGTCAGCTCCGTCCTGCTGAGGGTGGTCCTGTCTTATGACGGGAGGTCTGAGCAGGCTGTGGCCAGCGGCTGGTGGAGGGGGCGGGCAGCCCCGCCGAGGGGCTCAAGGGCTAGAAGCGGGTTCCTGGGCAGCAGAGGGCGTGGGCGTCAGAGCAGGGCAGCTGCTGCCACAGGAAGGAAGGCGGACAAGTGGGTGTGGACGCGGGCAGCTTGCGGTCTGTCAGCAGAAAGGCTGAGGGAGCTTTGCACGTTCGGTGGTGGCAGTTCTATTTCCTGTCACCTCTGGGGCTCTGTCCTGTCCCTGACGCCAAGCACCAGAAATTGTTGGCCTCACCCTCAGCGCCACCCACGGCCCCCGTGTGGGTGCACCTGCCCCCATGCACTCCCCACCACTCACACGCAGACTGACAGACTCACACTCACAGACTGACAGACTGACACAGACTGACAGACTCACGTTCACAGACTGACAGACTGACAGACTGACACAGACTGACAGACTCATGTTCACAGACTGACAGACTGACACAGACTGACAGACGCACACTCACACACACAGACTGACAGACTCACATTCACAGACACACACACAGACTGACAGACTGACACAGACTGACAGACTGACACAGACTGACAGACTCACGTTCACAGACTGACAGACTGACACAGACTGACAGACTCACACTCACACACACAGACTGACAGACTCACATTCACAGACACACACACAGACTGACAGACTGACAGACTTACACTCACAGACTGACAGACTCACATGCACACAGACTGACAGACACGCTGACACAGACAGACTCACACACACACTCACTGGCTGACAAATTCACAAATACACACAGACAGACTGAAAAGACAGAAAGCACACACACACATTCACATTCAGACTCACATACTCTCTTACACACACAGACTCACAGACACACACACACTCACACACATACATGTGCAGCCCTCCGCATCTGTGTCAGTTCTCTGAAGCACCCTGACTGGTCCCACTGGCTCACGGCTGATAGCAACGTTTCCACCTCCACCTGAGTCTGTCTCGATCTAGACCAGGGGTCACAACCTATAGCCCATGGCCGAATCGAGCCTCCACCTCGTTTGTAGACGCAGTTCTCTAGAACATGGCCATGCTCTTCCAAGTTCCCGCTGTCTGCAGCTGCTCTCCTGTGATGGCAGTGGGGCTGAGAAGTTGCACATAGACTGAAAAGCCTAACATATTTACTACCTGACCCTTCGCAGCACGGCTGTTGACCCCTGTCCTTGATCCCTGACACCCAAGGCGGGGTCTGTCAGCCAGCGGCCCTGACACCACTGGGAGTTCGTCGGAAACACAAGAACGTCGGGCTCCTCCTGAGAGGTGCTGAGTCAGAGCTGCATTCTGGCAGATCCTCAGAAGCACGGGGGTAGACCCCGAGTGCATGTAGTCTGGGAGGACCATCTGGAGCACTTGGAGGCTGGGAGGACCACCCAGCCCAGAAGGGATAGACAGGCGAGTGTGGGCAGAGATGAGCTTGCGTAGAACACCTCCCCACCCCGGCTCACCCAGCGTGTTGGCGATGCCCGTCTTCACGTTGTCGGTGCAGATGTGGCTGATCCGGTTCTCGTGCTCCGGCTTGGCCAGCACCACGATGCGGATGTTCCAGAGAGTGTGGATGGCGATCTGGCGGGGGGGACAGTGCTGTGACCCTGGGCCAGGACACAGTGCTTGACCTCAGAGCAAGAGTTTCACACCCAGCCCTCTCCCTCAGGTGTGGGGTGGTCTGCCGGTCATCCCTGTACTTTAGGGGACCCCTAAGGATGCTTCACAAATGATGCAAAGTGTCTTAAAGATAGGGTCAGCACTGACTAGATTTCAAGGAAGTAAAGGTTACCTACAAGCTCGGGCAAGGGAGAGGACCACCCCAGTGATCAGCAACGCCCAGGGACACCATTAATTATTGGATACAGGTGACCTTCTCTGGCCCTGAATGGCAGGGGGACCACTGAGCACACTCTTGTCCCCGAGATGCTCGCAACTTGCCAGGTCCACTGCCCTGGTATCCCAGCCGGGGCCACAGTCCCCACTCACTGTTTTAAAGGTCATGCTGGTGATCTCTTGCAGGGAGTGTTTGAGTATCTCCAGCCACTCCTTCTCTCCCAGGGGGTCCTCCTGGGTCCCGATCACATAGATGTCATGGGGGATGTAATCAGCTGAGTCATCCCTCGTCTTTCCCTGCCCCTTGGAGAGAAACCAGGACGTGATCTTCTTGGGAGGGGGGGCGT
>SJYQ01095287.1:18662-56403 GCA_006410935.1 Redunca redunca
GGTCACATAGTCACTGAAAACCAGTCAGGCCACCCAACGAAATACCTTAGACACAGAGCTAGGTACTATCATGTCCCAGGATGTTACATTGCTTTGTAAAGACAGCATTAAGTTTCAAAGGCTAGAAACACCCAAAGATTCCACATAGCAACTTGAACTCATAGCACAGATGTCAGTCACTGTCCTAGTCATTGGGGCTATAGTGGTAACTGGGACAGAGGCCTTGAGGAGATTAGTCTCCATTGTCTCCATTGAGACAGCACTGTCAGCTGACAGGTTTAGGATGGAGGCTTCTAACCCACAGTTAGGAGACAGGAATGCCCTCATTGCACAAGAGAGGTCTCAGCCAACACCGAGAGAGGCCATGTAGGAGTCAGCCAGAGGAACTGAACAGCCTGGAGCCCCTACCACCTGCCCACCTCCACTGCCATTGCAAAAACTGAGCCAAAACAGCTCAATAAAGAAACAATGATAAAGATTTATTTCCCCTCAAATCTTGGAGGTTGAGTCAACTTTTTTTCCCCCAAAGAGAAAACCATCTTGGCTCACGACTGCCAAGAAGCCAAGAACTGGAGTGACCTGACCTCTGCTCCTGCTATTCAGGGTGGGAACATAAGCCCTGGGGACTGGTGGTCTCTGCTCGGGGAGACCCTCCCAAGTTGCCCTAGTCAGCTCCTTCCATGGCGTGTGAAGGGCATGTCTGCAGCTGTTCACCTAGACAGTGCACAGCCAAGTCAATGCTTGCAGAAGGAAAGAGGGGAAAGGGCCAGGTGCTGTGTGCAGGAAACCCCAGGTGTGAGAGCGGAGGGACTCAGGTGGCCAATAAGAAACAATGGCAGAGAGTGAGAGACACAGGAACTAGGCCAGCATTCTGTTGGGTTGACCAAAAAGTTTGTTCCAGTAAAACCCAAATGAGATTTTTTACCAACCCAATACTTCAGCGTGGCCGTGACTCTTCGGGTTTCTGGGCATGAAGACCTGGGGAAGCTGAGGCTAGTGCAACCAGGACGGGGACAGCTCTCCTGAGTTCCCTGAGTCCAGCCCATCTTCCACTCAGCGACAGGCCAGGGGTCCCATGTAGCTTTTTCATCCAGATTCCCACTCCCTCTGCTCAGCCACTTCCTCCCAGGTGACTGGTCTACTGCATCGGGGGGGTGGTGGCCCTGATTCTGCTCCAGACCAAAGTGGGGGAGACATGCCCAGTTAAATTCAAATTTCAGATAACCAACGGATACTTTTTGGAATAAGTATGTCCCGTGCAGTAACTATCTAAAATTCAAATTGACTGGAACTTCTGTATCTACTTAATTTTTTTAAATTTCTAACTGAATATTTAAACTAAGTAATTACTTAGTATAATTCATATTAGTATAAAAATGTGTATTAGCACCTGAGTATACACTATGCATGTTTAGCACAATGGATATTTGGTGTATATTTGTACTTCTAACTGAACTGTTACACTAAATAATTATTTAGTGTAATTATATTCAGTATACTATAGTATGTTAATGTATTTAAGATATTATATTTGGTATATATTAGTATGTAAATATACATAGCATATATATTTAGCTTAGTATATATTTAGTATGTATTTCTGCTTCCCAGGGGGCTCAGTGGTAGAATCTACCTGCCAATGCAGGAGACACAGGTTCGATCCCTAGGTTGAGAAGATCCACTGGAGAAGGAAATGGCAACCCACTCCAGTACTCATCTTGCCTGGAAAATTCCATGGGCAGAAGAGCCTGGTCGGCTGCAGTCCACGGGACAGCAAAAGAGTCGAACACGACTGAGCAATTGAGCACATGCAGGTATGTCTTTCTAGCTAAATTCTTATACTAAAAAATATAGTTGTTTGTTGTTTACATGAAATTCAAATTCAGCTGGCCATCATCTTTTTTTTCTCTTTCTTGCTCAATAAATCTGGCAGCCCAAATCAAAGAGGAGTTTCCTTCTTCCAGGCCTGAAGCCCCTTGGCGAGTTGCCCAAGGCTGGAAGGTGCCCAAGGGCCCCTTCACCTATATATTCAAACTCTTTACCTAAAACTTTCCGTTTCTGGCAACTACGTGTGTAACCGCTTTCAGCTGCACTTGGCGGCTATGAATCCAAGAGCTCCTTTCTTTTGCCTCTGGTCTCAGGATGGGTACCCGCATCTAGGGGCTGGGGGTAGGGCAGACAGACGAGGATGCCCGAGGCAGCAAAGCAGAGCCCGCAGGCAGGACCGGGAGGCAGACCCACCCATGTTCCAGGTGCCGATAAAGATGGTGATCATGTCGGGCTCCGGCTGCTCCGAGTGCTTGTTCTTCATCTGCTGGAGGAGCTGGCAGAAACCTTCTCTCTTCTAGGGATTGAAGGGCAGACAGACTCAGAAAGGCCTCCACCTCCCTGCACATGACACTTTCAAAGGACTGGTCAGCTTCGAGATAACTGGGGGGAGAGCGGATCAGTGCCGACTTCCAGCAGAGCCATCTGGAAATACGTGCCTGAGGTCTTAAAAGAGAGGCTTCTCTCTAACCCCGCCCTTCCTCTGCAAGGACCCGACTAGGGAAAGAACCAGGGACCCTGCGAAGACCCGACCACGTCGTGGGGACAGCAGCACGTATTTCAACACAGAAAATCCTAGAGGCCTTCATGTCCAGCCCTAGGAGGTGAATTACTAACTGTTTTATGGGTCATCCATAGATTTTAAAAACTTGGGTGCAAAAACACTTCATCAGCAAGGGTGGATGGTCAAGATACATTGTTTGGCATGAAAAGCCAATTGACAGAAAGCTATGAACAGCGCCACTGCATTTGTATTTTTCAAAAAACACACAAAAACCATCCTGAAGGATAGAATCCAAGGATTACTAGTGTATATGAGTGTTTCTATTTTAAACTTTTTATTTGTATCAGTTATTTTTTACCAATAAGAATTAGATTACTTATGTAATGAAGGAAAATTTAAACTAAAGAAACTAATGAGAAAGAAAAGACCCCATGAAGGCTCTCCTTCCCTATAGTCTTCACTTTGTTTTCCTGGTACACAGCAGGGCACAAAGTGGATGTGGCCCTCTCGTAGCTCACTGTTCAATAGCAGAGGTGGGCGAACCAAGTGCGCCCGAGTTTTCGGCTGCACCATGTGAAATTAGCCATGTTTGACTGTCTCAGACCTCTGTAGATGGCAATCTCCTATCATTCAATCTAATTTAATTGCAAATCTAAGTTGGGGCTGAAGAAAGTCGCTCACTGAGAATTGTGATGGCCGTCTTTATGGGAAATCTGCATTTAGGGGCAGTGCAGAACTACATGCCTCGGTTTACCCTTGTGCCTCATCTTCTGAGCACGTGACCGTGAGCAGAAGTGGGTTTTGGACCTCTGCCCGTGTGCCCAGCACGATGCCTCCCCCACCTGTTTGGAACCCACTTCCTTGTTTCTCCCCAATTCCTTCTCTATCATTCCTCTCAGTCCTTTTCACCCTCTCAGCTAATTCTGGGACCCACAGAGTCCCCACTGGCCTCCTATCAGCTTTCGCCTGCCACCCAGGTAGACACAGCCGGGTTCCAGCGCTCGATGGGGCAGTCCCTGTGGGCCGGTGCCAGGAGCCCTGTCCCTCCGCCGCGGGGCCGACACAGTCAGCCACCCTTGACGTGCTGGGAGCCCTGTGCCTGGCTCAGCGGAGCTGCACGCTGCAGGATGAATAGCAGGGCCGCAAGGCTGGGTTTCTGCACCTGGTTGGCACGTGTGAGGTGAGGGCTCAGGTCAGAGACTCTGTACAGATGCCCCCACAACGCCCAGATCCCAAGTTTCTCCATCAGCCCACCCACCTCTTATTCTAGCAGCCAGAGCTGGTAGAGAATCTCACTTCTGCTTGGGGGCTGTGCAAGTGTAGAAATGGAGGGGGGGCTAGTTGAGACTCAGATTTAAATCTGGGGTGTCTTCGAGGGCCTCCGGGTGCATCCCAGGGAAGCTCAAAGCCTCCCAAGGGGGCTCAGGGCTGGTAAGACATGGATGATAAAGGAGGCACTCTTCCACAGGCTGGCATGGTGGCAGAGGTTGCAGATGGGGCTACTAGCTGGCCTGCACCCCGCCCCCCACCTTCCTGGGCTTGGCTTCAGGTAAGAAGTGGGTGTGAGAGCTGAGCGAGCTGACGGTGCCTGGTGCCCACTTCCAGGCACACAGCAAGCCTCCGAAACCGTGCCTCCCTCACTCCCCTCCTGGCCTGTCCTAGGGCTTTGTGGTCACTTACTTTGGAGTCAGCAAAAACATACTCCTTCCGCAGGGTCTTCTCCTTCTCTGTTTCTACCAGGATCACCAACTTGTTCAGAAATTTCTGAGACTTGATGAGCTGCAGGACTTAAGAGGGATGGAAGTTTACTCTTCTCATCACCTTCCAACATGTGCAGAGTCTCCAGGGCACTCTGGCACTCTGGCACCTGACCTCAGCAGTCTGAATTTTCCGGGCCCAGGCTGAGCACCAAATCTGTGCCTGGTCTCTCAGATTCTTGCTCCTCGCTGCTCTTCCAGGGAGGAGCTCAGGGTTGGGAAAGGTGGAGCCTGGAATGGTAGGAGGCGGCCTGACCAGGGCAGAGACAGTGTGCCTGCCCATCTTTTCAGCTCCTTCCCTCCCTCTCCCTTTCCTTCCTCTTTTCTTCCTCCCTTCCTTCTTGTGCTTGTTTGCAAGTTATATCTAAATGAAAAATTAAATATTTGTACTTCTGTCAGTGATTAGAAGAGGCTCAAATCATTGTGAACAATAGTACTTCCCAACTCCACCTCCCTCCAGTGTCCTGCTCCCTAGAGGCACTCACTTTCAATTCCCTGAATGGATTTTTTTGATGTGGATGTTATTAATACTTCGTGTCTTTCAATAAGATGCTTATATTGCTACTTCCTGGTATTTCAGTCTTATGTACTTCCTATTACATATGGACTTCCCACCATAGAGGATGAAGATTTAGCTCTCTTTCACATTTACAGCCTCTTTCCCCACCTCACCATTCCCCTCCCCCTGCCCGTGTATAATTTCAGTGCCTCCACCATCCCTCTAATAATTACATCATCATTTTGGCCGGATAAGTATTCCGTGTTTGTTATTATGGGAATGCTCTTGACAGACAAACCTCGATTGCTTTCTTTTTCCTGTACAAATTTCTGTTTTTTTCCTGGAGTTAATTGCCATATTTTTCCATGGGTCCAGACTCTCTCCCTCTGTAATTCTCTCTTCCACGAGGCCAAGCACTTTCATCAGTTTCACTGCCCTGAGGGTTTCTCTCCCAGGGCCTCTCTGGGTCTTCTCCTCTCCAGACCGGTGACCTCAAGGTCTGATGCAGAGCCATGACTTAGGGCCTGCCCTCTCCATCACCCAGGAAATCCATTCACCTCTGTCTCACTTGTATTGGACCCCACATCTTCCTCTTCCTCAGTTTACGCCTTCGTTTTGGTAGAGCAACATCTCTAGCAGCTTTCCAAGAAAGGGGATGGGGCGAGACACTTTTGGAGGCTTCGAATGCCTGAAAACCCTATACTCACACTTCCCTGACACAGCTCTAAGTTGGGAATAATTTTCCTCAGGGCTCTTGAGACCCTGCTCCATCATTTCTGGTTCGCAGCATTGCTACTGAGACATAACATGTCATTCTGATCCGCCTACATGCAGAACAGTTCACAGGCAGGCCTGACAGCTGTCCTGGGAGAGTTTGCTTGAAGGTGGCCGTTGGCTGGCATCCAGGACTTTGGATTTGGGAAGGGTCCCCAGCATGCCAGGAACTAAGAGCAACTCACTATGTTTGTGCCACCTGTATGAACAGTGTTGTTTATGCTGAATACTAGTTTTCCTTCTGGGCTACAGTCCATGGGGTCACAGAATCAGACACAACTGAGCGACTAACACTAACTGGGTTTCCCCTGAGAGTCTGGACTCTGGGTGTGTACCAGGCTGAAGGTGCCTCTGCAACCAGTTCAGTTCAGCCGCTCAGTCATGTCCGACTCTTTGCGACACCATGGACTGCAGCAAGCCAGGCCTCCCTGTCCATCACCAACTCCTGGAGTTTACTCACACTCATGTGCATTGAGTCGGTGATGCCATCCAACCATCTCATCCTCTGTTGTTCCCTTCTCCTCCAGCCTTCAATCTTTCCCAACATCAGGATCTTTTCAAGTGAGTCAGCTCTTCACATCAAGTGGCCACAGTATTGGAGTTTCAGCTTCAACATCAGTCCTTCCAACGAATATTCAGGACTTATCCTCTCCTTTAGGATAGACTGGTTGGATCTCCTTGCAGTCCAAGGGACTCTCAAGAGTCTTCTCCAACACCACAGTTCAAAAGCCTCAATTCTTCAGTGTTCAACTTTCTTCATAGTCCAACTCTCACATCCTTACATGACTACTGGAAAAACCATATCCTTGACTGGACGAACCTTTGTTGGCAAAGTAATGATGTCTCTGCTTGTTAATATGCTGTCTAGGTTGGTCATAACTTTCCTTCCAAGGAGTACGCATCTCTTCATTTCACTGCAGTCACCATCTGCAGTGATTTTGGAGCCCCCCAAAATAAAGTCTGGCACTGTTTCCCCATCTATTTATTCCCCAATGTGACCAGCCCGCAGTGAAATCCTGGGATGCTGAGTCTCTAACAAGCACCCCTGGTAGGCGGCATTTCACACGTGTTGTCACAGCTCGGTGAGGGATGAATTCAGCTCGTCCTGTGTGACTTCGAGGGGAGGGGCTCGTGGAAGCTCGTGCCTGGTCTCTCCTGGACTTCACCCCAGGCATCCTTTCCTTTTGCTGACTGTACTCTGTGCCCTTCCAACTGCAGTGAATCACAGTGATACGGCTCCATGCTGAGTCCTGGGAATTATCCCGGAGACTCAGTTTACCTAGACATGGTCTTGGGGACCCATGTTGTTGTTGTTTAGTCACTAAGCCATGTCCAGTTCCTTTGCAACCCCATGGACTGTAGCCCACCACGTTCCTCTGCTCATGGGATTTCCCAGACAAGAATACTGGAGTGGGTTGCCATTTCCTTCTCCAGGGGATCTTGCCAACCCAGGGATCAAGCCCGAGTCCTTTAACGTCTCCTGCATTGGCAGGTGGGTTCTTTACCACTGAGCCACCGGGAGGCACTGGGACCCATGCCACAATCTGTAATCTATCTTTCGCTTTGAAGTTTGGGGGATCTTTTCTTAGAATCCAGTATTGTGAGACTTTTCAACATTGCATATGCCTCAGGCTATGTTGGAATATGGTGGGCCGTTTTTAGTCTGGAGACTGGTGTTGTCCAGTCCTGAGGACTTCTCTTGAATTATTTCTTTAATGAAATTTCTCACCATTTCCGTGTTTTCTCTGACTGACTGATTATGTTGGTACTGGATCTCCTGGACTGGTCTTCTAATTTTTAAAAACCTCTTCTCTCCTATTTTTCTTCCTTTTATCCTTTTGTTCTACCTTCTGGGAGTTTTCCTCAATTTTATCTTCCCACCCTTCCTTTGAGTTTTTATTTTAAAAATTTCTGAAAAAAATTCTGCTATAATGTTTTATTTCTTCTTACCCATCTCCTTCCGCTCCATTCCTCCTCTTCCTTTTTCTTCACTTTTATTTTGTTCTCTGAATGTTCCTTGAATAGCATTCTGTTCTGGTTTCACGGCCCAGTTTCTTTTAAACCATTATAATTTATTTGCTGCAAGTTTGCCTTTTCGCTTATTTCTGCCTTGAGTCTTCTATTACAGGCTTTCCCTCCAATGACGGGGGTCCCTGGGTCCCAGTGGGGGACTGCCCAGCAAAGCTTCTCCACGGGGTGGTCTCATGGGCTGATTCATGGGGAACCTCTTCACGGCAGTGTCTTTAGACTTTTGTTCCTGGGTTGCTCATCTTCCTGCCTGCAGGTAGTGGGCCTGGCTGGCAGCATCCCAAGCTGGGCAAGGATAAACGCTGGCATCTCAGCATTCAGAAATACCTGTTATCGAGTCCTCTGTATCTGGTAGATTCCTCTGCCCTCACCATGCCCGGGGTCTCCCAGTCCCTTATCTCCTTGAAAATAAACTTTAGGTCTTCAGCCTAATGTGTGAGGGGAAGCCACTGGCTGTGTGGAATGGACGGGGACCTGGTGGGTCTAAGTCTTTAAAAAGATTTTTATCCAATCCTGCTGTTTATAACCCCAGCTTCACCCTCACTCTGGGCGCCCCGATACTATCAATTCCTCTGCCCTTTGTGGTTCTGTGGTGTGAGTCAGGCGTCTCAGCTTTTCCTATGATACATTTAAAATTTACGTATTTTGGTTCCTATAGCATGGTTATCATGATCCATCGCTTTTCAGAATGTATTGCCCTCATTTTCTTTCCTGTTTTCTTTGTCCTTCTGAGTTTTGCCTTTAGGAAGGGAAAAGACAGTGCTGTGTGTGTTCAGCTACCCTCTTGAGCCGAAGTCTCACTCAAGGGAAATCATGCGGGTTCCCTGCTCTCAGAAAGCCCATCGGCCTTATCAGCAGTGGTAAATGTGCCACGGCATGAGTCTTACCCGCAGCTGGAATGCCTGAACTCTTCCAAATCTGCTGCTGTTAGGCTGTGTCTCCTTCCCTCTGAACGTATGGGTTTCCTTAACATCGACCTGCAGGACTACGTGGCTTCCCTGGGATGTGAGGCCTTGCCGGCTCAGAATTAGTACTAAAGTGAAAGTCGCTCAGTCGTGTCCAACTCTTTGTGACCCCATGGACTATACAGTCCATGGAGTTCTCCAGGCCAGAATACTGGAGTGGGTAGCCTTTCTCTTCTCCAGGGAATCTTCCCAACCCAGGGACTGAACCCAGGTCTCCCTCATTGCAGGTGGATTCTTTACCAGCTAAACCACAAGGGAAGCCTAAGAATACTGGAGTGGTAGCCCATCCCTTCTCCAGTGGATCTTCCTGACCCAGGAATTGAACCAGGGTCTCCTGCATTGCAGACAGATTCTTTACCAGCTGAGCTATCAGGGAAGTCCCAATTAGTATTATTAATACTAATATGAGTGTTAGCAGGTTCAGTAAGTGGCCCACTTGCTCCCACACCCAGTTAACGAGAATCTTGGTGGTTCTTCCCCTTGCCCCTCTCCATCTCATCTATTAGTAGGCATGGGCAGGGCTACCTCCAGAATCTGTAGATCACAGGCTTCCCTGGTGGCTCAGACAGTGAAGAATGGGCTGCAATGTAGGAGACCCAGGTTCAGTCCCTGGGTTGGGAAGATCCCCTGGAGAAGGAATGGTTACCCACTCCAGTATTCTTGCCTGGAGAATTCCATGGACAGAGGAGGCTGGTGGGCTACAGTCTATGGGGTCACAAAGAATTGGACAGGACTGAGCGACTAACATTTTCACTTTTGGGTTTCCCCGGTTGGCTCAGATGGTAAAGAATCTGCCTGCAATGCAGAAGGCCTGGGTTCTATTTCTGGATTGGGAAGATCCTGTGGAGAAGGAATGACTACCAACTCCAGTATTCTTGCCTGGAGAATCCCATGGACAGATGCAGGCCCCAGTCCACGGGGTGGACACGGCTGAGTGACTGAGCACACCTCCAGAACATTCCCAGTCTGTCCGTCTTTCCCCATCTCAAGCCACCGCCACTTCTTGCCTGGCTACTGTCACAGCCCTTTAACTGGTCTCTGCATGCCTGCCTGCCTCCTGCCATCACTTATTCTCAGCACAGCAGCTAGAGTTCATTGTAAAGGCAGATCACACCATGCTCCTGCTTAAAGCTTCTTTAATGCCTGCGATGCAGGAGACTTGTGCTTGATCCCTGGGTCAGAAAGATCCCCTGGAGTAGGACATGGCAACCCACTACATTATTCTTGCCTTGAGACTCCCCATGGACAGAGGAGCCTGGCAGGCTACACTCCGTGGGGTTGCAAAGAGTCGGACATGACTGAGTGACTAAGCACTGGCGGCTCACTGCACTTAGAGAACATCCTGGGTCGCCAAGGCCCCGTGACTGGTGCCCGATCTCTGCAGCACCTGTGCTCCAGCCTCCCCGCCTCCTCACACTCTGAACTTGCTCACTCCTTGAAACCTCTGCCCAGGGGCCTCTGCCCCTGGTTTTTGCACAGCCAGTATCTTCTTGATGCTCAGCTGTCCACTCCAACGGCATTTTGTCATTTCCTCCATGAGTGGCATGTCCTTCTATTCAAGTTGTCAGATGAGAGTTTACTACTCCCTGGTGCCTTCCTGGTTTGTGTACTCGTTTCTTTCTCTCCCTGACCCCTCCTTGGATGTAACCTCCCTCGGGGCTAAGAGCACACCGGGCTAGCTCAGCTACACACCCCCAGCACTCAGCAGGTTGTAGCTGCTCAGTGAGTGAGAACATTATGATTTCCTTACATGGCAGCTGGCCTTTCCTACGTGTGGGAGACCTTGATGCCAAAGCTACTAAGGAAAGTGGTGACCAGAACAAGGCAAGGAAGCTCCAACACCTGCAGTCAGAGATTTCCTCCGGGAGGGCAGCACTTTACAATAATAACCACGACTGGAATCTGACTGTGTGTCAGGACTGCTAAGGACATGCCTCATCCCACCGGCCCTCACAGCAGCCCTATAGGAATCCATTTCACAGACGTGAACATGGAGGCTTGGAGTAGTTCAGTCAATCACTCAGGGTCACATCACTATTGGCCGCAGACGGGAATATGGTTTACCCAGAGGCCCTTTGTTCCTGAGGCACAATGCCTAGCCAGTACCTGCTGCAAAGAAGCCACCTAAACACACAGCCACGTGAACTGTGTTCTTTCACTGACCTCGCCGTCATTCACTCATTCGTGCACTCAGGATGTGTTTATTGATCACGTATTCTGTGCCAAGCACTGTTTTAGACTTTGGGAATTTAGCAGTGGACAAAGACCGCCCACCTCGCCCTCCTGGGCCCTGTGGAGCCCACACTGATGATGGAGGGGGTCAGGAATTTATAAGTGACATTACAAGGGCTCAATTGGCAACCACCGAGCATGCACCTACTGAAAACCAGGTCCTGTGCGAGCACTTGTGGATTCCAGGGTGAGTGAGGGGAAGACCCCACTCTTTTGGGGGAGGGGACTTGTGAACAGGTAATTGTGTTCGGATGTGACAGGTGCCATGACAGAGGATGAGCCAAGCCCCATCGACACTGAGGGAAGACAGGAGCCAGGCTGGTGAGGCAGCAGACAGCTGGCTGGCAAGCCCTGGGCATCTGTGCTTCTCTTTTAAGGGCTCACAGACCCACACCACATTAGTTCATTCTGGACTCCAGCTGGGTTTTCTCAGGGCCACTCATCTCCAGCTCAATCCCCCCTCCAGGATCTCATGACACCTCCCCAGTGTCCACAACCCACAAAAGTGTACACTTACCCCCCAGACGGTAAACCCGTCCATGCTCCCCAGCCCCCAGGAGAACATCTGCAACGCTTACTCTGCATTCAAGGCCCTGCCCACACCTGGGATCCCATGCCCCACTGCTCTTCCCGCCAGGGCCACAGCAAGTGACATTTGATTTCCCTAACATCCTGCTGCATTCCTTGCACACGCCATTCTCTGAGTCCAAGTGCCCTCCCCTACCACATACTTGAACTCCTATTCAGCTTTCAAAGCCCCAGACAGAGCCACCTCTGTGGTGGGAGGCATCCCCGCACCACCTTACAACAGAGCTAATCAGTCCTCCTCCAGGGCTAAGCTCACACCTGACACACGTTGTAATACATTGCTCACGTCAGCTTTCCCTCCTAAACCACAGATTCTTGGAGGGAGGGCTAAACTCAGGGCTGGCCCACAGGAGATGTTCAAAAGAAAAATGTCCATGGAATTAACTGACAAGAATTCCCAGTGCTTCTCAGAATCCTGACAGGCGTTTCTTTCAATTCAGAAACCTCAAGCAAGCGGGCACTCTCTGACACTCCTGACACTCATCTGAGGCTTCCGTTTCCTCTTATCAAAGTTAGGTCCACCCCTTTCAGTTGTAAGTCAGTCTCCATGACAGTGAAGAGGAACTTAGTGTTCTAAGCTGATCTCTCAAGAGTCCTTCCTGCTCAGGCCTTCAATAAGTCCCTGGTTCTCCCGCCCCTGCCCTATGACCCTAACTCTGTGAGTGTGACAGCCTGCCACACTCCAGGGTTTAGGGGCTTCCTTTCCTGCTGTGTGCTCCTCATTGCTCACTGCCTCCCTCAGAGCTGCCTCGGAGGGATAATTATACCACGATGATGGTGCTCATGCTCAGGTGCTTCAGTCATGTCCGACTCTTTTCAACACCATGGACTGTAACCTGCCAGGCTCCTCTGTCCATGGGATTCTCCAGGCAAGAATACTGGAGTGGACTTCCATCTTCTCCAGGGGATAGTGGTAACAGTGAACTTCATTGAGCATCTGCTAGATGCTAGGCACTGTGTGCTTTGATGTTTACTTAAGACTCATGGCCGCCCTACAGGACTATACCCGTTTGACAGAATAGTAAACTGAGGACACTGCTCTGTCTCTACCCTAGGAGGAGCTTCTACCATGATCACAGAGTCATGGGCACACTGTACTTCTTGGCAGTTCCAATCAGCTATCCCTCCATCAGGATTTGGGGTGGGCCCTCCACATTCCATTTGTGCAGTAGCTCATTATTCATAGTTCCAATCTGGTTGGTCCTAGATAACCTGCACGTTCCTTGCTAGAGAGGGCTCTAGATCAAGCTCACAAGCAGCTGACCTGAGACTTCAGGCTGGGCTTCTCACACCTCCCTACTCTATCTACCTGCTTCTCCAGGCTGTATCCCACCTCCTGCACAGACTTCCATCCCCTTGCTGCCCTGAGAGCATCCCTTGGACTTTGGTGCCTCAGCCCAGGTGGGACTCAGGAGCAGGTTGCAGGACAGGCCAGACGCATATGGGGCAACCCTGGTCCCCTGGCCTCTGCCTGGACACTTTGCTGTGGGGCCAGTGCTGCTGTTAGGCACAGGGAGGTACTCTCACATGCATTAGCTTGTCTACTCATGACAAGCCTATGAGACATTATTATTATTTCCATTTCACAGATGAGAAAATGGAGGCACAGAGCCGTTAAGCCACTAGGCCAACATGATACAGCAAGGAAGTGGCAGAGCCTATATCTGAACCTGGGCAGTCTAGCCTCGGAGCCTATGCAAGTTCTTATCCTTTGTCCTACTGTTCCCAGCAGAGCGTCTGGCATCAAGTTTTTGCTGAACATACAATCTCCCATGGAGGTCCAGCTCTAGGGTTTCTTGGGGGCAATGGGAAGAATCTGCAGGGCTTGGCTGTCAGGCCAAATATCTGCCCTCTGAAAGCTAAGCTCAGGCCAGTGTTCTCAATGGGGCAAGGCTGTGGCTTGTGTCCCCTAGAGACCCGTGTGGGACATGCCGTGACGTGCTCCCGTCTGCCATCTTTGCTGGCAAGAGCTTCAGGGCATGTGGTGCTGACCCAGGACAATCTCTCAAGGTCACTTCAGTTCAGGGCTAAATAGCAGAGGTCAGACAGCGTGGAGCCCACACTCCCAACAGGCACCTGCTACGCAAGGCTAGTGAGGCGGTATTTCCCCAGTTTCTCAACTCTGGCCATCAGTCATGGTCTCCAACTAGAACCTGTCTCCAGAGCATTCTATCTATCCCACAAGCCAGGCCTCTAGCAGAACCAGATGAGAATCCCCCGCTTCCAGACAGCAAGAAAAGGGTTTTCATGTAACCACATGCATACAATGACTATAAGTATGTGCATATGTGTATAACTACAACACAAGTTTAATGAAAAAATATTTACCTTTGCTTTTTGCAAGGGCTTCCCTGGTGGCTCAGACGGTAAAGAATCTGCCTGCAATGTGGGAGACCTGGGTTCAATCCCTGGGTTGGGAAGATCCCCTGGAGAAGGAAATGGCTATCCACTCCAGTATTTTTGCCTGGAGAATCCCCATGGGCAGAGGAGCCTGGTGGGGTACAGCCCATGGGGTCTCAAAGAGTCGGACATGACTGAGCAACTAAGCACAATTACTCTTTACAAAACTCATGTGATGTTTTCTGCTTTCTTCTCTGTTCTTTGTCTTCTCATACCGCTCTATTAACAACAAAAGATGCTGATTGTGCCTGGGATTGCCTGGGCTTCCTTTTCAGAAAAAGGCATACCTTTATAAGTATGTTCCAAGTATTGTGTGGGACCTACTTATACTGAAATTTTTCATTGTTTATCTGAAATTCAAGTTTAACTGGGTATCCTGTATTTTTATTTGCTAAATCTGGCATCCCTAGTTATATGCTACTAAACAGATTCTGAATCCCTGAAGGATAAAAAAAACACTCTTTATGGACCAGAGGGACTTTGTCTTCAGGGGTTTGAAAACCTGAACTGGAACACAAACTGTTGTGTTAGGGTGAAATTTATTTAAGGGATGAGTCTCTGGCACTTATTACTGTCTCGGGGAATCTGTCAGCCTTGTGAGGATAAACCAATATCAAGTAAGGAAATGGGGCTCAGAAAGTATCATGCTATGATGATACATGGGCTCCCCCACATTGTACAGATGGAGAAACTGAGGCTTGGAGCTGACCCCTCCCCGGCAGGCAGGGCTCTGAGCCCAGGCAATGATGTCAGGGCCATATCAGAGCATTTTCCACCACTCTGCTCTGTTGCCCCCAAAATTCAGTTGCCCTTCAGGGGTCCCGCCCCCAAGAGCCTCTCTCTAGCCTTTCTCTTTCCCTGACTTTGCCACACTGCTGGCTCTCACTTTCCATCCTCACTGACAATGCTGCCAGCTCCAGACTCTGCCCCCCAAATTGCCTCCTACCCCCAGTTATTCTCCATCCATCACCTGTGGCTTCCAGCATTCGGTAATAGCTGAAATCATCCTACTGACACACTTATTGACCACTCTGTGCAATGGGATGTAAATTCCACACGGGCAGAGTCTTTGACTGTCCTGCTTGCCCAGGATCCCCAGTGCTTGGCCCACAGCAGCTTCTCCATAAGCCTTTGGTGTGGGAATATTTTCCATTTTACTGATGAGACTATTTGAAATGCAAAGCCTCGGTTGCCCAGAGTTGAGTCCTATGTGCTAGGCTTTCCTAAGAAGCCTTACATGTAGATTAGTTCACGGGGACCTTATCATCCCCTTTTTACAGATGAGGAAACTGAGGCCCAGGAAGGTTAAGGGTCCTGAGCAAGGTCACACAGGTGCTAAGTGGCGGAGCTGGGAATGTCCAGCCTGAATTTAGAGCCCGTGACATTAATGCCAGGCTGAACTGTGTCTGTGCTGCCCTAGGAATATGCTACCCTGATTTGATCAGCAAGGCCTGAACCGAGCACAAGGATGACCACACACATCAGCCTGCCTCCTAACGGGGAGAGCACGTACGTATGCAGAACCGCCACCCAGGGCCAAGCGTAAGCTCGTTTCCCCAGAGTGGGAGGAAGCAGGCGGAGCATCTGGGGCAGGCCTCAAGGTGCAGGGGGCACAGGAGGGGAGCCTGAGAACTGGAGGGGCACCACGGGCAGGGCGGGGGCTGGGAGGTACCCCAGCAGAGGGTGGAAGGCTTCTGGCAAGACTGGCTTTCCCGACAGCCTGCTCCGCATAGCCGGCGGCCATGGTAAGGATATCAGCAGAATGAGGATTTTACGGACGCGAGGGCCTTACTTTTCTTGTGGGTGTAGAACTTGTCCTCAGAGCTGTCCTTGGACTTCTTAATGATCAGTTTCCCAGATTCGACATCGACCTTGAGCTGCAGTTTCTGAGGAATCCCCAGAGATTCTGCCTTCACCTGTGGAAAGAAGGAAGAGGAAGGAAGGGGAAGAAAGGTGCTGGTCATCCCTTCTCAGTGCTTTCTCAGCACCGTCCCTGAGCTCCTCGTCCATGTGACCGGACGGCCCGTGGCCGTGTGTCCCTCCCGTGTGGGACCTCTGGCTTCTATTTCTGAGCCTCCTTTGCCCCAGCGGGAGTTTTTGCTGGCGGCTCCTGAGAATCGCTAAAATGTGGAAGGAGCCCAGCTTCTCTGCTGTGTGCACATCAGCTGTTCTGCTAACAGGTTTGGTGGAGGAGAAGGATGAGCTAGTAGAAGATGCTTTATTCACTGTTTAATCTGACAACACTCAGAAATCTGATGAGTCACCTCCTTCCACAGAGGATTTTAGTAATAGACTGAAGCTCCCAGGCCTTGTTACAACCAATATATGAACTTTTACTGATAACAATTAGGAAGAAGACAATCGTCTAGGCACTCAGACTATGGACATGTATCTTCTTTTATCCCTTTCAACTATAAGCAGTATCTCTTGGCTCTGTACGTTTTGTTTTTATTTTATTACTATTATTTTTACCATGAGGTATGTGGATCTGGGCTTCCCTAGTAGCTTAGACAATAAAGAATCTGCCTGCAATGCAGGAGACCTGGGTTTGATCCCTGGGTTGGGAAGATCCCCTGGAGAAGGGAATGGCAACCCACTTCAGTACTCTTGCCTGGAGAATCCCATGGATGGAGGAGCCTAGAGGGCTTATGGGGTCCCAAAGAGTCTGACAGCACTAAGCAGACATGCGTACACACACGTGTGGAATCTTAGCTCCCCAATCAGAGGTGGAAGCCTCACCCTGTCGTATAAGCACAGACTCTTAACCACTGGACCACCAGGGAAGTCCCGGCAATGCATCTTAATACAGGATTTTCATCAGGGCTCAGAAGGACATGGGGGTGGGCATCCCATCCTGTTTTTGAACGTGGAACCAGAGCAGGCCGAGATGCTCCACAGTGTTGGGGGAACACAAGAAAAGCAAATTTCTGCGCCTGGAGAGCCTAACTCAGTCACTTCCAGGGAAATCACAGGAATCCCTTCTCTCCCCTACCCCCACCTTGAGGCACTGTTCTGCAGCCTATTCAGAGGGCTGCTTGTTTGATGACACTCACTGCCCGCACTTGGAGAAGGATGAAGTTTTGGTGTCTTGGGTCAATGAGAAGCTCTTCCCATGGGATCCTCCCCATGAAGAAGGCTCCACAGGGTCACCAGGGCACCCATCCTAACGTTTCATCGTCTTTCCAGGGAGTCAGTTCTGCTGACTTCCGATCTCAGTCAGCCATCGGGCTTCCTGCTGAGCCCAGAGCCCTCCTTCCCCTGGGACCGGAAGGGCGGCCAACCCCCGCATGTGGAGCGCAGGTCCAAGGACACGAACCTCAAAGGTGACCGGAGGGATGAGTGAGCGCCGGTGGGGAGACTCCGGACCCTCGTGCAGCAAGGCCTTGACCTGTGGGCGGAAACGCGTGAGGCTTCAGATTGGGAGGTGATGAGAAGCCAGCCTGGGCTGGGACAGGGTCACAGGGACACCTGGGCATTCTCTGAGGGAAGAGGGGACCACAGAGAAGCCCAGGGAAGCGGCAGGACTCCCCCCAACACACCTTGTCTTCAATAGCGGACAGGAGACTTGTCAGTTGGCTGAGCTTGGCCACCATGTTGATGGGACTGGCCTCGCCAGGCACCTGGGACACGAGAAAAAGAGCAGGTAAGGACGGGCTGCTGAGGGCCAGCTGTGAGAGGCGTGAGGCTGAGCCTAAAAATACACTTCCAGAGCATCTCTGGGACGAGGGACAGGCTAGGGGAGGAACTTCTGGGGTCAGAGGTTACGAGGTGATGCCAAACGTGTTCCCAAATGGCTGGACTGTACATCCTTGCGGAAGCGGGTACTGTCAGATGAGCCTGCGTGTTTTTGTTAAAGAGGCAGCAACCGTTTGGTACCTTTCACCAAAATGAGTTGAACCAGGAAACAAAAACAGCATTAGCCTGAAATTACTTTTAGGTTCGGATTTTAGGCTTCATCCTGATTTCCCCAACAACAACCCCACAAGCAGGATTACCGTCCCTCTTTGCAGGTAAGGAAATCAGGGATATGATATGTGCAGTCATCTCAGAATTACCACGACCAAAAAGCACGCCTTCCTTCCCTTTTCCCTTGAAATCTGCTGCTCTCCCAGGGCTTCTCACTGCCTCTACTCGGTTGCAGAAACAAAACTCAAGGTTTGTCCTGGATCACAACATTTCCACCCTCCTACGTGTACTGCATTTATCGGCACTGCTGCTGGACTTCCAAAACACAGCCAGGCCCTGCTCCAAACCCCCTCACCCGCCACCAGGAGAAAACAATGATGCAAACCGTTAAGGATGTGGTGTGACCCCCTCCTGAGCCCCAGCCACACCCCTCTGACCTTCTGATCTGCCCATGGCCTGGAGCCACACTTCCCGAAATCCTAGAAACATAAATGTCACCAGGGGAGGCCACTTCCTTGCCATTCAGGTCTCAGAGTCACAAAGAGGTCTTCCCTGACCACCTGCGCCAAAGCCATCTCTGCTAGATCACCATCATGTTGATTGTCCATTTGTTTGTTGTCTGTTTCTCAGGCTAGCACGTAACCTCCGTGAGGGCTGGGGCCAGGAGAACTGTGTCCAGTGCTGTGACCTGGGGGCTTGGCCAGAGAAGATGCTCAGTAAAGTTGTTCAATGCATGCGTGAGGCTCAGAGAGCTGACGTTACATGTCCGAAGTCACACAGCTGGTGAAGGCACGGCAAGACGTGAAACCGTGTTCTTGGCACCAAGTCCACAGTCTTGAGCATTTACTCACTGAAGAGATCTTTACAAAGCCTCGATTCTGCGCCAGACACGGTGCCAAGGTGCTGGAGGTATAGAGCTGAAAGGACACCATCCCCACCCTCCAGAAGGATGAGAAAACCAGACTGGACTATTCCAAACACGAAGCAGGGTAGAACGAGGGTGATCACCAACTAGGTGCTGCCCTTTACCACCACCCACCCCCCAGTAAGTCAGCCAGGCCATACAGACTTCTGACCTCAATTTCCCCTGGAGAAGGGAATGGCTACCCACTCCAGTATTCTTGCCTGGAGAAGCCCAGGGACACAGGAGCCGGGTGGGTTACAGTCCCTAGGGTCACAAAGAATCAGACACAACTGAGCAACTAACACTTTCACTTTTTTCCATTGACCACTTTATCTTTTAAAACTATTTTTGTTTATTTATTTGGCTGCACCAGGTGTTAGTTGCAGTATGTGGGATCTTGCAGCCTGCGGGATATTTTAGTGGCAGCATGAGAAGGCTTAGTTGCGGCAGGCGGGACCTAGTTCCCCAACCAGGGACTGACATTGAGAATAGGAGTGCGGAGTCTTAGCCACTGGACGACCAGGAAAGTCCCCCACCAGCGACTTCAGTACATTCCTTCTGCCATGACTGATAGCCATCATTTCTAACCACCAGCAGCACGGGCACTACAACCACCCCCCACCACAACCATCACCACCATCATCACGGCAGTTGATATTTGTCAAAACTTGCTGTAATTCTTTTTGGTTTGGCCCTTGCTCTTTGATAAAGCTCCCAATCAGGCTACAGTTATTATTGATCAAGGGACGGGCGAGAAGCAGGTAAGGATGGAGCAGGAGAGCAGGTGGGACAATACAGGATCCCTTGTTTTAGGGGGATCTCTTGCTTTTCTCAAAAAGAGTTAAGACGATAAGCAGATTCAAGCCCCCTCCTCCTCCCCCAGACACTCTGGATCTTCACCCTGGTCATCATCACCTGGTGGTAAGATGGTGTCTTCCCCACTCTCTTGGAATCTGTGTCTTTTGGGGCAAAGATGTACAAAGTAGAAATGAAGCTACCAACAGAGTGGAGTAAAAGGTATTAAAGAAAGCTGGAGTTTTGCCTGTACTACCTTGTTAGGTAGAAGAATGCACAACAGTATGTGAACCGTGAACTTCCAGATGTTCAAGCAGGATTTAGAAAAGGCAGAGGAACCAGAGATCAAATTGCCAACATCCACTGGACCACTGAAAAAGCAAGAGCATTCCAGAAAAACATCTACTTCTGCTTTATTGACTATAAAGCCACAAAGCCAAAGCCTTTGACTATGTGGATCACAGCAAACTGGAAAATTCTTCAAGAGATGGGAATACCAGACCACCTGACCTGCCTCCTGAGAAATCTGTATGCAGGTCAAGAAGCAACAGTTAAAACTGGACATGGAACAACAGACTGGTTCCAAATCGGGAAAGGAGTACTTCAAAGCTGTACACTGTCACCCTGCTTATTTAACTTACATGCAGAGTACATCATGCGAAGTGCTGGGCTGGATGAAGCACAGGCTGGAATCAAGATTGCCGGAAGAAATATCAATAACCTCAGATATGCAGATGACACCACCCTTATGGCAGAAAGTGAAGAGGAACTAAAAAGCCTCTTGATGAAAGTAAAAGAGGAGAGTGAAAAAGTTGGCTTAAAGCTCAACATTCAGAAAACTAAGATCATGACATCCGGTCCCATCACTTCATGGCAAATAGATGGGGAAACAATGGAAACAGTGATAGACTCTATTTTGGGGGGCTCCAAAATCACTGCAGATGGTGACTGCAGCCATGAAATTAAAAGACGCTTACTCCTTGGAAGAAAAACTATGACCAACCTAGACAGCATGTTAACAAGCAGAGACATTACTTTGCCAACAAAGGTCAGTCTAGTCAAAGCTATGGTTTTTCCAGTAGTCATGTATGGATGTGAGAGTTGGGCTGTGAAGAAAGCTGAGTGCCGAAGAATTGATAGTTTTGAACTGTGGTGTTGGACAAGACTCTTGAGAGTCCCTTGGACTGCAAGGAGATCGAACCAGTCCATCCTAAAGGAGATAAGTCTTGAATATTCATAGGAGGGACTGATATTGAAGCTGAAACTCCAATACTTTGGCCACCTGATGCGAAGAACTGACTCATTGGAAAAGATCCTGATGCTGGGAAAGACAGAAGGCAGAAGGGACAATAGAGGATGAGATGGTTGAATAGCATCACTGACTCAATGGATATGAGTTTGAGCAAGCTCCAGGAGTTGGTGATGGACAAGGAAGCCTGGTGTGCTGTGGTTCATGGGGTCAGAAAGAGTCGGACACGACTGAGCAACTGAACTGAACTGAACTGAATGCACATGACCGTGAGATGGTGGGTGTGCTCTGCCCGGCATGTTTAAGATATATGCGCTCATCTACAGTTCGCATCTATTGACTCTTCCAGTCCTTGGTTTTCAGATGGGGACATTGATTCAGAGTGGTGAGTCAGTTGTCCAAAGTCACACTGTTGGTGTTGACCTGAGATTTGGGTCAGTGGGTCTCAGCTGGTGGAGCTCTTGACCTCTGGGAACAACTGACAAGGTCTGGAACATTTTGGGGTTGTCAAAATTGGGGGATGCTACAGACATCTAGTGGGTAGAGGCCAAGAAGTGTTAATATCCTACACTGCACAGAACAGTCCCCCACGACAGAAAATGACCCAGCCCCAAATGTCACTAGCGTTGAGGTTGAGGTCAAAATTCACAACTCAGCCTCAATGTGGGCAAACTGGTCTGAGTGCCACCCATGGCTTTACAGAGGCTGACCCAGTTATTTCACTGAGCTTTTCAGTTGAACTTCAGAGGATGTGGGCTCCAAGGTTAACAACTCTCCATTCTCACGTAGGGCAGACCCAGGGCTCTCCCCAGATCTCACATTCTGCTAATGCTGCACTTTGCACCTCCCAGCAGCTTCTCAGATGCACTCCACGCAGGGGTCCCCATCCTGTCTCGCTGACCTGAGGGACAGGGCCTTGTGCTGGCAAGAGGCTGCCACCTCCAGATGTGCCACCCAAGCAGTCTCACTTACTCCCTCACATAACCCTGAAGTGGCAGATAGAACTATGCCCCTTCCACAGATGAGGAAAGCAAGGGTGGGGGCATAGTCATCTATTGAACTTGGATATTTCCGATGCTCGGCTCAGGGTTCTTTCCTATACCCCGGGCGACCTCAGAACTCCTTTTTCCATTTGTGAAACTTTTGAAGGCATCAACACAGCCTCTGGTTTTTCAAGTCAGGAGGGTGATAACCAGAACCCTCAGACAGGAGGGTGGTAACCAGAACCCTTTCTCCACATCCTGACGTCACCCCCATCCTGTCACTCCTCTGACCTGCCACCGAATGCAAACAGGTGGCCGTGACCCTCGGGGCGGCACGCTGCGGCGTGACTGCTCTCAGATTATCTGGAAGCTTCTCCCTCCTCTAATTGACTTCAAAGGCTTGGGGGTGTGCTCTTATAGTCAAACTATTTAAATTTTACTGTCTGGTAGGGCTCCTGTTTTGTCTAGATTTGCTCTTACTTTCCCGGAAACGAACACATCATTCACTGGAGGAAAGCAAAATTACATTTGCTTGTCTTCTTTATTCCCCCTGATGAATTTTTAAGTTGTACAAACAGAATACAAAAACATTTTCTCAGTAAAAAAACAAAAGTCCAAAAAACCATCTGGGCAAACGTGACCCAGGTCACTTCGACTCCATTCCATCCCCTCCTTGTGGTGACCAGTGTAGCCTTTTTGGGTATAAACACGCCTGGTACAGTTTCCATGTGTAGACTTACACCCTAGTTTATACATCGTTCAACTGTTTGCTTTTTCCACCCAACAGTGTATCTTGAAGATCTTTCTACATCAATACATCCACCTTAGTTCAGAATTCTGCATCCTACTTCTTGCTTTTAGAGACAAAGCTACAATAAACACCTTTGCCAACATCTGTGCAAATGTGTAGACCCTAAGGCAGCTGCCTACAGGTAACTGGCTTGCTTGCAGGATGCTGAGCATTTAACATTTTCATGCAAACGGCTAAACTGAATTTCAAAAACCCATTTTCACTCACAACTGTGAGTGATGAACCCAGGAGTCCTGACCTCTGTGTTGGAGCCAAGTTCTGATTTCAGCAATCAAATTTGCCCATCGGAGAGGCAAGCAGAGCTTTGCAGCTCATTTTTGGCTACTAATGAGGTGTTACTAACATCTCTTCAAGGGTATCCTGGCAATTCCCAGTCCCTCTTCAGTAAAACAGCCTTTTAAAATCCTCTCCCCATTTAAAAATTTTGGTTGCTTTTACTTAATCATGGGTGGTAGGGTTTGCCTTTTAAACATGTTAATTCTGTTCTTAGCTTTGCTGGGGACACTTTCTGTGACACAGACAACTTGGCAGGCCTTGGCTCCCAGCGTGTGTGTGTGTGTGTGTGTGTGTGTGTGTGTGTGTATCAGGGGCCCACCTTCACCTGCTCTTCCTGGAGTGAGAGGCGGGACCAAACCATTAGGCACCTCCAGTTTTTGTCAGTTTCTGATGAGAAAAGGCCCTGCCTTGTCTCTTTTATTCAGCACTAATAAGGAGTTTTGCTGGCAGTTCCTCAAATCAAAATTCAGTGGGGGCGGGAGGCATAAACCTGACTGAGGGGCAGGATCCTGAAGCTCCTTCGCCCTAGAGGTGGGGGTCCAGCAAAGTCCCTGGGACATTGGTTTCCTCTTCTCCCCACCTCCCCCCAACCACCCCCCAGGCCCCTCCCGCACCCGTTTCATCAGCTCCCAGCGTCTTTACCTGAGGCCGTGGACGCAGGCCGGGGGAGAGCTGCTGGTCAAACAGCCTCTGCAGAGACTCCAGAGTAGGGAGGGCCCGGATGACTTCGCTGGGGCAGGAGACAGGATGAAGGCTGAGCGTTAGTGAGGACCAGCACGGCATCGCGCACACAGGCTCCAGCTGGACACGCGGTGTGCTCACACGCAGTCTGGCAGAGGACAAGCCCAGGCAAAGATCCAGCCCTGCCAGAGCCCCCCACTCCTGCCTGGCCCCCACCAGGACCACACCGGAGCCGTGATGCGGAAATCTGATTCACCTCTGTTTAGCCGTACTCGACTGCGTAAGCCTGTAGAAACTCTGAATCTAGCAACCCAAAATGACTTAGAAATAATTTAATCCATGGTCCCCAACTTGAGTGTTTATAAGAATCACACCCTCACTGAGTGTTAAAAATGCAAATGTCTGGGCCCCAATCTGATTTGGTCTGGAATGGGCATTTTTGTTTTGTGCCACAGGGGCTTTCGGAGGGGCAGTCTGTGTTTTCTGGTTCAAATCCCTTCCTAGCAGCTGAGGTGGACGCCCCAGGGAGATCTGTCAATGTCTGATTCACTGACAATACTAGGCCTCGATTGATTCTTTGTTCCCATCTCATCTTCTATTTTCCCATTGCTTTGGACGGGGTGAGCAGACAATTTTGAGTTCTATTTTTCATCTATTATTTCATCAAAAACTGTTCATGTTTTTTATACATTTAACATTCTTAGTGGCTTCCAAATATTCTATCAAGTAAATGTGCCAAAATCAATTGCTAGATATTTGGGTTATTTTGAGATTTTGGTAACTCTAAGTAAAGGTTGCTGTGAACAGCTTTGTTCATATCGCTTTTCTTTCTTTTATTTTTCAACTTAAAAAATTATTTTTAATTGGAGGATAATTGCTTTACAGTATTGTGTTGGTTTCTGCCATATTATCAACATGGATCAGGCATCGGTACGTGTATGTCCCCTCCCTCATGAACCTCCCTCCCACCTCCCACCCCATGCCACCCCTCACACAGAGTCCTGGATTTGAGCTCCCTGTGTCACACAGCAAATTTCCATGGGCTATCTAATTGTACATTCGGTGATGTGTGTGCTTCCCTGATGCTCTCTCCATTCGCCCCCCCGCCTCCTTCCCTCATCGTGTCCATAAGTCTCTTCTTCATGTCTGCGTCTCCGCTGCTGCCCTGCAGATAAGTTCGTCAATATCAGCTTTCTAGATTCCATATACATGTGTTCACATTTGTCTTTCTCTTTCTGACTTACTTCACTCGGTACAATAGGCTCTGTGGGTTTATCCACCTCATTAGACCTGAGTCAAAGGGGTTCCTTTTTGTGTCTGAGTAGTATTCCACTGTGTATATGTACCAAAACTTCTTTATCCATTCATCTCTTGATGAACATCTAGGGTGCTTCCATGTCCTCACTATTTCTTCTTATTTTCAATTACAGTTTCAAGGCAACCAGAGATGATGGCTCTTGATCGATATTGCTAAGCCCTTGAGTGATGGTGGCCTTGGGCACTATTCCAGCCTGCTCATCATCTGTGCGATCTGAATTCTGTAGTTCTCTACTCTCTCTCTTTCAGTGGACGTAACAGTGCATTTCAATACTGATGGGTTGACTTGCACATCTTTAACTTCTAACGTCTAAGTGTTTTTCTGTGTGGTTGGTTTTTACTGTATTTCTCTCCCTAGAAATCTCATGTCCATTGTCGGTCTTCGGGTGGGAATTTTGTCGCTATTTTTATACATTGGCATAAACTCTCTACTTGTTGCCTTGATTTTTATTTAATCTATGTGTTGTGGTTTTTTCCCCTCATTCTGTTGTTTTCACCCTAGGTAGGCTAGATTTTATTATAAAATGCTTTATAGTTTTGTATTACTCTATTTTTCATCTTTTTTTTGTAAATTCTTTTTGGCTTACCTTAGTTAAAAATTTGTCATCGGTATTTACTTGTGAGCAATTAGTTGCTCATTTAAATCAGTTTTCCCACTCTTTTAAAAGCTATGTTATAAACAAGGTTTTGGAGGGTCATTGTCATATCTTTTAAATTCCTTACTTCAACTGAAATTTTTTAAAAAATTATGTGGTGGAAATAAGTTCACCTTTTCCCATATTGCTATCTCAACCGCACTTGCTCTTTTTTTTCCACAGTTCTTTTGAACTAGTTCCTTGCACAAGCCCATCTCAGATATGATAGGATTTCTTGCCAGAATCTGTTATCACTCATTCCACAAAAACTCTGGAGCTCCTCATGTACTAGGCAATACCATGTATACACTCTGACACATCTCACTGTTGCAAGGATGGTGTTGCAGCCTACTGACTTTAATCAGTAATCCTGGGGACTCCTCTGGGAGCCAAGGATGGGGAGGGGGGAGGTAACTGGCCCAGGGAAAAGGGGTAAAGAGCTGGGCAGACAGGGTTCTTGGTTCCTATCCCACCTCCACCAGAGCTGCTCAGGTCACATGGTGGTATTCCATTTAAACTATCACTTCATTAAAGGATTCTAGGCCAAAAAAAAAAAAATTTAAAGCACTAACTCGGAACATGTTTTAACATCAAACAGATCTCCCTCACTGTTCTCCTTTTTTAAAATGGCATTTTAAAAACAGACAAGTACATATACACAAACTGAATCTTTAGAATTTTCTAAGAATAATGCTGTTATTCTCTGTATTTCCAACTTGGGTAAAATTTTGAGAAATCTGGCTTTCAGACGTGTCTGGAGATGTTGGTTAGGGCCAGAATGACCAATGACACGGAAGGACTTGAGTTGAAAGACTTGAGCACTGATCTTACGATACAGAAAGGATTTGTCCAAGGAAGTTACCATCAGCAAGGTCCCTGAGACTCAGCTTGTCTGTTTCAGGCCACCAGCTCAGGGGAAGATGAGGAGTAAAGACTGGGCCCACCTTGGTCTCTGAAAGTGAAAGTCACTCAGTTGTGTCTGATTCTTTGCGACCCCAAGGACTATACAGTCCATGGAATCCTCCAGGCCAGAATACTGGAGCGGGCAGCCTTTCCCTTCTCCAGGGGATCTTCCCAACCCAGGGGTCGAACCCAGGTCTCCTGCATTGCAGGCGGATTCTTTACCAGCTGAGCCACCAGGGAAGCTCCCTTCGTCTCAGAGAGATGGTCAGTTTCCCCAAGATTCCCATTCAGTTTCCAGTTAGAACATCCAACATTCTCTCAGTCCAGATCTGCAGACTCAGAAAGAATGTTCTGATCCTTCGTTGTTTTCTTAATTTTTTCTTTTCCAATTTTTTGCTTCTTTTTGCTTTAGCAAAAATTTCTCATGCAGTTTCTTTTTCTTTTGTTAAAATGTTTAGTGGAACGATTTTAATGTTTGCCTATCAAGTGTAATTGGTTTTATATTTGACACATATTGCATTATTAAGGAGGTATCCCTGTATTCTTTTTTAAAAAGTGATTTTTAAAACTTAGAAATTACTTTTATCAGGTCTATTAGAACATCTATGCAAATGATTTCTTTATTTTTAACCTACTGCACTGGAAGGACTGATGCTGAGGCTGAAACTCCACTACTTTGGCCACCTCACGCGAAGAGTTGACTCATTGAAAAAGACCCTGATGCTGGGAGGGATTTGGGGCAGGAGGAGAAGGGGACGACAGAGGATGAGGTGGCTGGATGGCATCACCGACTCGATGCACATGAGTTTGGGTGAATTCCGGGAGTTGGTGGTGGACAGGGAGGCTTGGCGTGCTGCGATTCATGGGGTCGCAAAGAGTCGGACTCGACTGAGCGACTGAACTGAATTGAACTGAACTGAACCTACTGCTAAATTACAATGTTTTATATTGACTCGCTTTTGGAATGATTTCTTAGATAAAACCTACATTTTTCATACCACTAAATTATATTTGCTAGAATATTACTGACATGTTATATACTTACATTAACAAGTGAAACTGGATATAGTTTATTATTTTAGGCTATTATCTTGATTAGGTTTCTGGATTGGAATTGTACTTTTCTTGAATATTGAATTAGGTGATTTTTATCATTCCTGTCCTTGTTTAAAGTTCGGAGTAGGGCATGCACAGTAATTTTTACGTTTCATATTTCACATTAAATATTTATTACATTTAATTATAGTTTGAAGATTTGCATCTACATAATTGTGTTCTTTATGACTCGTAAATCTTTAATGCAAATTATTAAATCTCCTACATTTCTAATTTTAAAAATTTCTTTGACTTTTTCCCTAATTTATTATGTTTTTAAATTGTTTCCCCCTTTTGCTCTTTTACTTTCCAGTTGTTGTTACTATTCATTCACTTAACAGAGATTTCTTAAAGACTTTGTTTGGTTCACGACTGTATCTCTAGCCCCTGGAACAGTATCTGGCTCTTGGTAGCGTGTGTCAATTCGGTTGTATCTGACTCTTTGCGACCCATCGACCGTAGCCCGCCAAGCTCCTCTGTCCATGGGATTCTCCAAGCGTGAACACTGGAGTAGGTTGCCATGCTCTCCTCCAGGGGATCTTACCAACCCAGGAATCGAATCCAAGTCTCTGTGTCTCCTGCATTGGCAGGTGAGTTCTTTACCACTAGCGCCGCCTGGGAAGCCCAGGCTCATCGCTGGCACACATCCCATCTTTATTCACAAATATTGAACAGATTACCGGTTCCAGTACTTTGCTTGACTGTGCAATCAGGATGTGGCCCATGATGCCTTCGGGAGACTGAGGGCCTGGATTAAGTTTGTATGTTTCACTTATCATTCTACCCCACCCCGTTTCTGTAACAGAGCATTTAAATCTTTGGCTTTTCCTCCAGTAGTGTCACCTGGNGACCCTATCGACCGTAGCCCGCCAAGCTCCTCTGTCCATGGGATTCTCCAAGCGTGAACACTGGAGTAGGTTGCCATGCTCTCCTCCAGGGGATCTTACCAACCCAGGAATCGAATCCAAGTCTCTGTGTCTCCTGCATTGGCAGGTGAGTTCTTTACCACTAGCGCCACCTGGGAAGCCCAGGCTCATCGCTGGCACACATTCCATCTTTATTCACAAATATTGAACAGATTACCGGTTCCAGTACTTTGCTTGACTGTGCAATCAGGATATGGCCCATGATGCCTTCGGGAGACTGAGGGCCTGGATTAAGTTTGTATGTTTCACTTATCATTCTACCCCACCCCGTTTCTGTAACAGAGCATTTAAATCTTTGGCTTTTCCTCCAGTAGTGTCACCTGGAGTTCTGATATACAGAGGCTTGATTCCTCTGGGTTCCCAAACCTCTCCCAGGCAGGCTATCATTGCCTGAAGTGCCTTCCTTAATTCAACTATGATTTAGGAGATGGTCTAAAAGCACCCAGATGGTTGTGGCTAGTTTTGTTATCTCTATTTTCATCATCATTCTGTGTTCTGGGAACACAGAATGGACACTTCTGTTTTGGGTGTATTCATATCCAGCTGCTCAGTAGGCTGCTGGGTTCTTATTTTTAGGATCACCAGCACACTAACATTTCTGGAAAAAAATTCTTGGAAACTTTTTGAAGGGAAGGCATGTGATTAAGTACATTTTTACCAATTTTTTAAAATCGGTGAAGACTCCTTAGGCTTTTGAAGGATATCTATGTTGAGTTAATCCCAAGGAGAAATCAGTGGTCTTCTTGGAGATGCTGCTTCAGCATTTTTATCATGTCATCAAAGAGTATGAATAATATTAAGTATCATAATTTTGAAAGTAATAGTGCTATTCGTAATTACTTTCTGAATTCATCTTTGCTTGTGGCTTAGAAGATTGTAAAAAGAGGTTACAGTACTCCTGTTTGGTTGTTCTGTGACTGGATCATTATAAGGATTCTCAGTACCTGGATTTAGCTCCTTTATAAGCCTGAAAACTTTTTTTAAAAAATATATTTAGTTATCAGATAAGCATCATTTTTTCCCTGCTTCTTGGAGAGCCTGCCCTACCAGCTATAAGTTGAATCTCTATGCCCTCTTTCCAAAGACTATTGTTTTTTTAACCACACATTCTTTGCAGGTGCTTATCTAGTCCTCCCTTGTTATATATATATATGTGTGTGTGTGTGTGTGTGTGTGTGTGTGTGTGTGTATGCTTCCCTGACACTGCTATGTTTTGTGATTTGTTTTATAAATTTGCTTTGAGAACTGTGGGTTTATTTTATGGCCTCCAAAGAAGCAGTTATAATGATGATGAGGTATTTTTGTCTGGTTGGTTGGTTTCTTTATTAAAATCCTTACTTAACTGATAAAACACCCTCTCCCACACTTTGACCTGTTATTTTAAAATCCTACTTGTAATTCTTCTTTTTTCTCCATTTCAGGAGTTATCAAGTATTTCCAGACTCTGGAGACTTAACTTTTGTTCTGTTTCTCTGCAAAAGTTTCTGTCTGGTTCTAGATGATCTAACTTAGGGTCACAAATCTCCCTAGAGCCTTTGTGTTGCTGAGGCTCTTTCAGTTGCAGGCAATGACATTGCAATGACATTTTTGCGGGGGAGGCTCTTGCACTGTTTCTCACTCCTTGGTTCTTTGTGACTTTCCCATCCTCACCCCGGTGTCTGTGTTGGGCCGGGTGGTCTGAGCAGACAAACCTGCTACCTTCGGCTCCATCCTCAGCCCCTGGTTCCAGGTCCTTCTCCTCCACCCACCTCTCAGTATCTGCCCCTGCCCTCTTCCCCTCAGCGAGCACTCCTCGCTGTGAAGACCCACCCCATGTGTCTCCCAGCTTCAAGTGCCCACTGCATGCCTGTGACTCCCAGATGTATATATCCTTACCCCTGAGGTCTCCTGGGATCTAACTTCTAAAGCTAAATCCTTGATTGATGGCTCCGCCCACAGGATGTCTAACAGCGCTTCAAGCCAATGGCGATTCAGACAAAGATGATCCTCCTCAACCCTTTCCTCCTTGGCATCACCCACCACTCAGCTTCTTGCACCAAGAATCTAGGGATCACCCTTGATTGGCTTTCCCCTGACCCTACATCCATCTGCCAGCTCCACCAATCCACTCCTGCCCAGGGCACACCAGCCCTCAGTGCCCACATTCTCCCAGCCATAAGGTCGTTTAACTGATATCTATCAGCTGTTCCTCTATGCCAGGCACCGTCCAAACCCAGGACTCAGCAGAATGCAAAGCAAGTCCCTGCCTCCTCCGGCTTCCTTTCTTGTGGGCCAGCCTTACATCACGGCAGCTCCCAGCTGTCTGCTGCTTTCGGTCTGCCTCCTAAGATCCAGTCTCCAAAGCCCTGACTCAGAATACAGCGCCGTGCTGAAAATCTCCACCTGGCCTTGGGAGGCCTGTGTGATGCGGTTCCTGCCAGTGTTGCCATATAGCACACGGGTTGTTGTTTAGTCGCTCAGTTGTGTCTGACTCTTTGTGACCCCATGGACTGTAGCCCTCCAGGCTCCTCGGTCCATGGGATTTCCCAGGCAAGAATACTAGAATGGGTTGCTGTTTCTTCCTCCAGGAAATATTCTCCAACTAGGGATTGAACCCGCATCTCTTGTGTCTCCTGCATTGGCAGATGGATTCTTACCATAGTGCCACCTGGTTCCTCAGATTTTCTAAAATTCCATCCCTAATTGCATCTCCAAGCCTGACTATCATTTTGCCTATGAAGCGAAGACAAACAAGTGGAGGTACAGGATTTAGAACATCACAGTGTCTCTGCTTCCAACTCGAAGTTAACTCTCCAGTAAATAAAGGCGTGGAAACCTGGAGAGCTAGCTAGCCGAGTTGAGGAAGCTGCTGGCACCACAAGGGTGAGGTGACCTAGATTCCAGGAAAGCCCAGGGAGCACAGCAGTGTTGGGCAAAGGTGCTGAGTGGCTCCATGAAGCTAATGGAGACACTGAAAGGTACAGCTCCTCCTGGACAAGGAAGCGGCAAAGGACAGGATCTCCACTGGAGCAGAAATACAAGCTTGCTACCAGCCATCATGAAATCGTGCTTCTTAAAAAGGAAGTGCCGTGTGTGTGTTTCCTAGTAATAAATGATTTATAACAACAGCATCATATGGAGAAATAGCTTTCCGTGGAAATCTACAAAAATGATAGCTCTGGGTCCAAAGGCTGAAACTGCATTAGTTAAAAGCCAGTTCACTGAAATGAAACATGACTGGGCAATTTGATGAGTGCTCAATTTGTCAAAGAAATTATTTGCTGAGTGTACCGAATGTACTGATTGTGCTTTTAAGAGCCTTTAAAAGGAAGGTTCAGTTTGATTACTGATGATGAAAGATTCTTTTTTGCATAGTAACTAAGTGAAGATAGATAGGGCACCAGAGAAACTGACAAAAGAATTTTGAAACTGATGTTTCTGTAATAAAACACAAAGTAGAGGCTGATAAAACCTCACCCCCATGAAATGCTATTTTTCCAACGAAAATGCTGAGCTTTCATTTGCCATGGGATTGTTTGGGGTCTTTGTAATTTCTTTCAGATGCTTTAAAATGTTATTGTCAATTTTTTCAAGTATTTAAAGTAATTTTTTTGTCAGTTCTTCAGATAGCCTATCAGTCTTAATTTTGTTCCCAATAATTAAGATATTTTTGTTTTTGTTGTTCAGTTTGCTAATTTGTGTCTGACTCTTTGTGACCCCCATGGATGGCAGCATTCCAGGCTTCCCTGTCCTTCACTGTTAATTTTAATGGTAATGAAACTAAAACAAGGAAAGGAACTGGAATTTTTACCAATCCGTCCTTCAGTGAATTCATTCACAGAACACTGGCATTTTGATGAATCGGCTCACTTTAAAAACCTGCCACCACTGCAATCTTGGGCCATCACCACCCACACAGTAAAGGGCTGACTTTAATTTATCTCCCCTTGGTGACCTTATGTGCTTATCAAATGCGCTGGCTGCAGCAAGAAGGACAAGAAGCAGTGAAAGCCTTAACCACCGCATCCTGAGTGAGTGTGGAAGGGCTGGCAGTGTACTTCCGCCCACCCCTTCCCATGGCAACTGGCCTCAAATTAACTTTCTTTCTTTCTTTCTTTTTTTTTTTTTAAATGCAGCCACCACCAAGTTCAAATAGCATGAAAACAAAACCTCCAGCAACCACAGATTTCTAAGTCCTACCGACTGCTCAATTATCCCAAGTGACAGCTGGGCCAAGTGCGGGGATCACCCTAATGAGCTGGTTTCTGGTCCGCTGTCCGCCCCCCTCCCACCCCCACTGGGCAGCTATTACCCATAGAGCTCTTTGCAGAGGAGCGCGGTCAGTTTCTTCAGGTGAGGGAGACTGCTGGAGCCCGACTTGACAAAATCAGAGTCCAGGGACAGCTGAGTGCTTAAATAATCTTGGATGGCTTTCAGATGCTCTTCTGGAATCCTGAGGGGATCAAAGTAGAAATGACAACATGTTTTTTCAGTTCCTTTAGCCATAGACACCAACAGTAACAGGTAGAAGAAGAAATCTGTATTCTCAGAGCCTGCAGCTGAGACACCAGCCTCCAGGAGAACCGTTTCCTGCACCTGGACAGACTCCCTGGGTCTCAGTGAAGGGATGGAGAACAGGTCAGACACGCATAAAGGGCCCATACTGCAGGCTCCCTCTTAACCCACCCATAAAGGCTTTTCTGGTACGTGGAAGGGAGCCATACTCTACTGGCTGGGGATAGGAATCTTTATCCTTTGACAAGGAGACCGAAGAGCTCTGAAAATGTACAGAGGACTTGCTTTCCTGCTTCATCTTTTCCTAAAGACAGAATCTAAGGGCTGAGGGATGCTCTAGTCTAGAGAAGGCAAATAGCTCCAGCTCACAGACCAACTCCCAAGTTCATGGCCAAAGGCCACTTGGAGCTCTATGTCAAGGAGGTTCCTGGTCATCTGAGGCTCTGAGGGGAAGTCTCTGTGATGAGTGATGGGGCTGGGGGTATGGTAGTGACAGCCTAGATGCTGGGCCTTCACAGCTCCAACCCCTACTCCCAGTCTGGTCCAATCCCTTTCAGCTTCTGGATGAAGCACATGGGCCTGAGTCAGGACCTATCCTTGCACAGGACAGCCCAGCAGAGGCAGAGCCCAGGCCTCATCGCACCAGGGCCACCCCTGAGGCTGATCACACCTCTACATTCCCCCTCCAAGCACCGGTTTTTTTTTCTGGATAATTTTAAAAAATTGAATTTTTGTTCCTATAATAATGACCATTGTAATCAGAGCAAGTATGCTCTGAATATACCATACTAGTCACTCTGTTTACCATTTTATGCTCATTTTCCTTTTTAAAAAAGTCTGTGTCTATTTCTCCGGCTATGCCGGTCTTAGTCGCAGCGCTCAGGATCTTCACGTCTGGCCTGTGGGCTCTTAGGTGCAGTATGTGGGCTCTAGCTCCCCGACCAGGGATCGAACCCGGGCCTTCTGCATTGGTAGTGCATAGTCCTAGCCACTGGAGCACCAGGGAAGTCCCACATTTTCTCCTTTAACCCTCAAATCAATGCTATGAGGCAGATATTATTATTATTCCTATTCCACAAACAAGGAAATGGGGTGGGGTGGGGGAGGGGCTTAAGGACGTCGATTTACATGTGTGAAAAAATTCATACAAGCCTTAAATAGCTGTGCTCCAGCCTTGACATGCAATCAAGGTGAGACTAGAGGTTATAGGTTTTTTTTTTTTATTTTTTTTTTCTGTAGGATCCTGGAAAGAATGAAAGGTTGTTGCTCTTAAGATTGAAAAGACGTGGATTAGCCATTTTGACTTATTTAGTTTAAGTTAGTAACTATTCACATACTAGTCCTCATAATATTTAAGTTTAATCTATACTCATTCTGAGTCTTGATCCAGTTTCTGCCTCAGTCTGGTTTACTAAAAAGGACAAATCTCTCCTATAGCATTAAGACTTTAACAGTTTTCATGCCTGTTGACCTGTAACTTTGAGATCATCAGTATTTGCTTTAGGAAGTTATGGCTGTTAAAAATGTTGTCAAAAAGTGTTGACATAAAGATGTAGACTCTGTTTATCAGAGAAAGTTGATTTTACTCAGTAGTTGGGCTTCCCTCTAGCTCGGTTGGTAAAGAATCTGCCTGTAGTACAGGATTCGATCCCTGGGTCGGGAAGATCCCCTGGAGAAGGAAATGGCAACCCACTCCAGGATTCTTGCCTGGAGAATCCCATGGACAGAAAGAGTCGGACATGACTTAGTGACTAAACCACAAACCAAACCTTGTATTAACTATGATCTAACTGATTAGATCTAATTAGCTTGCACAAAAGACTGTGCAGTTTGTCTTATAATTAAGAATCATCTGAAGGCAGTCCTCTGTGTACAAAGGTATTTCACAAACAACATAGATCGACTCGCAACCACAAGGCAGAATCTTAGTTTTCGTGCCCAGAAGAGAACTGAGGGCAGGCAACATGGTCCCTCCTGTGTGTTCCATCTGCACAGGCCCATCTCTAAGCAGAAGTTTTAGGCAAGTTCCAAGGCTGTCTGTTAACTGAGAAGTCACACCAAAGAGAGCTTCCTAGCTGGTTCAGTGGTAAAGAATCTGCCTGCAATGCAGGAGACATTAGACACACTCCTGGGCCAGGAGGATCCCCTGGAGAAGGAAATGGCAACCCACTCCAGTATTTTCGCCTGGGAAATCCCAAAGACAGAGGAGCCTGATGGTCTACAGCCCACGTAGACCGTCACAAGAGTCACAAAAGAGTCGAACATGACTTAGCAACTAAACAACAGCAACACATCCCAGAGGGCCACCTCCTGGGCTCACTAGCCCTCAGCTGGCCCCACCGGCCCATCTCAGGAGCTGCGTGGAGGCTCGGCTGAACACTTTGTCCTGCCCCACAGGGCCCTGAGTTCCTTAAGAAGACATGTCCCTAGAGAGGAGGGACTGATAAGGAGATACAACTAAGAGAACACATGGAAGAGTCAGGAGGAGCTGGGCAGCAGGGGCACCATCGAGCAGCTCTGCCTGTTCCCTCAGGGGCTGCACCGCATTTGGCACCTAAACCCTCCAAGAAATAGAGCCTCAAGGAAACTAAAACAATGGGCTCTGCATGGACTCTTTTAATAAGTATTTGTTATGCAGACACACAAATCAGGATGATCGTGATAATGAATCAACATATTTTGAGCATGTTTAGCTTCTTGGTAAACAGAACGAGGAATTCCAGGAGGGTGCGAGACTATAGCCTGGTAGGCCTGGAGAAGAACTAGAGGATTTGTCAAGGTGGAAACAGGAAAACACCAGGTATCTTAGCAACCAGCAGCTTGTGCGTTCCTTCAGGCCTTCCCTTTGTATTTTGCCAAATCAGATGGCAGGGGAGCAGCCCTGGGTGTCATAAATGAAGCTTTCAAGTTGGAGATGTTGCATGAGCCCTGCCAGTAAGATATTATTTGGGGGGACTTTTTCTCATAAGGAAACAAAAAAATGTTTTGGAATGATTAACGTGTGGAAATGACTGTGTGCTAATTCATTCATTGAACACAGATCTAGGAGCTCTGACTCGAAGCAGGTGACATACTAGGTGTTGGGGACACAGTTCCCCTCCTAGAGAGTCTTCCCTGCGGAAGCCATCCTTTGGCCTGTGCTAAAGTCAGGGCCTCTGATTGGCAAAATAACCAACACCCTTCCCAGGCAATACTGCCACCTCGCATCATCCAGCTTGAGCCTGCCAAAGGGGCAAAGGAGCTGCGGGACCTCACTGACATGGACGAGTCTGGGGCCACCCATGGGGCCAGATCCTGAGAACCCTGGATCAGGGCAAGTGAAACAAACCGGTAAAAGGATTGCATCTCACACCTTCCACAGGCTTCCCTGGTGGCTCAGATGGTAAAGAATCTGCCTGCAATGCAAGAGACCTGGATTTGATCCCTGGGTCGGGAAGATCCCCTGGAGGAGGGCATGGCAACCCATTCTGGTATTCTTGCCTGGAGAATCCCACGGACAGAGGAGCCTGGCGGGCTACAGTCCATGGGGTCGCACAGAGTCGGACATGACTGAACAGTTTCACTTTCCATAACAGTTTCCACCGCAAAGAAAGGAGCAGTACGCTGTGCAAACCTCACAGTTCACACCAGCCGTGGACTGTTGCTCTGGCCCATCTCCTGGTGACAAGGATGGTGGCCACCTCTGCACGAGGCCCAGGGCAGGTCCAGGGGGCAGTGCAGGATCTCCTCTGCTGGGACCATCTGAATCAGGGCGAGGCATTGGGATGGGAATAGATGTCGTGTGAGTTCACGGGAGGGCCCGGCCAGGGAATCGCAGCCTAGGCCCCTGAGTTTGGAGCAGGCCCATGCCATCTGCAGCAGAGAATCGTCCATCGCTCCAGAATCAGCTCCTGCCCTGGGGCCTGGTGGACACGGAGCATCTGGGCAGGGCCATTCAGTGCCCACTTGGTCAGAGCCACCCTGAAAACTAGAGACCCACCATTGGGAGGCCAGTGGACTCCATGACACCCTGTCCTGGGGTGAAGGGGCACCCCAGGAGGGAAGAACAGAGTGAGCTGCCTGGGTGTCGTGGGGCCCACCAGGTGGAGACTCACCCACTGGTGTCCATGGTCTGCAGTCGCTGGAACAACGTGTCTGAGAGGCTTGGCCGGCCGACCTCGGCAGCTCGAGGGATCTCCATGGAAGCAGGGGCCTCTTTAGCCTCACATGGCCCCGCAGGTAAAGGGATGATGTTTCTGGGTGGCAACTCGGGCGGAGACAAAGCCCCTTCTACCCAAGACAAAAGCAGGAGAGCCATCTGGGCCGAGTGTACCCTCCCTCAGCATCTCCACCCCCCCACGCCCTCTGTTGGTGATCTCCCCGCCCTCCCGTCACGTGGGGTCCAGGCCAGGCGCCCAGCCACAGACCCGCCTATGCCCACTCTGCCCCTTTCCGTCCTTGCTCCCTTGCCAGCTCTGGGGGAGCTGACCAAGGACAGGTCTTGGTGGTCTCTGACCCGGGGCCCAGCTCAGAGTGAGTCCATTGAGATGCTCTGCAAACACCTGCTGGGATAAGATGGCCGTGCCGGGCAGGGCTGTTGGCCTTGGATGGGTGGAATCAGCCACCTCAGTGGCTCAGCAGGACAGCCGGCTGTGGGGCAGAGCAGGGGCCCTGGACTGGCTGACGCTGGGTGCCCATCACGGGAGGAGCGGGCCGGGGAGCAGGCAGGCCCCAGCCACACTCCCATCCAGGGCCCCTTTTCTCTGAACTTTCCAGTCTCCATCCTTCCTTCTCTATCCCTCCAGACACTCAGAGACAATGGAAGAGAGTGAGGGGCTCCCTCCACCCAAGTGACCAGACTCGGCTTGGGAGATGGGGCTCCTGCCCACTCACTGGGGAAAACTTCCATCCTGCAAGTAGCAGAGATTGGGAGGAGGGGTGAGTCCTGAGCCCCTGGGGCCCGTGACATCTTGTCCCAGCCTCTCCCCACACA
>SJYQ01095287.1:56632-102081 GCA_006410935.1 Redunca redunca
AGGGGTAGGGTGAGGGAGGGTGAGGGTGAGGTGGGGGTGGGGAGGCCCTGCTTCAAGCCAACAACAGGGCCTTGCTTGGGGAAGGGGAGCCGGCCATCGTGAGACTGTGCTTCTCTTTCCAGTTTTTTCGGGGAGGCCTTTTTCTAGTGTCAGGGTCTTATTCTAGACCACCATGCCCAGAGGGGAAGAAATGGGGTGGTGTGTGAGAGGGAATGCAGAGGGCATTTCAGCAGGATGGCATCTCAGTGTCAAGGCGCAGCCTGGACTCCTGAGTCCCCCTGGGTGACACCACGCGGCCCTGGGCACAGCCCTGGCCCCAGTTCACGGTGGACATGTCATCTCTGGCTATGTCACAGCTGAGGGCACCTCTTTCTGGGCGAGAAGGGACACAGCTGCCTCCGCCTGTGAGCTATCCCCCTCAGCCCCTACAGACCTGAGCACCTTTGAACACACTCTGGCTGGGCTTCACCTCCAGGAGCAGGTGGCTATTCAGAGCTGGCCCTCTGGTGAGGCCGCCGAGGCATTGTGCAATTGCTTGAGGTGAGTCTCCAGGGAGGTAATGGAAAGGGGGCCCGCAGAGGCGGGGGAAGGGACGCCCAATGGACTGCTGGCAGCAGCTGGGGACAGGAGGAGCCAGGCCGGGGACCTCGGCACCTCTGGTCTCGTCTGTCCTTGTGGGGAGACCCCGGGGGTCTTGCTGGTTCCAGGCCCTGGGACCTGGGACTTAGAGGGAGCCCTGATCGGTTGAGAGTCTCAGTTACGTGTCTCAGCGGTTTCTTTTAGGACCTGAACATTCGAGGGGAAGAGAAGGGTGGCTCCCTGGCTGCACTGCCTCTCTCTGTCCGACTCTCGCCTGTGTGTCTGTCCCTCCACTGCTAAAGCAGCAGGACTGACTCTCAGATACCTTTCAGGGGCTGTACCTTTTGTTTTGTTTTGTTTTAATGATACTCTCACGAAACACCTTTCTCATCCTTCCAGTTTGGTGCAATGGTCTCTTCCTCCCTCCTCTTTACAGCAAAATTCAGCTAATTATTTTGACCATGATTTTAACAGCATCGAGTGTTTACTGTGTACTAGGCTCTGGGATCTACATTGACTCATTTGATGACACCGAGCGGTAGACATGATTTTTAGTGTCTCTTTAAGGGCGGTCTGTGGTTAGGAGAGGTTAAGTAATTCATCCGAGGTCACACAGCTAAGAAGATGGGGAGCAGAATGTTTGACTTAGGTCTGTCTGACCCCAGAGCCTGTGTTCCTAACAGGGCTTTAACCACCGTGTCACCCCCTCTGATAACCAGACCCACCTAATCTATAAGCACTTGAAGTGGGAGAGATCCCCCAGAACTTAACCATGGGACTCAGATGGCAGGGACCCTTTCCCTCCATCCTTTCCTACCTGTCTCCTCTTCTGGCTCATCTCCCGTGTCCTCCTCCTCCAGGGGCACGGGATACTGCAGGTGGGTCACCAAACCCATGTTTTCCTTCTTGTAAAACTCGATGAGCTGGTCCAGCTTGGTGAAGAATCTCATGGGGACGCCTTCGGACGCCTGAGGACAAATCCCAAACAGAAGCACATTGAACTGACTGGAACACCAGCCAACCACAAAGGCCACCTGCAGCGGAAAGCAATGAGACCGAGGGAGTGACCACAATCCAGAAAAAGTCCTGGGTTCCCACACAGGGCCTGGCCACCATGCCCGCACCCTCACAGCCTATAACCAGCAGCCCCTAACAGCCAGTCTGCAAAAGGCACAAATAGAACAGTTTAAAAAAATTTTTTTTTCTTTCGGTTTAGAAAAACACTTTTCTTTTAAAAAGTATTATGTTGCAGAAATAATGCATTTTCTTTATGGAAAAAATCTTAAATACATAATTTAAAAAATCATCTGTAGTCCCACAACCCCAAGAGACATATTTTCAATAGTTTAGAATAATTTTTCTATACTGTTGTGTATTTGTGTGTGTGTGTGTGTGTGTGTGTGTGTGTGTGTGTTTGGTAGGGGGAGTTAATAACCCTCCTCTCCCAAGAGCATTAATTTTTAAATACGGGAAAAATCTATTCTAGCAATTGTTTTATTTTTATGTTTTTCATTTGACATGATTCTGTTTTACCAAAACTCAGAAAATGGTCAAGGCAGCACAAAAATCCTCCCTGATTTGTATCTCTGTTGCTAATGACAGGGCCAAGGGAGGGTAATTCTGGGTTTTTAAAATGCCCTGGGGCCAGGTCTCCTTATCTCTTGCTCAATGGTTCCAGCTGGAAACTCAAGTTCGGCTGCAGCCAGGTGTCTCCCACCGAGGCCCCACCCCTGCAGAGGCCCCGCCCACACGAAGGTGCCTCTGTGATTACCCTCCCCAGGTCATCAGGCAGCAGGGCAGGATGAAGAACTGCAAGCAGGATGTTTAGGGTCTCCTGGATGCTGTACCCTACGGCTCCTAACCCAGCATGCCCCAGTGTCCTGCCTATCCTCCTTGTCCCCTTCCCTGATCCACTTCCCCTTGGTGTTCCATCCCAGGGAATGTGCACCACTGTCTCCCCACTGGCCCAGCCAAAAACACAGAAGACTGCCTCCCCCCACCAACACACAGAGGGCAAAGTGGACAATGTAAGGGAGGGAAGACATCGGGAAATGGACCAGGACCTGTTCTTGAGCCCTGCTCCTGGTGGTAACGCCAAGTCGTGATGAGGATGTGTTTGCCTTCAGAGATTCCGCTTCTGTCTCTCCCCTTTACTCAGGCTCCACGCTGGCCTCTCCGTCTCTCTCCACATGGATTTGTGTGTGTAGTACAATGCATACATGTATAAATCTATACATGTATAGAGGGCACATCTGTGTGTTTGAGTATGTGGCTTCAGCTATTGAGTAAATTAGTAGAGTTTAACAAAAGGGTGTTTTGATTATTTTCAATAAATTCCCTTGCTTTCACAAAGCCCCACGTTAAAGCAATTTCTTTTGAGCATCATTGAACCAGAGAGATCTCAGCAGTGGCAGCCAGGCTGCCTAAGAAGTAACCTAAATAGGTTCAAAACCCAAAATGAGAGGCATAACCAAAATAATTTGACACGACACAGGGTCAATGAACTCGATTCAGTTAGAGCAGTCCTGACAGGCGTCATCCTGGTAAAGAATTTACAGCTAACGGATGACAAGCCATTAGGCATACGGAAAAAGGATGTGAAATATCAAAGAAAGTCAAGGTGAAATGACTCCTGTGTAAGTCTGGAAATGGGTTCTTAGCTGGAGGATGTCTGGGGAATGTATGTCTGAGACAGCACATGAACTGTGGGAATTAGATGCCCCGATGCTAAGACACATATTATTTTATGTACTGCTAACAGCTAAAGCATAAAACAAGATACACCATGATTCTGTGGGCACAGCTGACTTCAGAGATGTTTATGTGACAAGCACCTTAGAAATGATGAAATATGCTGGGTACTAAGCGTGCAGAAGAACGTGTGTGTGTTGTGTGTATGTGTGTGCGTGCGTGTGTCTGTTAGTCGCTCAGTCTTGTCTGACTCTTTGTGACCCCATGTACTATAACCTGCTAGGCTCCTCTGTCCATGCGATTTTCCAGGCAAGTATACTGTAGTGGGTAGCCATCTCCTTCTCCAGGGGATCTTCCCAACCAGAGATCGAACCCCAGTCTCCCACATTGCAAACAGATTCTTTACTGTTTGGGCCACCAGGGGAGCCTGCAGAAGAACAGAAGACTCTAAAATTCAGCTAACACTATGGATCCAGTGAGTGGGGCGTGCTGCTGGTGAGAGAGAGACACTGGGGCCCTGCTTGTGCTAGGGCTGAACACAGAGGCCAGGGAGCCAGGCCTGGCAAACGTGGGCTGCTGGCCGCCCAAGTGGCCCAGGTTCTCAGGAAGGTAGAGACTGAGTCCCGTCTCCAGGAAGGCGGGGCTTGTGGAGGGTCTCCTTCCCGCACATGTTGTATCGCAGCTCCCGGGAGGGGAGCAGCAAGGGCAAGCCTCAGGCCCCGAAGGGACGGGTCTGTAAGCAGCAGACGACCCCAAAGCACAGACTTGCTGTGCACACGTGGGTCGGTGGGGAGGGAGCAGGCTGTCTGAGCAGGTGGACACAGACACACGGACCCAGAAGGAATGGTGACGGCAGGACGCCAGCGGGGCCACAGGGCTCCCTGGGGGAGATGTCCCCGAGAAAATCTCCTCCTAAGTCTCTGTCATTGGCATTGAGACTTGGAGGGCTTCGCAGACGCTCCTTGAGAGCTGAGGTTCAAAGCACATTCAAGAGGAGCAGGAGGAGAGAAAGGTCAGGGTGCCCAGGGTTGTGGCAGCTCCTGAGCTGACCAGACTCATTCAGGGGGGTCCGGACATGGGGGTCGGAGGCTCCGTGTGCCCAGGAAGGAGCAGCCCTGCCACGGCCTTCTCACGCCTGCGCTGGGCTGAGAAAGGCCCTCCATCGAGGCAGGATGACGGCCAAATCAAAGCCGACATTGGGAGTCGGGGCTTCCAGGTGGACAGTGCCTTAACCGTGGGGAACTGGCGCCTGGTCAAGTCCATACGTGCCTGCCCGTGGTGCAGCCCATTGTCGGGGCAGGGTCTGCTTGCTGTCAGGTCCCCGGACTGTCGGCGTAGGTGTGCTTGGACAGACTTGCAGTACCAGGGTCAGGATGGACACTCAGGGGCAGAGAGGGGCAGAGACGGCCCTCAGTGGGCCTGGGAGGAGGGAGCGGAGCTGGCAGGGGAGCACTTCCTCCCTTTACACTGCTCCCCCAAACTGATCCCCCCAAAGTGATGCCTTTTCAACAATTTAATGCAAAACCTCTGTCTGAGAGGTTGTCGCGTGTATCGTCAGAGCCAGGCAGGAAACAGATGCCACATTCAGGGGGCTTGGGAAGTATTTAATGGACGGGGTGTAAAATCCCAATAAGAGGGGGTGCGGCCCTCCACCGCCAGGTGTTCACCCTGGACCAATCACGGGGAAGGGTGGACTCGGGACCCAAACAGGCTGCCAGCCAAGGAGCTGAAGCCTCTATGAAGCCAACCCCCAGGCCCTACGGGGAGGGAATGGGGACAGAAGGTCCTCCACCCTCCATCACCCAGCTGTGCGTGGCATTTGCCCAACCCAACAGGAAACCAGGAGACTCGGAGGGCGTCTGGGCTTGAACGCGGCCAGCAGCCTCACATGGAGCCCGGGTGACAAGACGCCCAGGAAGCGGTGGGAAGGCAGGGCTCCTGAGTCCTGCGGGCAAGGGTAGCCCCCGCAGGGGAGGGGGACTGGCCAGGCTGCTGGGGCAGGGGCCTCCCTGGGTCCCTAACAGCCGCCAGACTGCCTTCCTCATTCTGCAGCCGCTGCCTTCCTGAAGAGATCCCCCAAGTCATTTTGAAACAGAGAAGGAAACCCTGAAGGCCCACACTAGCCGATCACTGCGGACGCTGCCCTGCGCAGTTAGAGATGGGGGATTTCTGCTCCATGACAGCCCTCGCTCCACGAACAATACAAATGCCTTCTCTCTGGAGCAGACGCCTAGCACACAGAGAAGACAGCGTGATCTGAAAAAGCCCAGAGCAGCAATTCCTATGGTAAGTTGCCTTTTCATTCACGATGTGCAGGGCAAAAGGCAGGCAGCCCTCAGGGATCTATTGAATGGACATGACTTTATGTTCATCACCAAAAGTGACACAGAAGGGGAAAAGAAAAACACACGGTTAGTTCAGATCCTGAGACAAAGCCCCTGACTGATTTCTTGCCTCCCCTTTCCAGGTCTGTGGAAATTTCCAGGTGATTTCCACCAAGATCAGCAGACAGTGACTCACCAAGCCCAGCCGGGCCTGCTCCCTCTACAAGCTAAGTTTTTGAAAGAGAGGGACTCTGCTTGGTTCAGCCTCACATGGTCGCCCAAGTGCCTTGCAAGAGTAATGACAGGCCCTAGCCATGTTCGGGGAGATGTGTGCCTTGCCTAAAACCAACCTCACGGTTGAAAAGCTCTAGCTGGAGACACAGAAGTGTGGCTTACTGAGCTGGGCCTGGCCGGGAGAGGTCCCTTCACCCTACGGCTTGGCACCTGTGCAAACCCACGTACAATACTTCTGGGGAGGTGCAGAGCATGGGGGATCTCCTCCACCACCCGGGCCACCAGGGTCTTTAAAACAAAGGACAGCGGATGTCCAGACTGTGGGTGGCCCATGGCTGCGGCCTCTGAGAAAGGCTTTGTCCCCAGAACCAATTCTTGTGCTCTGACTTTCAGGCGTGGTCCAGATGGAGGGGAGCAGGTCAGGGAGGCCGGAGCGCTGGGCAGGCTGAACTTTCCCAGAATATAATTTTAACTCACACTGTCTGCTGCCTCACTGTCCTCCCTCTTCAGTGGGGAACTGAAAGGAGGTGAGCCACACCAACCCCCACCCCACCCCAGGAGGAAGCCAACCAGGGGGTCAGGAAGAGGCTGCTGCCTTCATTTTAAAATGAAAAGGCTATAAAAGCATTGTTGGAGAAGGCAATGGCACCCCACTCCAGTGCTCTTGCCTGAAAATCCCATGGATGGAGGAGCCTGGTGGGCTGCAGTCCATGGGGTCGCGAAGAGTCAGACAGGACTGAGTGGCTTCACTTTCACTTTTCACTTTCATGCCTTGGAGAAGGAAATGGCAACCCACTCCAGTGTTCTTGCCTGGAGAATCCCAGGGACGGGGGAGCCTGGTGGGCTGCCGTCTATAGGGTCACACAGAGTTGGACACGACGGAAGTGACTTAGCAGCATAAAAGCATTGTGGAAATTTCACAAATAATGGGAAAGTGTTAAGAAGTGGGGTCAGGGAGGGGATTTGCTCACTACCTCACTGCAGCAAAGTGCTTTTAAGTCCGTGGGAAAGTCTACGTGCTCTGCTGTGCTCGGTCGTGTCCGACTCCTTGCAACTCTGTGGGCTGTATCCCGCCAGTCTGCCCTGTCCATGGGAATCTCTGGGCAAGAATCCTGGAGTGGGTTGCTGTGACTTCCTCCAGGGGATCTTCCCGAGCCAGGCATCAAACCTGTGTCTCTTAAGTCTCTGAGCATTAGGCAGGCAGGTTCTTTACCGCTAGCGCCACCTGGGAAGCCCAGGAGAGTCTCTAGAAAGATCTTAAGTGGGGAAACAGCCCCATTTGTCTGCTGGGATGAGAACGGCAGGGTGGCCGGTGTCATGACCATTTCTGTTTTACTGGTGTGGATACCCTCGGCCCGAGGAGGCTGGAAGGGTGATGGAGGCCTCAGAGGCGGTAGTGGGGGAGAGCCGGATTCAGCCCAGACCTCGGGGCCGCCAGACTTGGGGCTCCCACCTGTCTACAGAGGCAACTGCCTTGGTGGAGCAGAGCGCAGGGGAGTGTGGAATCTGGCTGTCTGGGCCCAGCACCCCCCTCCACCTCCACCCCCAGCATCACTCCCTCCACTCGGCGATCAGCCCTGCCAGGGCTGGACTCCTGCCCCGCCCTGTCCTGCCCGCCTCTCATGGTCTGCAAGCCATCTCCTCCAGCCCTGTCTCTGCCCTCCCCATCTCTGCCAGCCCCTCAAAGGCTTTCCTTGGTCTTCCTTCTGCCCTCAGGACTAGTCTGAATCTTTAATCACCTCCTCTCCCCACAAACCTCTAACTTGGGGAAAGGAGGGAGAGGCAGAGGAACCAGGTCACAGGTCTCGTGGTTCTGTTGGGCCCTGCAGAATTTGGGTTTTGTTCTAAGAGTGGAGTAAGTAGGCACTGCCCCTCTCCTGCCCCTCCCCCGCCAACATCCCCACTCTGAACTGGGAGGTGCCGTGGAGGGGGAGGGCGCCAGGGTGGAGATGGACCTGGAGCAGCCTTGTTAACACACCTGGGAGGGGATGGTATCTGACCCAGAATGGACCCCTGAGGTGTCTCCTTAAAAGCTGATCAGCCCTTCCTCTTTCCTGCACGTCCCCTCCTTCCTTGAAGACTCGTGTGATCTGTCTGCTTCCTTTCCTTGCTCTTCCTTTGAAGTTGCCAGAGCCCCTGGGGCTTTGGGGCTAGGGCCGAGGAGGTGGTCAGCCGGCAGAGGATGTAGGTGGGGCAGGGAAGGTCAGGGCCTGGCTGGGGCCCAGGGCAGCCAAGCAGGAGACTGGCAAACGATGAAAGATAAGGAGAGATGGGAGCTGGGCTCCTTGCTGCCAGAGAAGGGAGTGGGGATAGGCTGAACTCTGTCTGCAGTATCGGGCTAGAAGGGGAAGCATCAGTGTGAGCGAGGGCTAATCTTTTTTATGAATGCAAGTAAACACTGATGCAGGTGTGTGAGTGGGTATGTTTGTCCACACACATTCCCTGGTTCTGTCTTCCAGGAGGATCCAGAAGCAATAACTTCCCAGTGGCAACAAGCCTACCTAAATACTGAGTCTAGTGCTAAGTCGCTCAGTCGTGTCCTACTCTTTGGGACCCTGTGGACTGTAGCCCACCAGGCTCCTCGTCCATGGGGTTTCCAGGACAAGAATACTGCAGTGGGTTGCCATCTCCTTCTCCAGGGCACGTTCCCAACCCAGGGATCGAACCTGCATCTTCTACATTGGCAGGCAGGTTGTTTACCACAAGCGCCACCTGGGAAGCCCAGGGGTAAACACTCTAAGTCCCCTGCATATGAATGAGTTCCATTCTGAGAATGGGTTCATAAATCCAGCTTGTCTGTAAGTCCAATAAAGTTGGCCTTGGTACCCAACTGACAACTGGCCATATAGTACTATACTGCAATAAGCTTATAATACTTTTCACACAAATAATATATAACAAACAAACAAGAAAACATTTTTAATCTTACAGTATGACACCTTGAAAAGCACAGTAGTACAGTATAGCAGCTGGTGTACAGGGGCTGGCATCAAGCGAACAGGCAAGAAGAGTTACTCATTGGAGGAGGGAGAGGAGGTGCAGCTGAATAGGTGCAGCAATATGAGATGGAGGGCAAGCTGCAACGTCGCTCATGCCTGACGCTGATGGAATGCACGTTCACATCCTTGAAAGTTCACAACTTGAAGGTCTGTACGTAGGGGACTTACTGTACTACCCTCCACTAAGAGGAACCAGCTCCTTGGATGGCTGAACTTAGGGTCGGAACAGGAAAGGTATAAGGTGAGCCTGGAACACCTTTTACCCCAGAAAGTAAATGTTCAAGAAATGATGCAGATTTGTCAAAAGGATACAGGAGTCAGGAGATGACAGAAAGGATGGTTGAAAGGACCATCTGGCACAATCTGAGCATCAAAATGAAGACTAAAAATAGTGATCATTTATTGAATAAAACAGGAGTTCATGAGTCTATACAGATGTAAACAAATGAGCCAGGAAAGCTCTTTTCACAGTAGAATGCCAACTAGTAACTGTCATAGGGATGATGGGTACAGTCACCATTTGGCAAACATCATAGTAATAATGGATTCGGGAAAGAATCAACAGATGCCAAGACTAGTGGGTGAGACTTTGAGGAAGAGTGGGCCCTCTAGATTGTCCCAACGTGTCTTCTCACAAAAGAGTGCATCCTTTAAAAGGGGAAGATAGTACCTTTTCAAAGAGGAAACTTGGCTAACCCCACCTTAACCAAGTGGCAAAGTTAACTTCCCCAGTAATGGGATAAAGTGACACGGTGCTTTCCTGGGACCGGTACACAGAGGACACAGCAGTGTTTCTGTAGTACCCGCCAAAATCCAGCCCCTGGACCCAGTTGCATGGAGACACCTAAAAACCCTACACTGAGGGATAGTCTACAAAATTACCAGCCCATTCTCTGCAAACATGCCAAGTTTCATCAAACTAGTCAATCTTAAAGGAAATCAACCCTGAACTGATGCTGAAGCTGAAGCTCCAATACTTTGGCACCTGATTTGAAGAGCCAACTCACTGGGAAAGACCCTGGTGCTGGGAAAGATTGAGGGCAAAAGGAGAGCGGGGCGGCAGAGGATGAGATGGTTGGATGACATCATCGACTCAATGGATGTGAGTTTGAGCAAACTCTGGGAGATGGTGAAGGACAGGGAAGCCTGGTGTGCTGCAGTTCATGGGTTGCAGAGTCGGACAGGACTGAGCAACTGAATAAGAAAGTGAAAGTGTTAGTCACTCAGTCGTGTCCGACTCTTTGTGACTCCATGGACTGTAGCTTGCCTGCCAGGCTCCTCTGTCCATGGAATTCTCCAGGCAAGAGTCCTAGAGTGGGTTGCCATTCTCTTCTCCAGGGGTTCTTCCCAACCCAGGGATGGAATCAGGGTCTCCTGCACTGCAGGCAGATTCTTGACCGTCTGTCACCAGGGAAGCCCCTAACAACAAGGGATGTGATATTTACAAGCAACAAGGGATCCCGGATTAAACTTTGGGCCAGAGGGGCAGGTATAAATAAATAAACACATATTTGATTATATATATAAATATTTGTTTACACATGAGTATATATATCTTATATTTTATAAATATGTATAGTGAAAATGAAAGTCACTTTGTTGGGTAAAAGACCATTTGTGATTCCATGGACTATACAGTCCATGGAATTCTTTAGGCCAGAATACTGGAGTGGGTAGCTGTTCCCTTCTCCAGGGCATCTTCCCAACTCAGGAATTGAACTGGGGTCTCCTGTATTGCAGGCAGATTCTTTACCAGCTGAGCCACTAGGGAAGCTAAGAATACTGGAGTGGATAGCCTATCCTTTCCCCATGGATCTTCTGGATCCAGGAATCAAACCAGGGTCTCCTCCGATGCAGGGGAATTCTTTACCAGCTGAGCTACTAGGCAAGCCCTTAAATATTTATGTGCAAAACATATAAACAAACATTTATTTTTAATATAAATATTAAAGGACATTATTAAGACAACTGGAGAAATTTGAAAAGGATCTGAAGAGTCTATGTTAATTTCCTGATTTTGATGGTTGAACAATGGTTATGTAAGAGAGAGTACATATCATTTAGGAAAAACACATTGAAATATTTAGAAGTGATGGGTCATTGTCAGCAACTGACTCTCCAATAATTAAAAAAATAATAATAGCATGACAGCAAGAGAATGAGAAACTTATGCTAAAATGTTGACGGGGAAAGTGAATGAAGGGCATACAAGAAATTTTTGTACTATTCTTGAAATTTCTATCAATCTGATGTTATTTTCAAGATGAAGAACTGAAGAAGATAACCAGGGTGGAAAAGATCTATATCCTAATCAGGACAGTGGTTCTATGGAAAGACTCTTTTGAACTATACATTGTAATAAAAAGTTTTTTAAAAATTAGAGTGTGTAACCTAACTCATTTAAGTAATATTCACACAAGAACAGACATACACCCAAAGGGGGAGGGGTTTAAAAGACTGTCCAATTCCTGTCAGGAGAATAACCAGGAGATTTTTTCACAAAACTGCAACAAATAATTCCAAAATGTATACAGAACTGCAGAAGAGCCAGAATTGCCAAAGAAATCCTGAGGAAAAAGAACAAAACTAGAGAGGTATAACCATAACAGACTTCAGACTATACTGCAAAGCTACAGTAATCAGAACAGTGTGATACTGGCACAGAAGCAGACACACAGATCAACAGAACAGAACAGCAACCCACATGTAGCAACCCAGACGCAAACCCACATGTCTATTGCCAATTAATCTGTTACAAAAGGGCAAGAGTCTATATAGAGAAAAGAGTCTCTTCAATAAGTGTGTGCGTGCTAAGTCACTTCAGTCACGTCCAACTCTTTGCAACTCAGGCTCCTCTGTCCACAGGACTCTCTAGGCAAGAACACTGGAGTGGGTTGCCATTCCCTTCTCCAGGGAATCATCCCGACGGAAGGATCAAGCGCACGGTGTCTTATATCACCTCCTTTGGCAGGTGGTTTCTTTACCACTAGCACCACCTGGGAAGTCCCTTCAACAAGTAGCGGTAGGAAACTTGGACAGACACTCTTGGACTAGAACACTCCCTCACACTTTATACAAAAATAAACTCAAAATGGTTTCAAGACCTAAATGTAAGACATAAAACCATAAAACTAAACAGAGCATAGGTGGAACACTCTTTGACATAAATTGTAGCAATATGTCCTTAGATCAGTCTCCTAAGGCAAAAGAAATATAAACAAAAATAAACAAATGGGACCTAATTAAACTTAAAATCTTTGCACACAAAAAAGGAATCCATCAGCAAAATGGAACAATTAAACCTATAGAATGGAAGAAAATATTTGCAAATTATGTGACCAAAAACAGGTTAATATTTAATGTATAAACAGCCCATACAGTTCAATAAAAAATACAATAAAAAATGGGCAGAAGATTTGAATAGACATTTTTCCAAAGAAGACATACAGATGGCTAACAAGCACATGAAAAGATGCTCAACATCACTATTAGAGAAATATAAATGAAAATCACAGTGAGGAATCACCTCACACCTCTCAGAATCCCTGTCCTCAAAAAGTCTACAAATAACAAGTGTTGATGAGGTTGTGAAGAGCAAAGAATCCTTGTATCTTGTTGGTGGGAATATAAATTGCTGCAGCCACTTATGGAAAGTAGTATGGAGGTTAGTTTAAAAACTAAAATAGAACCAGACTATGATCCAGCAATTTCATTCCTGGGTTTATACCTAGAAAAAATGAAAACACTAATTCGAAATGATACCTGCACCCTCTATGTTCATATCAGCATGATTTACAATAGCCAAGACACGGAAGCCACCCACATGCCCATCAACAGACGACTGGATTAAACTTCCCTGGTGGCTCAGAGGTTAAAGCATCTGCCTACGATGTGGGAGACCTGGGTTCAATCCCTGGGTTGGGAAGATCCCCTGGAGAAGGAAATGGCAACCCACTCCAGTACTCTTGCCTGGAGAATCCCATGGACGGAGAAGCCTGGTGGGCTACAGTTCACAGGATCACAAAGAGTTGGACACGACTGAGCGACTTCACTTCACTATACCCATAGAATGGAGTACTAGCCATAAAAAGGAATGAAATGATGCTATCTGAAGCAACATGGATCTCGAGAATATTATGCTTAGTGAAATAAGTCAGAGAAAGATAAATACTATATGACATCACTTTTAAGTGAAACCTAAAAAATAATACAAATGAATGAATATACAAAACAGAAACAGACTCACAGATATAGTTATCATACTTGTTATCAAATGGGAGAAGCAAGAGGTGAAGGACAAATCAGTAGCATGAAATTAAGAGATACAAACTACTGCATATAAAATAGATAAGCAGCAAGGACATCCTATATAGCACAGGGAATTATACCCTATAATGATATATAATGTGCAAAAACGCTGAATCACTCTGTTCTACTCCTGAAATTAGCACAGTATGGTAAATCAACTATACTTCATTTTGTTAAAAATGTATCTTGTCTAAAAATGTCTATTTATTTTACTTGCAAGAAAGCTTTTCCCGTCTATATAATTCTGGAAGTCTCTGTACAAAAGCTACATCCTGGAAACGTCTTGGATGCTCAGACAATCGTAATAATCCTGGTATATGAAGAATGAAAGACAATCACTGAACCGCTTAGCGTAAGTGGATGGAGGTGAGATAGCAGTGGCCCTGTCTGCTAATGCACGTCGATGAAGAGATGTGGGGGTTTGATCCCTGGGTCGGGAAGACCCCCTGCAGTAGGAAATGACAATCCGCTCCAAGATTCTTGCCTGAAGAATCCCATGGACAGAGGAGCCTGGTGGGCTGCAGTCCACAGGGTTGCAAAAAGTCAGACACGACTGAGTGACTTAGCACACATGCCTGTGCAATAGCGTACACGCTCTCAGTTGACCCGGGGGAGCGGCAGCACTCAGTCACACACACTTTTCGGGCTGGGGCTGAAATCCACCGATGAGCAGGGCAGGTTTTGATTTGTGACCAGGAGTCGGGGCTGGGGGGTGGGATGGGGGGAGCCTGGCAGGACAGGAAGGGAGGGGGCTGGGGTAGGTATTGACAGAGCTTCTTTCTCTCCTAGGCCCCATGGGCTTGGTTCAGCTTCTAGGGAAAATAAGAGCGAGGTGGAGACTGGAGGCAGGTTTTAGGGGAGCAGAACCTGACAGACTGGTAGATGGGCCTTGGCACTTAGCACAGAGCCCCAGGCAGGGAGGGACAAGGACGCTGGTGCTCTTGAGTTGTGCAGGGCAGCATGAAACTTCTTTGCGTGTCTAGCCTGCCACAGCCCTGCATGAGCAGGAGACAGGGAGGATGCTCCGTGTGGAGGCGCCACTGGCCGGTCAGAACGTGGCAGCACCAGTCACTGGACAATTGGAAGAGGCCACCCTCTGGCAGTCAAGCTGCAGGGAGCTGGAGCTGCCTTGTCTCGGAAAAGGCCTGGTGGTGTGGGTCCTTGTGCCGGAAGGCTGTGAGCGGTACCTGGAGGATGGAGGAGGCGAACGGAGAAGGGGAGTTCTCCAGGTCTGGGTCCGGGTCCCGGGGAGGGGGGTCCTCCTTTCCATGGGTCTTGTTTTGAAACTGGACAATCCTGAGTATCAATCTTTCAGGAAAAAGATGGCCACAGTGACAAGGACCCAGTTCCCTGCTGTGTGTCCTGGGTCAGGGGCAGGGGAGGGAGCCCTCTCACAGGTCTCCTGGAGCCTCTCTGGCCCTTCGCAGGTGAAGGTCCCACTTCCCAAAAGGAAGAAGCTGGAATGGGCCGAGGAGCGTTTGCTGTGTTATCTAACCCCCAGTCTCTCTGGTATCACACGTGGGAGCCACTGCCCCATCCTACAGATGAGAAAACTGAGTCTTGGAGAGGTGGAGCCGCTTGCCTGGCGGTCAGAGACACGGTCAGAAGAGCAGTCAGTGCTGAAGGGACATTTCGAGATGAGGAAGGGGATGGGAGGTGGTGGGTGGGGGGCTTTCTAGCTAGACACGAGGGTGGGGACCAGACATGGGGCCCCGCCAACTCGGGGAGCAACCAGGTGGCTGGAGATCCAGGTAGACGACTCCAGCCTCCCGAAGCTCAGTGGGCAGCTGGTGGTGAGAAAGCTCGCATGTGGGTGAAGCTCTTATCCAGGGTGGCAGCGGGCCCTTTCCACATGGTGGCGGGTGGTATCAGGAGGGGGGTGGCTGACACTTGCTATCTGTGGGCACAGTCCCGTCTCTACTACCTGCCCCTTGGGCAGGGTCCTAAAGCCACTTGTCTGGGGGTTTGAAGAGGGTAAGAATCAATACCAGTCTTGTTCTTAGCCTTCTCTGGGCAGAAGGGAGGGATATGGCAACTCTGGGAGGAGGCATGAAGCTGAAAGGAAGAAACGGAGAAACTCGGTGTCAGGTCAGCCCAACCCCACTCACCAGTGGCACCAAGTTCACAGTGGGGAGCCCCCGGGCCCCTTTCTGCCCAGATCCAGAGGTCCCGGCACTGGTGGGGGTGGGCTGTGTCTCATGCCCAGCCAGCAGGCTGGGGTCTCCCATCTACCTTGTTCCAGCCAGCCCCCGTTGCCTGAGGCTGGGTTCTTCAGCTTGGCTCTTGCCTTGTTTTTGGGCAGACTTCCCAGAACCGCTTGGCATGGGCTCTGCTCGCCTGCCAGTCTCCAGGCTCACTTCTACATCTACTTCCTTCCCTGAGTTTTAGGGCTGACACCCCCATTTCTCAACCCACGCACCCTCCTTGGGCCTGCAGCACCCCCACCACTTGCTTTCTGTAGCCATTCCTCCCCAGGTTGCCCCTGACCGGCCACAACCCAACAGAGCCGGTGACTGGCAGGCCTGCCGCCTGCAGCTCCCACCAGCGGAGCCCCGGGTGCCAGGTCAGCTCCTAGCCGTGGGTGTCCTGCAGGCTCGTTCAGTTTTTTTGTCCATGAGTGAGATCCCCACTGGAATGTTGTGTTCATAATAAAGCCCCAAATCTCTGCCTTTCACTTTCTGATATTTGAGCCCTGGGAGTAAGTCGTGCACTCTCCTTGTAGACTGAGCGGCTGATAAAGTGCTTTGAACCGCTCACATCAAAGGAGCAGCAGGCAGGGGGACTGAGACGCTGACACCTCTGGCGGATACTGAAATGACAGCTCTCAGATGCACCGTCTGAGGCTGGTGTCATCATAGTTAGAGTAAGAGGGCAGAGGACGACGGCGCTACCTGTGCACGCAGTCTGTGTGCCTCAACAGTGGAACCCTCATCTGGGGGCCCGCAATGAAGACCCTGGGAGAGGATGGCTTCTTTGTCAGGAGAGGCACAGCTGACAGCTTAGAAATCAAATCACACCCGGCATCACAGAGAGGTTGTCAGCTAACTATGGAAAAGGTCTCTCTGCTTTCTCTAAGCACTCACGTGAACAGACGCCAGGAGGATAAAGAGGGGTGCCCTCCTGTAGAATTTTGCAGCCACAGCCTCCATCATGGTACCTAGGGCGCTGTCACTGCACCAGAGCACAAAGAACTTACATCCTTGTCCCAGTGATGTCGGGCTTGGCCATGCTGCTTGCTTTGATCAATGCATTGTAGGCCAAAGTGCCCGTTACCACCTCAGAGCTTAATGGACATTGTGGGTCTCTGCTTGCCACTCCCGGGCCTCTGTGATCTGATGAGATGAGGTGACCCAGTAAGCCTCCAGCCCCCCAGCATGGGCTGAGAATAAAGATGCGAGGAGCCGGAGCAGGCCCAGATCTAACTGGAAACCCGGAGTCCAGCTGAGTTCAGGAGAGCCCAGCCTCGCTCAACCGACAGCCCCAAGAGAGGAAAATAAATGTGGCTGTAAAGCACTGAGATTTTTTTGAGTGTTTGTTACACAGCAAATGCTGACAAATACAAGTTCAAAGAGAAGAATGAATTTTTCCTGAAATGCTACCTCCTCTTATCAAACATTCATGACATAATTTCTCCATTTACCCATGCGAAAGCTGAAGCTCTAAGAGGTTAGGTAACGTGTTCAATGTCACACAACGTGTATGATCCCCAGGAGCTGCCACAAGGAACACACCTGCATTCTCAGCACACCTGCTCTCCAGCGGCCACTGTCCTGCTGTCTCATCCTTCCTGTAGACCTCCAGGCCTCTCGGGGCCCTGTCATCTTTCTCATGAGTCTGAAGGGCACTGTGGCACCAGAGATCCTGTCCCCACGTCTCCCTCCACTCCCTACACACCTGTAGGCCCTGCCTCTCAAAGCCACTCTCTGGGATCAGCTTGTCAGCCCACCTTCTGTAGCTGGGCAGGGCTGGAGTAGACCAGAGCCGGTAGCTCGTCAAGCCAGCAGGCAGACCACCCACCTGTGCTAACCTCTTACCACGTGCCCCACCCAGGGCTAGGCCAGGGGCCTTCGACAGGGATAGACACAGACCCAGGCCCTGCCCAGGGCCTGGAGGGAAGCAACATGTGAGACAATAAACAAGTGAACAATGACAAGCTGCAGAGGCTGAAAGAAGTCAGTGTCCTGGGAGGGTACTGCAAGTGGACCAAGCCTGGTGTCTTTAAAGAGACAACACTTACGCTGAAGTGCAAAGGCTGGACAGTGATTGCCCAGGTCATGAGACCAGGAGAGGAAATGCTGACAAATGCAAGTCTGAAGGGAAGGAGGAAGGAGGCATCGCGGCAGGTGGAGTCACTGAGCAGCACGTGCACAGTACTGGGGTTGATATAAATGTGTGGTTTCTCATCACACTCGGGTCCTTATATGGAAAGTGGTAGGTGTCTTGCCCAATCCCCACATCCCTTTACCCCTCTCTGCCCCCAGCCCCCTCTCTCCTGGGGGCTCTGTGCTTTGCTGCTCAAGGCTTGAACTTGCAACCTTAAATGATTCTGCTTGCAAACTGGAGCCACTTCATTCATGGAAGATCCAGGAGAAGACGGGCAGTCTGATTATCTGCGCCCGAACCAGCTAACTCATGCCTGGATGCAGCCCAGCTCTTCGCTTTGATGCAGAGCAAACCCAGAGGTATAATTCTGACTCCAGATCTCCCTGTAGGGTCAGGCTGGCTCTGAGACTTCACCTGAAATTGTAACTTTGCTTGGCTTCTCTTCTTCACCCATCTTGTGTCCCCCACTCTCTCAGTTGATCCTCCGGGACCCTCTCTTTAATCAATCATTGATACCCAAGCTAGGGGTCTGCTTCTGAAAGAACTTGACTTTTGATGGTCAACTCCCCAAATCAGTCCTTTGACTTGTCTGTCTTAAAACCTCCATCCACAGCTTGATCCAAGGATTTACCCTCAACCCAAGCCCCTCACCAACAGCAAAGAATCTGGACCCTCACTTGATGGAAGACTTGATCAGACTTAAAGTCCTTAGCTTCCTCTTCCTTCCCCCAAATGTGACTGCCCATGAGGACCACCACCCCCTGCTCCCTACTTCTCTCCCTGCTGGGCTCAGCAGACTCTCAGCTCATATCCTATCTCACTCTGCACAGACCAGTTGAAAACCTAACTCTGTGATGGGGCCTCTGATCCTTTGAGTTGCCAAGAGGGAATACAGGGTGTCAAGTGAGACTGGATATGCTCGGAAACTCGGTACTGAGGTGACAAAATGAATCATGAGAAACTTCCACGTTGAGAATGAATGAAGAGATGAATATTGTTTTGAGAAGCCAGTCAAACTTACTTAAGTTTCTGTCAGTCTTACCATTTTACAGATGAAGAAACTGAGGCTCAGAAAGGCCAGATGACTTGTAAGTAGCAGCACCAGGACCCCAACTCAGGTCTCAGGGCCCTTACTCTCAGTTCTGTGCCCCTGGACTCTGAAAGGCTGTTGTCCTCCAATGTCTCAGCCTGCAGTGTTCTGAAACCTTTGGTATGAGGAAGCCTACTTTAAACTCCACCCAAACGACCTCATTTACTAATGGATATTACATAATTAAAAGCCTCTCTCCCTTCCTTCCTCCCTCAACATCTTGCGTTGTATGAAGAATTCCAGGAGCGTAGACCAGTGCAGCCATTCTGGGGAGCAATCAGATACAAATTCGACAAATTAAATATCCCATGACCCTTGGGCCTATTCTCCAGGGCTTACCTCGGGCCACCTATGTGGATGGTCATCACAGGTTTCTTTGTGGTGGAGAGACCTTGGGGGAACTGAGTGGAGAGTTCCCACATCGTGGGGAGAGTGGATGGGTAGAGTGTGGCCAAGGTGTGCAAGGGGGTGTTATGCAGCAGCTAGGGGCAGACTGGATGTGGATGTAGCAACACGCAAGGGCCCTTTGGTGGAGAGAGTAGAAAAGAGAATGAGGACTCGGGTATCACTCAGCACATTGACAATGCATGCGTGCCAAACAGCAGTATGAATTTTGTAAGAACCTATTCAGCTACAAAGACACCCACTCAGTGGTTGCCTGTTAAAGGGAGGGTTATGCAAGCACACTGTGGGGCTAGGAGGGATTAAAACAGTTTGTGAAGACTTGGCTTTATAGTGAGAAGGCGCTGCGGCTTTGATCACGTAATCTGATTGCAAAAGTTGGGTACTTTGTTGTGGCCTTTCTGATTTGACCTGAACTAATTACCAAAATCTTCTGGGTCTCAGTTTCCTCTTTGGTTAAATGGGAAGGGAAAAGTGGACAAGGGGAAGTAATATTCAGTTAGAAAGCAATGTGGCCCAAAAGAAAAGGCATGAAATCTGAAGCCCGATGTGTGAGTGAAGTAGGCAGGGTGTGAGACCCTAGGGTGAGGTGGGGACTACGGCACATGGGAGAAATGTCCGCTGAAAGGGACCAGCTTCTGCTGAGCTCCAGTTGTATGCCCAAGAGCTGCCAAACTTTCAAAACATTTAAGGAAAGATAAGAATATAGATTCTTAGATAGAAATCTCGTATTTTTAATTCTTGCAGCTAATCTTTTAAAAACAGACCACAACAGTCACAAATTCAGACCTTAGCTCCAACATTCAGTAGCTGTAAGGCCTGGAGAATGGCATTCAGCTATCTAAGGCTGAGCCAGTTTTCTGGTTCATGAATGAGGATTCTCAGATCTACTCAGCCAGGTATTAAAATGGGCTTGTATAATAAGTCCAGAACATGGCTCCACTATCATCAAGGGAGTATCTGCTCTGTGTTGAATATGCTAATTAATACAGTATCAACTCCTGCTTTTCAGATGAGTAAGCTGAAGCTCAGAGGAATGAAAAATTAATAAGAGTTAGGTAGGAAAAAAATACCTTCTCCAAATGTGATGAAAAGGAATGGGTAAAACTGAATTGAAATAATGTATAAATGAGGGTCTGGGGATTAAATGGGCTCCATGTAAAGTGGAAGTGATTATTAATCTGTCTGAGCCCTAACAAGTTACAGGAGTCTCTAATTAAGACATCTATGGTTCCAGGGGAACTTCCCCAGTGGCTCTGCGGGTGAAGAATTCGCCTGCAAGGCAGAAGACACAGGAAACGTGGGTTTGATCCCTGGGTCGGGACGATCCCCTGGAGGAAGAAATGGCAACCCACTCCAATACTCTTGCCTAGAGAATCCCAAGGACGGAGGAGCCTGGTGGGCTACAGTCCAAACGGTCGCAAAGAGTCGGACATGATTAAGCGAGTGAGCGTGCCGCTTGGTTGCAGGGACTTCCCTTGTGGTCCAGTGGTTAAGACTTTGCTCCCCATGCAGGGGGCCTGAGTTCTAGCCTTCCTTGGTCAGGGAACTAGATCCTGTGCACCACAACTGAAAATCCTGATGCCCCAACTAAAGATCCTGCATGTTGCAACTAAGACCTGGTGTAGTTAAAAAAAAAAGAAAGAAAGAAAAAAAGACATCTGTGGTCCCGGAGGCAGCAGACCTCACTGGGCAATAGCCAGCATGAGTTTATCACGGACTAGGGATGTGCTGAGGCCCACCTGTGCCTGTTTGTTCTGGCTCAAAAGACAATTTTTTTCCGGAATCCCAAGAGCTTGTTGTTAAATGATTCCACTATGGTGGAGGCCCTGGTGAGAGCATTCACGCCACGGAAACGGGCCAACACTGCAGACCAGGGCTTTGCTTTCTTCCCTGGAGAGCCGGCTGTCAAACGTCTGCCAATGCAGGGGGCCCCGTGCCATTTATCACTAGCAAAATCATTCTCTCAGTTCTTAGAGGACTGGCTTCCTGTGCACACGTGCGTGCCTCACCCTCTGCATGGCCCCGATCTCTGGAAGCGACGCTGGATCAGGAAGAAATACCGTCGACACCAGATGGTTAACGTTTCTTGGTGGGAAAGCAGAGGGGATTACTGCTCAGTGAGGAAAAAAACACTTTGTAATGAAGATGGCAACGGCACAGATCAAAACAGGAAGCTTTCAGCCTGCCTTGCTTGGGGGGTGGGATCGCCTGAAGCTACGAGACGCTGAAAAGGAAGAAGAGCAAAGCATTGTGGTTGGCAGGGCACGGTGACACGTGTGGGCCGTCCAGGCCCCCAGCGGGGCTCACCCTCGACCTCTGGGGGACAGGGCAGGCAGACAGGAGTGGATGGGCAGCTCGGGGTAAACATCTGCCCTGCAGAGGAACCGAAAGTCACCGTTTGCAGGCTCCTGCTGCTCTGAGGAAGTGACAAAGGCACCCTTCCACCGTGAGACTGAAGCCTCGGGCAGAAAGGGGGAATGTAACGATGCCTGCTTCTACAGAATCCAAGCCTCATCCCGGGGAAGGAAGAGAAGTCCACTGAGAGAGCTCGGCGGTGGGGAAGGACAAAGATGCCAGGACCAGAAGCTGTGATGCGCACAATGGGCAGGATGGATTCTTTTGTGGTTTGCAGTTGAGTGAGCTTTGCATCCACCCCAGGTGAGATGCTAGATCAGCTTACTGACAGCATGGTTTGTAAGACATGCTAAAGCAAGGGGCGACCCTTGGAGCCACCAGGAGGTCACTGGGAAGAGACCAAGCTGGCTACTGTTAACATAGTAGAAGGTCAATTTATGGAAAGTGAAGTCAAGTGGGCCTTAGAAAGCATCACTACGAACAAAGCTAGTGGAGGTGATGGCATTCCAGTTGAGCTCTTTCAAATCCTGAAAGATGATGCTGTGAAAGTGCCGCACTTAATATGCCAGCAAATTTGGAAAACTCAGCAGTGGCCACAGGACTGGAAAAGGTCAGTTTTCATTCCAATTCCAAAGAAAGGAAATGCAAAAGAACGCTCAAACTACCGCACAATTGCGCTCATCTCACATGCTAGTAAAGTAATGCTCAAAATTCTCCAAGCCAGGTTTCAGCAATACGTGAACCGTGAACTCCCTGATGTTCAAGCTGGTTTTAGAAAAGGCCAAGGAACCAGAGATCAAATTGCCAACATCCGCTGGATCATGGAAAAATCAAGAGAGTTCCAGAAAAATATCTATTTCTGCTTTATTGACTATGCCAAAGCCTTTGTGTGGATCACAAGAAACTGTGGAAAATTCTGAAAGAGATGGGAATACCAGACCACCCAACCTGCCTCTTGAGAAATCTGTATGCAGGTCAGGAAGCAACAGTTAGAACTGGACATGGAACAACAGACTGGTTCCAAATCGGGAAAGGAGTACGTCAAGGCTGTATATTGTCACCCTGCTTATTTAACTTTTATGCAGAGTACATCATGAGAAACCCTCGACTGGAAGAAACACAAGCTGGAATCAAGATTGCCAGGAGAAATATCAATAACTTCACATATGCAGATGACACCACCCTTATGGCAGAAAGTGGGGAGGAACTAAAAAGCCTCTTGATGAAAGTGAAAGTGGAGAGTGAAAAAGTTGGCTTAAAGCTCAACATTCAGAAAACAAAGATCATGGCATCCGGTCCCATCACTTCATGGGAAATAGATGGGGAAACAGTGGAAACAGTGTCAGACTTTATTTTTGGGGGCTCCAAAATCACTGCAGATGGTGACTGCAGCCATGAAATTAAAAGATGCTTACTCCTTGGAAGAACAGTTATGACCAACCTAGATAGTATATTCAAAAGCAGAGACATTACTTTGCCGACTAAGGTCCGTCTAGTCAAGGCTATGGTTTTTCCTGTGGTCATGTATGGATGTGAGAGTTGGACTGTGAAGAAGGCTGAGCGCCGAAGAATTGATGGTTTTGAACTATGGTGTTGGAGAAGACTCTTGAGAGTCCCTTGGACTGCAAGGACATCCAACCAGTCCATTCTGAAAGAGATCAACCCTGGGATTTCTTTGGAAGGCATGATGCTGAAGCTGAAACTCCAATACTTTGGCCACCTCATGAGAAGAGTTGACTCATTGGAAAAGACTCTGATTCTGGGAGGGATTGGGGGCAGCAGGAGAAGGGGACGACAGAGGATGAGATAGCTGGATTGCATCACTGACTCAATGGACGTGAGTCTGAGTGAACTCCGGGAGTTGGTGATGGACAGGGAGGCCTGGCGTGCTGCGATTCATGGCGTCACAAAGAGTCGGACATGACTGAGTGACTGAACTGAACTGAACTGAGCCTGATGAACTAGATGATTTCTTGCATCTGACAGAGATTATGTCTCAGTTGCCTACAGAGGCAGGGCAGGTGATATAAATGAGAGGAGTTGGCTGGGAGTGAGACAGTAGGGAGTGGTGGGGACTGTGACATATCAGAGTGAAATGCCTCCGTGAAAGGTGAGAGCTTCCACTCGGCTCCCGGGACATTGCACAGGGTCATGTGGGTCTCAGGTGGTCAGCTTCCAAATTTTCTAGGGAAGCTAAAAATTCAGTATTACGTAAAATCTCTGAATTTCCATATTTTAAAATTATTTTTATTGTTTTTATTTATTTATTTTTGCCCATGCTGCGTGACTCTCAGGATCTTAGTTCCCCAACCAGGGATTGAACCCAGGCCCTGGCAGTGAAAGCGCTAAATCCTAACCACTGGACCACCAGGGAATTTCCAAAATCTCTGAATTAAAAAAATAATAATAATTAAAAAAAAAATGTCAGGCAAAGAGAGCACCAAATCCAATGCAGGGGCTGCCAGGTTGTGCTCCCTGGTATAATCTACATAGATTTCAATAACGCATTTTGTGATCTTCATTGGTGATCTTTTGTTAAGAACCATGTGGAGGAATATTGGCTAAGCGGAGGAGAGACCAGTGTCAGTCTGGACGTAGGTTTCTGCTGTTATTGGGGTCTCACTTTCATTTACATCAGCAATTCCAATTAGGATCCAGGAAGTAGACTTCTTACTGTGAGGCTACCACCAAGCTAGAAGGCATCTCAAATACGCTGGATGACAGACAGAACCAGGTCAAACCAGAGCTCAGTGATCTAGAGCAAGGGGCTAGGGTACGGGGAAGACCCTCCTGGGCACCGACACCATGGCAATGCTTGTCAGTATCCCATCCACTCTGCCATTCCAGTTTGGGCATGGTTTGGTAGGTCCCTTCTTGGCACTACCATTTTGGGCCTTTTTTCCCTTTAATGAATTTTTATTTCCTTGTCTTTGTTATGCATCCTCCTTCCAGAGCAGAAGCATCCTCCAAAATCAGGAGCAAGACAAACAGGGAATGTCATTCCCACCAACATACATCACTTCACCGTAGGTCCCAGCCAACATGAAACAAGCCAAAGCAACTTCCCTCCCTGCAAATGACTCGTATTGAGAAGAAGAGACAAATCTATCAGTATTTGTAGGCAACAAGATCATGTACCCAGGGATGTCAAAAGAACGCATTCAAAAAGTGATTAAAACTCATAATCATTAATTCAGAATTGCTGAGTTACTGAATTCAGTAACTCAGAAAGATTATGCACACCCATCCTACAAAAGTCATAACACAGACGCCAGCAAACCCTAACCAGAAAATGCCATGCAAAAGACAGATCCTGTGTGCCAGGGCAGCTAAACAACATCACATCCAGTAACAGTGAAGATGTAAGAACTCTATGGAGAAAATAGAAAAGACAGTACAAGAGAGATAGAAAAGAAAATCTGAATAAATGGAAGAGATGCTCCATTCTCTGACAGGACTCGACCGTATAAGGATATGAGCTATCTTCTAACTAATCTATAAATTCAATGCAATTATATAAAAATTCAAACTGGATTTTTTTTAGGGCCCTTTAAAGCTGATTGTAAAATTCATCTGGAGAAGAAAATGCATGGAAACCACCAAAGAATAAAGAAAACAATAAATAGAGCTCGGTCTCTGGGATACACACAATACAGTCACAGCAACAAAAACATTACGGAACTGAAGCAAGACTAGATTCATCAGTCAGCGAAAGAAGGAAGATTCCCTAGAATAGGACTAAGTGAATTTAGCACGTGATAAGTGGCATAGTGAATCAATGGGAAAAGGATGGGTTATTTAATCAGTGGTGTGGCTTTCCCTAGGAGATGGCGATAGACTCTACTTTTTTACCAAATGCAAAAATAAAGAGCTGAACATAAAAGATTATTATAAAAGTGTAGGGGAAAATAACATTTTCCCTGGATAAATAATATTGAGAGGAGTGATTCACAAACCCAGAATCCATAAATGAAAACATTTGATTACATAAAAGTTATAAACTTCCACATGACAAACGAACCATAAACAAAGTTTTTTAAAAAATGACAGGCTGGGAGAAAATATTTACATTGGAACCAACAAAAAATTAATATGCAAAACATATGAAGAGCTTTTTATAGTCAGAAAGATTTTTTAAAAGGAAGAAACTGACAAAGAATATAAATAGCCAATTCACAGGAAAAGAAATACACATAGCCAATGCATATGTGAAAATACAGTTATCCTCATTTCTTTATATTTATACTTATTTATTTGGCTGCACTGGGTCTACGTTGTAGCATGCAGGATCTTTGCGGATTCGAAGCCTTAGCTGTAGCCTGTGGAATCTAGTTCCCTGACAAGTGATTGAACCCCAGGCTCCCGGCACTGGGAGTGCAGTCTTAGCCACTGGACCATCAGTGGCTGATGGTCCCATTTCTAATGAGGAAAATGCAAAATAAAATATTGAGATTGCATTTTCCCCCACTGTTTGATGAAAGTAATAGATGCTGATAGTGTCCAGGATTGAGATAATGTCCAGTACTGAGAAGACAGGGGACATGGTGGGTGCAGAGTGGTATCAGGTGTGAGATGATTCATCAGAAGAGGTTTGGGCAGGTTGTTTTGACTGTATCTACAACACACAGATTGTAGATTGCATTCCTTCAACCTCGGAATAGTTCATCCCAAAGGGAACCTCCACACGTGCACAGCACAGAAAAACCTACTGCTTATTGCAGTATTGGGGTTTTTTTTTGTAGTAATAACCAAAAAAAAAAAAAGGAAATTGTCTAAGAGGAGGAGGACCAAGTGTATTGTATGACAATCGAAAAGCACAAAAGTATATGAACAAACTAGGCTGGATCTCAAAGACAGATTGCTATGGGAAGAAAGCAAATTGCAGTACGATATGAACATCATGATCTCATTTATTAAAAAAAAAAAAACCCTATACATTTGTACAGGCTCAAGCTTCTATGTAAATGCACCCAAAGTGGCAAATGCTGAATTGCTGGCAGTGGTTCCCCTTGCAGAGGAGGGGGGAGGCGGGGGAGGGGAGGGGGAGGGCAGACTTTCACTTTCTACTCTGTGCTTCTGTTTTGTTTGAATGCTTGTAAAAAGATATATTCATGTTTCTCTTGAGTTGAAAAAGAAAGCAAAAAAAAGTATATATAGAAAGAGAGAAGGAAAACAGCAGCAACTGTTGTAGGTAGGCCTGCCATCCTCAGACAAGGGTCTCTCCACCTGCCCCTGACCTGGAAGAGCTCTACTTGAGAACAAGCAGGGGGCTTTGGGGGCTCTGCCTTGGGGGCTCAGTCCCCGGCCATCTCTAGCAGGGTTTTACACAACAATGGCGACACATTTTTCAAGAAATTACCCCACCACCCAGTTTATGCGTTGAATGGTTTAAGTTCAACACATGTTTTTCCTAGAGGGATTGAAGGAATAAAAGGTAATTTTTAAAAAGATTTTCCTTTTTTTTTTTTCCAAAACATTATGAATGTACTAAGTGCTGTGGAATCGTTCATGTTAAAATTATTAATTTTGTATTATGTGAATTTCATCTCAATCTGTACAAAAAACCACAAAAACAAGCAACCACCACCTCCCCACCCCCATGGCACCCTGTTATCTACAGAACTGACTCTAAACTCCCAGCCCAGTGCTCAAACCCTTCATATCAACCTGATCTCAACCTTTTCACCCCCAGTTTTCTCTACTGGGAGTCCTATTTGGGACCCCACATGACAGCAACCCTATCCCCCAAGATTTCTGGGACAATCCTGTTTCCTGTAATAAATTTTTTAAAAATAAAGACAAGAAGTGAAAATTTTAAAAAGTATTACTATAAAAGTTATGTCTTGGCCATGGTTAAAAAGAATCAAAATAGTACGAAAGTTATGAATTGCAAAGTAGAGGCCCTCCTCCCATTGGTAACCCCCAATGGTAACCCCTATTCTTGTTAACATTTTTCAGATACCTCTTCTGCCAACTCTGATGTTTGTGCAGTACTGTGTATATATTCTATCCCTTAGCAAACAAAACCCCAAACTCTCAAACGATAATATCATCTTGCACCTTCTTCTTTTAAATTTTGGGGATATTTCCAACCTATTACACACAGGTCTACCTTAACTTTTTAAGCAATTGGTCAGATTTCGCTTCTTGTAACGGTTCCCTGCTCATCACAGTTATGTGCCTTGCCGGTTCTCCTTGGTCCCCGTTTTGAAGTGATGCTGCAGTGAATGTCTTTGCCCACGTGACCTGTTGGACACATTCCTACGGGGAGAGGGTCATTCCTTATGTGGACCAGGTGCCACAGATGTTCATGGATGGTGACAACTTGCCCTCCAAGGTGTTAGCGCTGGTGTGCGTTCTTTCTCATCCCACGCGACACTTCCTGCCATCTCCCTGATCTCACATGGTGTTCAGACCTTAACACTGATCTTCACGAATCACTTGATCTTGTTTAAATGCTGATTCTGAACCAGTACGCCTGGGCCTGATTCTCTGCGTTTCTAACATGCTCTAGGATGATCGACAGTTGCTGCTAGTCTGAGGACCACACTTTTAGTAGCAAGGTTCTAGACCAATTGCTAGCTAATTAAAGAAAAAAAAAAGTGAGCCTTATATGTGATTTCAAATTTTCTTGTGGCCTTATTAAAAAGAATTTTAAAAGATCAGGTGAAACTAATTTGATGATTAGATTTTATTTAACCCACTACATCCCAAATATTAGGATTTCGATGGGCAAAATTACTATGAGCTGTATTACATATTTTCTTTTTTTTAAGTCTTTGAAATCTGGTGTATACTTTACATTTTGTCCATCTGAATTTGGACCAGCCACATTTCACGTGCTCAATGGCCACATTCCCCAGTTCTAGAGAATCTCCTGGGCTCTACCGGGCTGAGGAATAATGTCTGGTTCTCAGACCCCAGGGAGCGGCTCAGGGCTAATAGGGCCGGAGGCAGAAGAAGGGCACCAGGAGGCACGAGTGAGAACAGATTCAGCAGCCAAAGATGTGTGGCCCAAAATCGCCCTGAGAGGAAGGGGCAGTAGGAGGGAGCTCTGGATGGTGTCAGGACTCTAAGCAATGTGGCTATTATTACTATTATTATTACTATCTGTTCCTAGGCAACACTCCCAATAACTTTCTAAACCTAAAAAAAATTGAGACATGATTGCCATATAATATTATATTAGCTTCAGGTGTACACAACTGTATATATTGAAAAATGATTGCCATGATATGTCAGGGTAACGTCTATTGCTGCACACAAGTTACGTTTTCTTTTCTTACCGTATGAACTTTTGATATACTCTCCTAGCGACTTTCAAACATACAGTTCATTATTTTAAGATATACTCTCTCAGCGACTTTCAAATATACAGTTATTAACCATAGTCGCCATCGTGTACATTACATCCACAGGACTTATGTATCTTTTTTTTTCACTGCACTGGCCCTGTGTTGTGGCTCAGGTCTTAGCTGCCCCACAGCATGTGGGATCTTAGTCCCCCAACCAGGGATTGAACCTTTATCCCCTGCACTGGAAGGTGGATTCTTAACCACTGGACCACCAGGGAAGTCCCCTTATTTGTCTTATAACTGGAGGTTTGTATCTTTTGATTACCTTCATTTTAAGACTCACAGCACACTTAAAATTGTGTACCATTCACTCTAGCTGACCAGGCATGATAGTGTTATTGCCAAATTTTTGCAAATTTTTTTCTCCCCCAAATATCATAGGACCGTTGACATTTAAAGATTGCCTCAGTGAGTGCTCAAAGCTCTTCACATAAGGTCCTTACGACTATTTTTGAGATACCAAATATATTACAGTTTCTAAAGTTAAATTTCAGAGAAATGCATTTACAGTGAGTTTCCCAGAAGAAGCAAGGCCATGTTTCAACGTCAGGAGATTTTATTTCGGTTTCATATTTCAGTTTGAACTTCCTTACCCTTCTTGTGTCTTTCCTAAGAGAAAAAGCAGAGGCAACAAATGTTGATCTGCAGGAATCCTTAATACAGAAAAAAGAAGACTTAGTCCAGAGAGTAATTTTGTGGTTCCTGCCTGGCTGGGTGAAAACCACCCAGACTTCAAGCTGCACTCACATTGGAAATCTACTTATATCTCCATTTCTTTCAGGACATGCCGCTTTATTTATTTTTCTGCTTCTTGCTGTGTAACCATTTTCATCATGGGGGCCAAATCTGTTCACCCATACCAGCAGAAATAAACACTGAGGTGCAAAGCATGGGGTGGGGCTCAGGGGTGCAGAGGGCTGGGTGTGCAGTGGGGATGTGTCCTGGGCCAGCTGGGGGCCAGAGACTGTCCCAGCCTGGGGCTCTGTGATTGGCTCAGTCCATCTCAAGAGGGAGGAGGGGGTGGGCGATGGGGAAATAAGGGGCACCATGGGTGTCTAAGCCCTCCTCCAGTATGCAAAGTTCACCTTCAAAATAGCCATTTCCCTCAGACAGACACAGTGCAGGAAGCTCATCTTCTTCACTGTTTCCATTTCCCCTTTTCTCTCACCCTCAGCAAAGGTCCTGTATTTAAGAGACTGCCCTGTTTAAACTCCCCTCCTCAAAGAACTGAGCCGTTCATCTCTTGGCATTGCCTGGATACAGCTGTAATTATAGCTGTACAAGCTCATCGATACACGAAGAACATGGACTAATCATTATCTTTCAAAAGCCGTCATGGTCCCAGTGGTCCTGGGTACAGGCGCATCCTCCGTTTCCCCATTGCCAGGAGCTTCGGAGGGGTATTTTTAACCTTAATTACATATCCCCGAGGTGCTCTCCTTTCCAGCTTGCTTTGTGTGAAACTCTCGAGGTACTCTGAGGGAGACAGAAATGACAGCTGGCAGACGAGCTCTGCGTCCTTAGCCTGGGAGTCAGCTTGCAGAGGAGCTGCCTCGGGGCAGATGAAGCCTGGGGCAGCTCCTGATTAACTCTGCAGCCCGCCCCCAAACTCCCCCGCTGCCTTTAGTTCTTTCCAGACCCGTCCTGGTGTGCCCACTGCACCCCTGCACGTAGGCAGAGCGGATTATGAAACAGCGGCCCCCGTCACTCCCTACTCCTCTCTGTGGATGCTCTTGTTATAGAAGGAATTGTAGAATTCCGAGCTCGCAGGCACTTGGAGGTTTCTAGTCCATGCCCCTCCTTTTACAGGTGAAGAAATGGAAGACATTCCTCTCTCACTCATATATTTATGCCTCGTTCAAGCTTTTAGCAAATACTTAGGAGGCTCAGATGGTAAAGAATCTGCCTGCAGTGCAGGAGACCCAGGTTCCATCTGGGCTGGGCAGATCCCCTGGAGAAGGGAATGGCTACCCACTCCAGTATTATAGCCTAGAGAATTCCATGGACAGAGGAGTCTGGCGGGCTGCAGACCATGAGGTCGCAAAGAGTCAGACACCACTGAGTGACTAACACTGCTGAGCCCTAATCTGTGCCAGGTGCTCTCCTAGAGGTTATAGATACCAGTGTGAGCCAGACAGACAAGGTCTTAGCTCATCCTTACGGTGGAGACAGATGAGAGGTGAGTGGGTCAATAAATCACAGAGACTGTCACTGAGGGAGCTAGAACCACAGTGCCTCAATGATGCCCATGTCTCAGTGCTGCCTGGAACCTATGAGAGTGTTTTATTATGTGGTATTGGGGAATTAAGATGCAGAGGGAATTAAGGTTATCTTGAATTACTTAGGTGGCCCAATCCAATCCCAAGGGTCTTCATAAGGTAAAGAGGGAGGTTGGAGAGTCAGACCCGGAGAGGCGGCATGGTGACAAAGCGTGACTGGCCATCCCTGGCTTTGACAATGGAGAAATGGGCCATGAACCAAGCATCACAGCCCTGCTAACTCCTTGACTATAGCCCAGTGAGACCCATTTCAGACTTCCAGCCCTCAGAACTGAAAGATCATACATGTAATGTTTTTAAACCACTACATTTATGGTAATTTGTCACAGCAGCAATAGAAACAGATCCCGTTGCAGACAATGATAAGGGTTATAAAGAAAAACAAAACAATGAGGGCATGCCTTTAGATAAGGAGATCTGGGAGTGACACTGGGGCAGTCAGCTATGCGGTGACGTCAGGGGACAGAGTCTGAGGCAGAGCCCAGGGCAAGCGCAGAGATCCTGGGGCAGGGAAGAGCTTTGACGGGATTGACTATCCACTCAACACCTTTCCAGGAGAGTGATTTTGTTGTCTGGTTTCCACAGCAGCCACTGGTCTTTCTTGCAGACTTCGGAGGAACATTTAGATCTGTTTGTTTAAATGCCTGGTCTCCCTCTTTAAGGACTGGAACTGCGTCTTTTCCTTGTCCCAGTATGAGGTGCTAAGGCCTCATTTGCCAGTCATTGGATTTGGAGAAACACATGTCTCCAAGACTTTAGAACTGTCCCCCCAAATCATGAGGCAGCACAAATATTACCGAAAGACAGGGGAACACTCTGATCACCATCAGCCTCCTGGAATTTTTTTTTTACTTGGACAGTCAGGAGCAGAAGAAACGCAGGGACTTTGGAAACTTCCTACTTAACCTCTTCTGGTAAATCCCTTTGTAGAAAATGACTAAGTGATGACCTACTAATTAATTTAGTATTGAGGGGGGTGAGAAATTTGGATTTCTTGGGGTTGCTCAAAATGGGGCTCATCTCTGCTAAGAACCAGGCGAGGGAGTTAAGGTTAACCTCAAAAGTTTTCTTGAGCACCAAGAGGGAAATTGGGGCACCATCTTTCAAGCCAGGTGCAGCTGGGCCTTTCATTTGGTCAGTGGTCATGAAGACTGCCCTGGGCTGGGCTCCAGGGCAGACAGAGAGACGAGTGAGACCCTCACTGTTCCTGAGGCACCCACTGTCCCCTGTGGGAGACTGCCACAGGGCTGAGTACCACCCCACATGGCAAGGGCGTGGTAGTGGGAAGACGGCAAGTGCTAGGGGAACATAGAACAGAGGGAGGTGATTTGGGGGAAGGATTGGCTGGGCCATTTGCTTCCTCCAATTTAAGGGGAGCTTCTTTTGCTGTAGAAGGTTCCCAAAACACCTCTACTTTAAGCTCTACACACCTGGGGTTCAGGGTGTCATCTTGCTAAGTCCTGGATCTCTAGACTGAATGTTCTGTACAGGCAGAGACTGGGTCTGTGAGGCTGACTGTTGGTCTTCTTGTGCCCAACTAATATATGTTGAATGAATGGCTGTGCAGAGTCTCAGCTAAGTCATTCTGGAACATGACCATTCAGCTTAAGAACAGGGTCATCTTGAACCTCATTCAAGAAGGTTAATGGCTCAATCGGTACACAACTCACAGCTGGTTCCATAGCTGGGGCCAACTTTCTGTGGTCGGGAAAGCAAAAGCTAGTAGACATGGCGGCAGCTTGAGGTTTCATCTGGTGCTCACCTTCCAGGCAGGGGGCCCCACTGGAACAGAGAACCTGCCCAAGATGCAGAGGCAGTCGACCAAGGCATGAAAAATCAGTGCCAAGTCAGGAGATACAGTGGATAGTGTGCTGCTGCTGCAAAGCCGCTTCAGTCGTGTCCAACTCTGTGCGACCCCATAGACGGCAGCTCACCAGGCTCCCCCGTCCCTGGGATTCTCCAGGCAAGAACACTGGAGTGGGTTGCTATTTCCTTCTCCAAGGCATGAAAGTGAAAAGTGAAAGTGAAGTTGCTCAGTCGCGTCCAACTCTTCGCGACCCCATGGACTGCAGCCTACCGGGCTCCTCCGCCCATGGGATTTTCCAGGCAAGAGTACTGGAGTAGGGTGCCATCGCCTTCTCCGGTGGATAGTGTGGACCCAATTAAAAATGACAACAGCAGCGAGGGCAAAACAAGCCCTAATTTTAAATGAAACACATAGGCTTTCTATGTGTTTAAGGGTGGCAGTAGAATTAATTCATTCAGTAAATATCTATTGGAGTCTCCCCCAGTGGCTCAGCGATGAAGAATCTACCAGGAATGCAGAAGATGCGGGTTCAATCCCTGGGTCAGGAAGATTCCCTGGAGAAAATGGCAAATGGTATTCTTTCCTGGGAAATCCCATGGACAGACAAGCCTGGTCCATGGGGTTGCTAAAGAGTCAGACATGACTTAGCAATTACAAATATCTATTGAATACCCACTATATGCCAGGAACAGCTCTAAGAGAAATAATGAATAAATCAAGCAATAAGTATATAAAGTTAGATACTCACAAGTGCCATGAAGAAGATAAAGCAGGGTAAGGGGTTTGAGAGCCATAGGTAGGGGGCAGAAGGCAGGTGGCTCTTTCAATGGAGTAATCAGCAATTATTTTCTTAGAGGAAAGACTCTTTTCTGTTGGATAGCTCTAAGTAGCCTCTTACATGTACTAAGGTTAGACCCAGAATCTGATCTTGACAGTGAAGTTAGAGAAGCAAGTAATTGCTTCTGTAAGAAGCAAGTAATTGCTAAAGTACTGATTGGTTTTTGTGCTTTTTCTGGTTAGAGTTGGAGAAAGGGACATCAAACCCCCTAGGATGTGGGGCATGGAGACAAGTGGCACAAGTATCTGGGTGGGCAGGGGTGGTCCTAGCAACATGGCACAGGCCGTGCTGAAAAGAGGAGATACACATGTCAGTGGGGATACACATGTCAGCAGGGATACACATGTCAGATCACGGTTTGTGAGCTTCTGGTGCAGTGAAACCTGATGTTCAATTGAAATGTCTCTTTTTCTCCTTTGAAATTCCCCCAGAATAGTCCAAATGTTTGCATATTGAGGTACTTTTAGCTGCACGTAACAGAAAACCCAATTTAACTACTGTACTTGAACAAAAAGGAATTAACTATCTCATAAACAGGAAGTCTAGAGGCCAGGCAATAACCAGGCTGCTTAATCTTGCTCAGTTAATTCAATGGCATCATTGAGGACCCAGGTTCATTTCATCTTTCTGGTCTGTCCTCTGCATCCTGGCCTCACTTTCCAGTGACTGCCCCTCTTGGTTTCAAGATGGCAGCAGCAACTCCAGCAATGACATCCTACAATGGCTTCCAAACTTAGAAAATGGATGTTTTCATCCTGTGTCTTCTTCTAAGACAAATAAACCTTTACCAGAAGCCTTGTGGAACATTTCCCATCACATCTCATTGATTACTATTGCATCATATTCCTAGCAATTACATTACAATATTCCTGAATATTCACTGGAAGGACTAATGCTGAGCTGAAGCTCCAATATTTTGGCCACCTGATGCAAAGAACTGACTCATTAGAAAAGACCCTAGGAAAAGAAAGATTGAAGGCAGAAGGAGAAGCGGATGACAGAGGACGAGATGGTTGAATGACATCAACTACTCAATGGACATGAGTTTGAGCAAGCTCCAGGAGATGCTGAAGGACAGGGAAGCCTGGAGCGCTGCAGTCCATGGGGTTCCAAAGAGTTGGACATGATGAGCGACTGAACAACAGCAATATTCCTGTGCTTAAACCCACCAGCCACAGCTAGTGTTGGCCCCTGTGTGGGCCCTGCTTTGGGCAACAAATAAGAAATGGTCTGCCTGGGGCAAGGTGGACCGGAAGGCTTACAGTATGAGAAGCAGTGACAAGATGGGCAGAGTGGGGAGGGGGAAAGGATAGAGACAGTCATTTGGAGGTAGAGAGGGCGGATAGAAGCCAGAAGAGCTGGAGTCAACACTTACTAAAGATCAAACAGAAGAAGAGTCTTCTGAGACAAAGAAAGACCCAGGTTTTTCAAAGTGAACAGGCTGAATACATTCCAGGAACTACTGATGCAAGGAAAATGACAAGGGTGGTAAAGAACTCCCACCAGCTTCAAAGCAGAAAACAAAAAATACTGGTTCTCTGTAAAATGGGACTGGTACCAGCTTGGCCTTGGATTATTGTACTTTAATACATTTTGTATACTAAGTGTCTTTTAAATTTATTTTCTTTTAATTTTTGGCCATGCCATGCTGCGTGTGGGATCTTAGTTCCCTGACTGGGGATCAAAACTGCGCACCCTGCCTTGGAAATATGGAGTCTTAACCACTACCAGGGAAGTCAGGTATACTAAGCTTCTGAAGACAGTAGAACACCGCCTCTGTAGAATTTTGAGGGGAAATTTGGTCCCCAAGAATTTCACCTCCATCAGATTTCCTTTTGAATCTGATGGCAACTGGAAAATGTTTTGAGATACCCAGAAGCTTGGGAAACAGACCTGTCCTTGTTCTATAGCAGATTACACTGAAATGAAATGAAATAAAATTACATTAAAATGCAGGTTTCTAGAATGTGGCTGTCACAGCCTAAAGGGAGGGCTTGGTTGCTGTGGACCACACCGTGGGCCCCGCGTGTGGACCACACGGCCGCTGAGTCCCGCAAGGCAGCCCCGCATGCGCGGCTTCGGCCCTCTTGTGCAACGTCAGGAAGTCTGTGTTCGAGCCACATCCTTCACCCAGCAGCTCGGACGGAATCTTTTACTTCACTTGGTGACCACTCAGAACAATAACAGCTGCCACCCTCTTCCTGAGCTAAACAACAATGGCTCAACCATCAACCCTCCTGGACACTTGTGACGGAACAGCTTTTAGAAAGTTTTGTTTTTTTCTCTCTCTGCAAAAGCCACACTGACCAGAGCAACGTGACGGCCACTGTCAGGGACCAGGATCTGAGTCATGAGTCTGTCGCCCAAACGGCTCAAGCCACCGGGGTTTTCTTCTAAATGGGGAAAGAATACCTGGAGACTATGAGGCAGATGGTTTCAAATTCCCTCTTCACCGAAAGTTGCCTTAAAACCTGAGTCTGTGTTCCGTTCTTGACTTCGACACTCACCAGCCAGGGCAGAATCTCAACCACAAGAAAAGACAGGAAGTTTGCAGCAAACGTCACCTTGACAGTGGACCAGCAGGGGCTTTTATTTTCTCCTTTATTCTTCTGGGTGGAAGGATGTCAGAAAAGCAGCAAGGGTGGGAGGGTCGCAGGATGGAGCTGTAGGGCCCCATGCACTTGGACTGTGGCATGGGTTGTTTACGTGCCAGCCTTGGGGCCTCCCCGTTCCAGCTGACCCATCAGGACTGCTCGCCCTGCCTTGACGTCCCTGGGAGGAGGGTCATTGCAAAAGGCCTCGGGAACCCCAGAGCTCACTCTGGAGTCAGCGCTCCTCCTCCGAGGGCCACTTCCCTTTCCATGTCAGGGCGGGATTCAGGGCCTTACGAGAAACCCACTCTTGGTGTGGGAAATGGGACTGAGGGGCCGGCCCTCAGAGTCCTGCCCACCCCCAGCACCAGCAGCTCCGCCTCCAGTCTGGAAGGTTCCCAGGCTCAAGGGCAGCTGTTGAATGACGGCTTAAATCCCCAGGCTGCTGGGGACACTGTGGAAACTCTTAGCCCGAGGAGCCGAGCTGAGGGTGCCTGATCGGCACAAACTGGCCTCCCTCCCACCACCCCTGAGCACTGCCTAGAACCTTCTAGAACTTCCAGTCTCCCTTTCCCTCCCCCTCTATGCTGCCTCTGTGCCACCCTGGTTCCCTCTTTTTTTTTTTTCTATCCGAACTGCCCCCTACCACTCATCTCTACCCCTCCCTCTTTCTTCTTTCACTTTTTTTCCCTCCCTCTTATTTATTTTTTGTTTTCTTTTCCTTTTTGGGCAAGCATCTGGGACCCTTGTCCCTAGCCAGGGATCGAACCCACGACTCCTCCATCGGAAGCAGAGTCCTAACCACTGCACTACCAGGGACGTCCCTTCCTCCCTCTTCTCTTTCTCTTTCCCTGTCTCCCTCTTTCCTCTTTCACTGTTCCTTCTTTCCTCTCTCCTCTTTCTCCTTCTCTCTCCATTCCATTCCCTGCCCTTGTTCCCTCCTCCCTCATCTGAGCTCGAGATAGAAATGACAGGCTGGTTCACAGGTCTCCTCGTCTTGTTCGAGGTCTGTTTCTCTCAAAGCAAATCAAGACTTTAAAGGCATGCTGGTGTTTTTTGTTTTGTTTTTTTTTCACTTTAGGATATTGTATTGGTTTTGCCATACATTGACATGAATCCGCCAAAAAAAAAAAAAAATACGATAGAATCAATAACAATAAATAAATAAATAAAGGAAAAATAAATAAAGCCACGCCGGTGGCTCCCCCACTCCACTCCTCCCGCCTAGCCCTGCCACTGCCCACTCCCCCTGGCTGCGTATTTTACCTGCAGTCTGGGAGGCCTGATTTTGAGCCCCACTTTACAGAGGAGTCACACTCACGCCCGAGACCACACAGCTGGCACAAGCTTGACTTGACCCAGCTGGGAACTGGGTGGTTGGCTTGCCTTCCAGGTGCCTCAACTGATTTACTGCAAAGGCCAAATGTCAACTCTGATCATTTATTATCTACAACCATGGAAGGAAAAGTAGCCTCTCCCTCTGAGAGGTTCCATCTCCCTGCCTCCCTGTCCTCCTTCCTGGGACAGAATCTGTCCTTCTCTAAGGCGTTCAACGCCCAGCTGGGTTTGGACACACTTTCTGGGGTCAAAAAATAGAAGGCTTAGTCAGGCAGGTCTGGAGCCTGGGCATGATGCCCCACTTCTGTGGGGCTCAGCAACCTCCATGCTTTAAAGCACAGGGGTTGAATGAAGTTGCGGCTTACATGCTTCCCACCCATCTCTGATGTTTCGTAAGTCTGGGGACGGTGGAGTGAGAATAGAGTCCCCAAGGGTCAGGCTCGCTCCTCTACCTGTGCTATCTGGGGACCGTCACTCGACTGACTTCACAAGGCTGGCAAGCAACAGAGATAGAGTGTCTCCTTTGGTTTTGACAAAAAGCGGGAGGCCCCGGGTAAGAAGAGCTAAGGTGATTAGAATAAGATGAAAGTCTTTGCTGCTTCACTTGGCAATGTTTCAGGCCAGATCTTATTTGGGGAGCCTTCTATTCTGGGGCCACCCAACAGACTCAGGTGTAAGGAATGAGTTATTTAGAAACTGTGGCTAAGCTCAGAAAAGAATGCGAGGTTTTTGCCTCAACATGAAAAGAGGAACTGGAGTTAAAATGAGCCCTGATCAGTAAGTACTGAAGCTGCGACAACCCCAGGACTTGGTCTGACCGTGCTCGTGGTTTAACCACCTCCTCGTGCACAGCTGCTCTGACCGTCTTGTGCGCTGTTGTGTCTTTGCAGGAGTGCAAATGGCTCAGGCTGCCTCGGCACCCCCAGATCCCTGTACCCTGGTTACTGGTCTTGGCCAAAAGGAGGTCCCAGGCCCAGTACCTGGGTTGGGGAAAGATTCGTCCAGCAGGCCCTGGTTTTTCTATGAGATCTGTCTGGCTGAGTGTAGGCCTCAGGTAACGATGCCTCATCCCCACAACTCTACCTGTTGTCCAAGCCATGGGTGGGCCCCTGCTCCAAGACAGAGGATTGCAGAGGAAGCCGTTGATGGCTGAGCCGACCGGGTTCCCTCTCGGGACTGGCAACTCAGGAATGAGACTGTTGGTAGGAGCAGGGCAGACTCACCAAGACGGGCTAAGAAAGGGGCCCCTTGCAGAGAAAGCCGTTGATGGCCAAGCCTATCAGGTTCCCTCTTGGGACTAGCAACTCACTAGTGAGCCTGTTGGTGGGAGCAGGGCAGATCCCCCAAGAGGGGCTGAGTCGTGGCAGGTAGCACCTGGACCGCAGGGCCCCAAGCCCTTCCGGTCCAGGCCCCAGCCTTCTCCCTCCTTGCGCTTTACATCTCCCCCAGGGCTGCCCACACTCCTTGCACACGTTAGCCAAACTGAGTCTCTGTTCTTTTCGACCCCCAAAGCCTAGTGAGGCCCCAGGTTCGGAAGCTGCTACAGGACTGGCAGCCGTTCCCTGGAAAACGCGATGTTACGGCAGCAAGGAGTGACAGCGAGAGGGTCCAGACCTGGGTGCAACTTAAGACGGTTACAAGCCGTGAGTGCAAACTCTGTACAAGAAGCCACAGTCGGGCCTTTTCCAGTTTACAACCTAGTCATACTTAAAGTCTTCTTCCCTTTGAAGGAATAAAAGAAACCACAAGGGGAAAAAAGATCAAAAGCCCCAACTAACTTTTAACTTGAGAGTTTAAACTCCTTTCAGCAAACCACCAATCAAGGACACCAACCTCTGTGGGAAAGTTCACACAGTCCTAGACTTGGGGAAAATTCAAGGCCACTGAGCCCCACTGGCCCCCCGGGCAGGCCTCCCCTTGGGCAGTCTTGTCTCTGACAGGTGAGGAGCCCACAACAAGACCACCATCCCAGTGGTGGATGGCTGCCAAGTCTTGAAAAGACCATCTAGTATTAGGGTACCAACATGTGTTCCTAGTGACAAGGCTGAGACATGGGGGTGTCCCAGACGATCCAAAAACATTCAAATGGGTGTTCTATAGATACCACTGTAGATGCAAGTGTGGGAAAGGACTAAGAAGCCAGAAGCTACGCTCAGCCTGACCTGTGTGTGTGTGCACGAGAGCACACTCAGTTGTATCCGACTCTTTGCAGTCCCATGTACCCCAGGGACCTGCCTATTGTCCAGTTTTGTCTGTCCCACTGCCTCCTGAGTTCGTGTTGAGTCGCTTCAGCCGTGTCCGACTCTGTGCAATCCCATGGACTGAAGCCCGCCAGGCTCCTCTGTCCATGGGGATTCTCCAGACAAGAATACTGGATGGGTTACCACGCCCTTCTCCAGGGGATCCTCCCGACCCAGGGATTGAACCCAGATTTCTTGCATTGCAGGCAGATTCTTTACCGTCTGAGCCACCAGGGAAGCCTGTTGCATCCTAGTTCTGCACAAAATGCATCATTCCATTTATCTCCGGAATCAATGATTGCACGCCACCTCACCCCTTCCACTTCTACTTTCTTTTCAACTAAACCCCCTGGTCCTGTCACGGCTCCTCCATGATGTGGTGTCCCGACCCTCGCCTATCCTGGCTGCTCTGCTGGGCACGTGGGTGGGGCACCCTGCCTGGTGGTGCCCTTCCCCAGGGGCCGGAGAGCTGAGTGTCACTCCTCTGCCCCCACCGGCGAGAGCATGGCCTCCTTTATTCGGCCCACCCCCCTGCTGTCTCGGGGCAGCCAGATAAAAAGAGCTCCCCGGCCTCTGCATCTCTGTTGTCATGTATTGTGATGACACCACACCTGTGGGTCTTGTCACACAAACCGTACAGAGGGAGGTTTTCCTGGACTCAGCACACCTGGTGTGTCCTTCTGTAACCTTTTTCTTCCTTCTCTCTCTCTTTTTTTTGGCCAAGTTGCACAGCTTGTGCTTTCAGGATCTTTAGTTCCTTGACCAAGTATGGAATCCGGGTCCGCAGCAAGGAAAGGGCCGAGTCCCAACCACTGGACCGCCAGGGAATTCCCTCTTTAACCTTTATAATCAGGGTTTTACGTGTTCGGACTTTCCATGGGGAAATCAGATGTCACGGTGCCTTTGACAAAACAGGTCTCTATGAATTCAAAGGTATTATTTCCTGCTCATCCTTAGGGTGATCTTCTAGCCCCTCAAAACCTACAGTCTGCTGTCCTGCAAGCTCCCTCTCTTCTCTCCTTCACGGCCCACTTACTCTCACGAGTTTGAACGCACCGAAGAAAGGAATCAACAACCACAGTCACTTTTCCTTTGCATCTGAGCGTGCTTCTTCCCGTTATTTCCCCTTCACACCCACGAACACAGACAGCGTCTGTGGCGCCCGCTCCATCACACCCCGCAGCAGGTCCATTTGCAGGGTCACAGTCTGCCCGCTGAGCAACCCCAGCCAGGGCCCTCTAGGAGAGAGACAGGCTCAGACAAGCCCCATGTCTAGGCTGCCTGGGACACCCGGTTTCTCCCCTCCTTCCTCTTTTGCTGCCAGTATAGATTGCAGTCAGGGTCACGTTTCGAGGTTTCTAAAAGACTCACCTGAACAGTGAATTTATCATCTTCATTGGGCAGAATCCTGTAAGTGTAAACACAATTCCGGTACCTGAAACAGACCAAGTGCTGAGTTAGAACCTATACGTTCTTTTTCTGGACATCGAGGGGCCTGGGACAGAGGCACCGCTTGCCCCCTCCCACCTCACCCCCCCAGCGCTCAAGGAGCCTCAGGGGAAGGTAGTGGAGTCCCTGGGGCACGGTTTACTTTGGTGCTTGACAGCTGTGTGGGTTGATCTAAAGGGGTCCTCCACTTGGAAGGGCCTCCTCAACCTCTGGGCTGTCCTGTTGGCCAAACAAAATGGAGCCAGAGTGGGTGTTTAAAGAAGGAATGAGACCCTAGCGGAGCTGAGCACAGTGGGGGCACGCCAAGTGGGAGGTGGGCACAGCCACAGAGGGGCCGCGCTGGCCAGGGTGAGGCTCACGCAGCTTCGGGTGGAAGTCCCCACCCTCTGTGGCTGGTCCCCGGGAGACTTTGCCCCATGGGCTCGTTCTCCCGAAGGCTGGCCACGATTCCTTCAGAAAGCTGGATTTTCCCAGAAGCCTCAGGGTAGCTTCTAACACAGAAGGGCAAGGAATCCTGGATTCTCCTTCTAGAGGCTCAGCCTTGTTCTGGTCCAGAGGACTCCGACGTGGGAAGGAAGGAGAGCCACTTTTTCCTTTCCTAGAAGCCTTGAGAGGAAGGGGGGCTGTCAGGTCTGAGCATGTGGGGGAGGGGCCCATGATGGGTGGTCCAGCAGGGGCAGCCAGCCTGCAGACAGCCTGGGGGCAGTGGGCAGCCATGGAGTTCCCCTGGCTTGGCTGCTGAGGCCACAGGCATAAGGAAGTGGGGGGACACCACTTGGGTCTTACACTCTCAGTTGAAACGACTGTTCTATTCTCTCACCCGTAATCTCCCATCCTCACTTCCCCCACATGGGATTCTCATGGACCCTGAAAACTTGCCCACCCCTCTAGACCCCCAGGCAGCTCCACACTCTGGCTCACAGAGGCTCATGTTGTTTCAATGATCAAAGTGATGCTTCAGTACAAAGCGGTCATTCATTTAACTTCTCCTAGGTGCCCAGCACTCAATATTTATGTGTTACTGTTTAACTAGACTTTGAAGTTATTCACTAGTTAACAAAATATAAGACCACTCAGAAAGGTACAAAATGAAAAAAAAAAAAAAGTATCCTTCCCCAGTCCTGTGAATTCTTTGGAGTTCCTACTCCTTTTGTAAATCATTCCAGAACATTTAAACATACACATAAATTGATGCATATCTTTTAAATGCAAATAACATCATATTACATATGTTGTTCTAGAATTTTCTGCTTTTCACCAAAAATATATATATATATTAGCAATCTGTCCAAGTCATGTTCCAACACATGATCAGCTCATCATTTATTTGACTAGACCATGATGATGAACAGGTAGTTGTGTGTGTGTGTGTGTGTGTGTGTGTGGTGTGTGTGAGTCACTCACTTGTATCCAATTCTTGTGACCCTATGGACTGTAGCCCACCAGGCTCCCCTGTCCATGGAATTATCCTTGTCCATGGCAAGAATACTGGAGTGGGGAGCCACTCCCTTCTCTAGGGGATTTTCCCCTTCCCAGGGATCAGACCTGGGGCTCCACCTTGCAGGCAGATTCTTCGCCGTCTAAGCCACCAAGGAAGCCTGGACAGGTAGTTATTTGGGGCTTTTCACTACTATAAATAGTGCTGCAGTGAACATCTCTGTTCTGACCTCTCGTGTACATTGGTGAATCCTCAGTAAAATCCTTTAGTTTCCCCTTCGGTAAAAAGGGGAGAATAATAACACAGCATCAACTTTTTGTGTAAATTGAGCATTTAGACTAGTGCTCAAAACACACCAAACACCACAAGTGCTGCCATTTGCAAGCGGTGGTGGATACGTTTCTAGGAGAACGGCTGGGCTAAAGGTTGCAGGCACTGTATATTTTGATAGAGACTAACATTGCCTTCCAATGAAGTCGTCACATTGTGTCTCCCACTAACCTGTCTCTTACTAACTGGATATGAAAGTGTATATTTCCCCATACCCTGCCAACTGGCTGTTATCAGACATTTTAATCTTTTGCAAATTTGAGAGATGATGGCTGGCTTTAATTTGCCTTTCTTTATGAGCAAGGTTGAATGTATTCTCATAAGTTTCACATATTTGTATTTCGTTTTCTGTGAATTCCTTTTCATGTCTTTGGCTCACTTTTTTTAAAAAAAGATTCATCTTTTGCTTATTTATTAATAAGATTTTGATATATGCTAAATACATTTTTGAGTTATTTATTTTTAACACGGTATATTGATGTTTTTCTCCTTAGCTGTATAGAAGTTTTATAATTTTATGTGGTCCATCTACAATTTTTAATGTCTTTTGAAACAATGAATGTTAAAAGAAAGTTTTGGAGAATGTTTTGGGTGATTTCACTTCCATGTGTCTCTTCATTTCGCATAGGAAAATTTCCTCTCTTACTCTGACCCCTTTAATTCTGATCTTTCCCATTCCCATCCTGTCTCCAAAGCCTGAACTGACACCACAATTGGCTTATTTCAGAGATGGCCAGGATGAAGCTCTAATTCAGCATCACCTCACCTCCCAGAGATGTCCCCAGGGAAACGGGGAATTGTCCCAGACCCCCACCTCACTCCCCCCCATGCCCACACACAGCAGCCTCAGCCCCATTTCTAGAGCCAGCCAGGCACATGCCCCAGACAGTTGGAAGCCTGTTCTGCTCTTATCTTTCACAGCGTGTTCTCATGACACTTCCTCCTGTAGATATGCAAATAAGGTCAGGGCGGAGAATCGTCTCTTATTTGGCTGAGGGCAGCTAACTTACGGAAGAGGTGGAACAGGCGCCCAAACATCAGCTTGTAAACAGAAAGAAAGAACACAGAGTCACCAGGAGGGGCACACATAAAGCGCGCGGAACAGGAAGGCCCCTCCATGGATCGAGTGTGGCAGACAAGCCTCTGTGGCTTTTTCAAAGGCGCTCTAGAAACACTGATATGGTTCTGTGTTACTCAGATGGCTCAGAATCAAAAGCTAGTACAGCAGAAGATGCTTTCCCCTTAGATCGTTAACATTCAGCATCTCCTATGCATGGGGGTGGGGGGGAGTACACGTCACCTCTGGGGCCGAATCAGTGGTCTTCAAGGTAAAGCGTGAGCATCACCACCACCACCACCACCCCCTGCCACACACACCCCCTGGACAGCGGTGGGTTCAAACTGGCTGCCACTGGGGGCTCTGCAGAGAGGTGGAGGGGGCCACTCCTCGCCTCCCACACTGACTAGCAGCTGCACTTCACCTTGGTCCCATACACTTGACATGTACATATACATACATGTGCACACGCATAGACAGATACATAACATATTAACAAACATATGTTGTTGTTCAGCGGCTAAGTTGCCTCTGCCTCTTTACAACCCTATGGACTGTAGCACGCCACACTGCCCTGTCCTTCACTATCTCTTGGAGTTTGCTCAAATGTATGTCCATTAATGCTATTCTAACCATCTTGTCCTCTGCTGCCCCTTTCTCCTTTTGCCTTCAATCTTTTCCAGCACCAAGGTCTTTTCCAACAAGTCAGCTCTTTTCATCAGGTGGGTACACACACACATGTGGGCGTGTGTGCTAAGTTGCTTCAGTCGTGTCCGACTCTTTGCGACCCTATGGACTGATCCTGTCAGGCTCCTCCGTCCACAGGATTCTCCAGGCAAGAATACTGGAGTGGGTTGCCATGCCCTCCTCCAGGGGATCTTTCCGACCCAGGGATTGAACCCGTCTCCTATAGCTCCTGCATTGCAGGCAGATTCTTTACTGCTGAGCCACCAGGAAAGCCCACACAAACACATTTCAGTTCTGTTCAGTTCATTTGCTCAGTTGTGTCCGACTCTTTGTGACCCCATGAATCGCAGCACGCCAGGCCTCCCTGTCCATCACCAACTCCCGGAGTTCACTCAGACTCACATCCATCGAGTCCGTGATGCCATCCAGCCATCTCATCCTTGGTCGTCCCCTTCTCCTCCTGCCCCCAATCCCTCCCAGCATCAGAGTCTTTTCCAATGAGTCAACTCTTCTCATGAGGTGGCCAAAGTACTGGAGTTTCAGCTTTAGCATCAATCCTTCCAAAGAAAACCCAGGGTTGATCTCCTTCAGAATGGACTGGTTGGACCTCCCTGCAGTCCAAGAGACTCTCAAGAGTCTTCTCCAACACCACAGTTCAAAAGCATCAAATCTTCGGCACTCAGACTTCTTCACAGTCCAACCCTAACATCCATCCATGACCACTAGAAAAAC
>SJYQ01095287.1:109186-123999 GCA_006410935.1 Redunca redunca
AAGACTCTTGAGAGTCCCTTGGACTGCAAGGAGATCCCACCAGTCCATTCTAAGGGAGATCAGTCCTGGGTGTTCATTGGAAGGACTGATGCTGAAGCTCAAATTCCAATACTTTGGCCACCTCATGCAAAGAGCTGACTCATTGGAAAAGACCCTGATGCTGGGAGGGATTGGAGGCTGGGAGGGATTGGAGGCAGGAGGAGGATGAGATGGCTGAATGGCATCACTGACTCGATGGACATGAGTTTGAGTAAACTCCGGGAGTTGGTGATGGACAGGGAGGCCTGGCGTGCTGTGATTCATAGGGTCACAAAGAATTGGACATGACTGAGCAACTGAACTGAACTGAACAAATATGTAGGACCTGTGAAGAAAATTACCAAGTTAAAAATAACAGCAATAGCTGTATTTATTATTAAGACTGAAAAATACTAAAATGTCCATTTGTACAAGTTGTATTATTGATTTCATGCAATTACAATCAAAGGGCCAATAGTGGACTTCCGTGGTGGACCAGGGAAGTGGTTAAGAATCCGTCTGCCAATGCAGGGCACATGAGTTCGATCCCTGGGTTGGGAAGATTCCGCATTTTGCCGGGCAACTAAGCCACAACTACTGAGCTCACATGCCCTAGGACCCACGCTACTGAACAAGCGAAGGCAGTGAGAAGTCTGCACACCGCAACTAGAGAGCACCCCCACTCGCTGCAACTAGAGAAAGCCCGCATGCAGCAACAAAAGCCCTCTGAGCAGCCAAAAATCAAATTTTTTAAAGCCTCACTAGTATTTTTTCCAACTTGTCAAAATTATTATCTGCTTATCCGGAAGAATACTTTAAAAGAATGGATATACAAACCCTAAAGTAAAACAGTTTACTAAACGGTGGTAAGGCATTCAGTGTGAACTTGGGGTGAGAAAAGCAGACAGACATGGACCGGGCTACACAGGCAAGAAAGAGATATGGGAGACTTAATGCATGGTGAGAGAAGCCACGAAGAGCGAGGAGTAAGCTATTCAGTGAGAGGCTTCAAGAAAGACGGTTACTTGAGAACAATACCCATAAATCTTTGTCTTACACCATCCATTAATTCCAGAGAGATTAAAGTGTTCAGGTAAAACAGTACCAGCAAAACAGAAAAACCGACATTTTCTCCGTCTGCTTTTGCCAAATACTGTGCTAAGCATGTGATACACACTTTTCAGTCCATCCAACAACACTACATGGGTGTTCTTATCCCTGGTTTTCAGATGAGGAAACCGAGGCCCCATAGCATTAGACAATCTACCAGAGTTTAGAAAGGCAGAGTGACCTCTTCAAGTTCAAGTTCAGTCGCTCAGTTGTGTTCAATTCTTTGCGACCTCTTAGCCTGAGCCTATTAGCTCTAAAGGCCCTGCCCCACCACAGGAAGCAAAAGAAACAAATTTCCTGGTTGCAGAAGGAAAGTAAAGGGAAAAAAGTCACAAAAGAGCAAGATTGATAGACTTTACAAAACTTTACAATTTCTGAATGTGGGGGGGGGGAGTCAGAAAGTTTAAAGGCAACCACAGCAAAAATATTTGCAACAAATGTGATATAAGGAATTCATGCAAAGAGGTGATAACAGAAAAACTACAGTTTCAAACGAAAAAAGGCAAAGAGAGAATGAAGCAGACCATCCGCAAGAGAGAAATGATGCAAGTCAATAATCCAAACAAGTTTACCATGACTGCAGTCAAGCAATGCAAATCAAAATGAACGGAAATTAGCTACCTTTTACCTTGAAATTCAATATATTTTTAAAATGAAAATATTCAGTAAATGGAGGCTGAAATGAGGTGGGTGCTCTTTGGCACTGCTTACCAGAACATAAATTATAACAAGATTTCTGGAAAGCAATTTGTCATTTTCCATCAAGAGCCTTAAAAACATTATCCTTTGATCCAGTAATTCCTCCATTATCCTTTGATCCAGTAATTCCTCCCCTGGAAATCTATCATCAAAAATGTCACATATTTGCGCAAAGACCTTCATCACTGTCATATTTAAAATAATGAAACACTGTTAGTAAGTTGAATGTCTAACAATAGAAGAGTATTCCATAAATTATGGTGCATCGTGTAATAGAATTTGTGCATCTATTAAATATGATATTTAGGAAGAAATGTTAACTAAATGAGAAAATGCTAATGTTGCTAGAAAATGTAGACTAAAATTACATGGTATCAGGCATATATTAATATAATATGGATCTTATGAAACTTATAGAGGTATGTATGTATCTACCTATAGATACATAGAAAGAGAATATAAATGAGAAAATACAGCAACAAATTAACAGTATTTGTGTTAGTCCCTCATCTCAGTGATTGGGTTAATTATTTTCCTCCTTAACACCTTGAACTCTATGTTTTACTTAGTACTGTATTTTTTTTTTTTTAATACTGTATTTTTTAAGGTTACTTGAACAAATGTGCAAGAAGGGGACGATGGAGGATGAGATGGTTGGATGGCATCACCGACTCAATGGACCTGAGTTTGAGCAAGCTCTGGGAGATGGTGAGGGGCAGGGAGGCCTGGTGTGCTGCGGTCCATGGGGTCTCAAAGAGTCGGACACAACTGAGCGACTGAACTGAACTGAACAGAAAACGCTGCCCTGTTTATCAGAGGGTCTATTTCTACACTGCCCCTGACACATGGGATGCCCAGCAAGACTCTCCCCTCTGAAGGGCAGGTTTCTGGTTGGCAAGGGAGGAGGGACTGGACCAGCTGACCCTTTGGTGTCATTTACAGTAAGTAATTGAACCCAGATAGTCTGGGTCCTGGTACTTGGAAACACGACGCTTTTCTCAATAATGGGACAAAGGGACAGTGAAGTCAGCAGGAGAGAGAGGAGGGAGCCGGTCCACAGAGCTGCCCGGGGGCCTGGCCTGCGGGGCTGTGGACACTGAGGCCGCCTCCTCCGCCGCTGGGCTTCCTCGGAGCCTTCGGACTCTTGACCCCTCGGTCTCTCGCTCCTGTGCTGGCGGTTAATCACTCTTAAGGCGGCCTCGGCGGCTCGCCTTCCCCTTCCTTCTCCCAGCTTCATTCGGCGCTTCTTCCTGGCCCCTGAGCCCCGACCCCCTCTCTCTCAGACCTGCGGCCCCCGCCCCGCAGCCGCCGGCCTCGCGTGAGTCAGCCGCGTCCTCTTCCTGCCTGTCTCCCCGAGCGCTTCCTCTGAGGAGGCCCCGCGACGGCTCAGGGTCCCCGGAGGCTCCCGCGGCCGCCAGGAGGCCCCGGAGTGACGGGAGCGCCGCTCAGCCCCCGCCCGCCCCCGCCTCCGCGGAGCTCCTGGCACGCGGGCCTCCCCTCCTTCGCCTCTGAGATGTCGCTCCTCGCTCGGCAGCTCGTGAAAACTCAGGGCCAGGAGCCTGCCACGCAGAGCGAAGTTAGGTCAGAGGAAGAAAGCTATAGCACATTAACGGCTTATGGCTGGCATCTAGGAAACCAGGACGGATGAACCTATTGACAGAAGAAACGGAGACGCAGGTGCGGAGACCGGGCTGCAGGCCAGGGCGTCGGGGAGGAGCGGGCAGGGCACTGAGAAGGGCGCACCGACACATACACCCTCGTGTGCAGAACAGACGGCCCGCAGGAGGCCGCCGCGCAACACAGGGAGGCCGCCGGGCGCTCTGCACGACCTGGAGGGCCGGGGAGGGGCGCCGAGGCGGCTCCGGAGGAAGGGGACGTGTGTGTCGAATTATGACTCATTCGCGTTGCCGTACGGGCTGCACAGCAATTATCCTCCAATTCAAAAAAAAAAAAAAGGAACAGCCAGGGCTCAGCCGGCGCTGACTATGTATGCTTATCGTCCACCTTCTCCCGTTTTATCCTCTCAGTAATCCGGTGACAACAACAGAAAGACAAATCGCCCCATTCTTTCCCCCGGGCGAAAGGTACGAACAGACATTGCTTCAAAGAAGGTATGGAAATGGCCCAGGAGCAGAGGAGAAGAGGCTCAACACCCGCCATTAGAGAGATGCCAACGCATGTCACAAGAGGCGACTTCACACCCACTAGGACGGCCGTTACCAAAACGATCATAACAAGTGTGGGTGAGACCCTGCTGATGGGAATCAAACAGCACCGCTACTGTACACAAGATGGACACTTCCACACAGAGTGAGACACAGAATTACCACATGGCCCAGCAGTTCCACCCAAGACCGCTGAAAACACACGTGCATAAAAAACTTGAATTTAAATGACCACAGCAGCGGCATTCATAACAGCACAAAAGGAGAAGCAACCCAAATGCCTGTCAGCCGATCAGCAGCTCAATAAAATGCGGCCTCTTGGTAGGCCATTGTTTACTCATGAAAAGCAATGACTCATACTACAACATGGATAAACCTTGGGAGCATTATGCCAGGTGAGAGGTCAGATACGAAGGGCCACATATTCTATGACTCGACTCCTATGGGATTACCCAGAACAGGCAAATGGTCAGAGACAGAGAGTAAGTCAATCAGTAGTTGCCACAGCTTGGGAGGGACAGAAATGGGAAGCGACTCTTAAGAGGTTCAGGTTTTTTAGGAAGGGGAGGGGTGATGAAAATGTTCTGGTGTTAGATGGTTGGATGGCATCACCGACTCGATGGACATGAATTTGAGCAAGCTCCAGGAGTTGATGATGCACAGGGAAGCCTGGACTGCTGTGGTCCCTGGGGTCGCAAAGAGTTGGACACGACTGAGTGGCTGAACTGAACTGAACTGATGGTTTTACGTTATGAATGCACTACACACCACTGATTCTACAGGGTGTGAGTTTTACTACAATAAAAAATTAATCCAATGAGCGGGCATTTCCCCACTGAGGATGCTGGGTGGGTACAGGGAGGTTAGCATCTCACAAAGGCTAGAACTCACATGAGGCCCAGCCAACCGCAGAGGGCTTTTCCCTAAGGACTTCATCACATGACCTGAATTAGCGAGGGAAGAGCCTCCATCACTGGGGCAGGGAGGAAGGCCTAGAGCACCAATCTCATGGCCACGCTGGGGTTCACAGTCCAGGAGACAGGCCCACCCATCAGAGAAGCTCCGAAGCCTGTGCACAGGTGAGTCTCACCTGTCAGGAGGACAGGTGCTGAGTCTCTCTGGTTGTGTCCGACTCTTTGAGACCCTACAGACTGTAGCCCACCAGGCTCTGTCCATGGGATTCTCCAGGCAAGAATACTGGAGTGGGTTGCCATGCCCTCTTCCAGGGGATCTTCCAGACCCAGGGATCGAACTTGGGTCGCCTGCACTGCAGGCTGATTCTTTACTGCTGAGCCACTAGGGAAAAACCAACCAAAGCCAAGCCTCCCCTAGTTCTGGAAAAATTGCTCCAGGACGCCAGGCTAGGGCACAGAGAACCTGGAGACACTCGACTATGGGTTTACGAGTCACTGCACAAAGAAAGTACCAGGAATCTGTTAGATGGAGAGGCTTCCCCAGGCACATCACTCCCTCTTGGTCCTGAATGCAGAAGGACTGCTCAGAATAGTGGTCCCCGGACAACTAGAGAGCGAACTGAGCAATCTCTTACACAAGCCAGCTTTTAGGAGCTGTGGTCCTCTGGCTCTGACTACTGTCTGTGCCAGCATCTCTCACCCTTTGTCAATACCAGATAGGAAAAACTGTCTTTTCCTTTGCACGTGCACAAAAGTAATTCATGAGCAGTATTTGTCGTTGTTGTTCAGTTGCTAAGTTGTGTCTAACTCTTTGTGACCCCATGAACTACAGTACACCAGACTTCCCTGTCCTTCACCATCTCCTGGAGTCTGCTCAAACTCATGTCCATGGAGTCGGTGATGCCATCCAACTATCTCAACTGCTGCCGCCCCCTTCTCCTCCCTGAGATGCTGAGTCTTTCCCAGCATCTGGGATTAGTATAAACTTTCCTAAACTTTGAAAGGGGGTTGGAGGAAGGAGGATTACATCAGACCCATTCACACCTTAGTAAATGGCTTTACACCTCTCCAGGACACTCCTGCCCACTCCCCTGCCAAGTCCTTTCTCTGTGCTCCATCACGAGGAATCTCCCCTCCAGGCCTCCTCTGACTCTACACACACCCAGACTTGCTGGCGTCTCTCTCTCTCTCTCTCCCAGAAACAGTAAATTCAAGTCCTGGTCCTGCCGTCATTAGTACTGTGAACATACAGCATGTTACCTAACCTCTCTGGGTCTCAGTTTTCCGCATCTGTAAAGTGGGGATAATAACCACACTTCGTCTGAAGGCCAGTGTGGATAGTGAGTGAGTCAGTGTGTGCAAAGAGCTTAGAACAGAATCTGACATGCCGATTGTCTTCTGCTGTTATTTTTAGGCAGAATGCATCAGTATCCGCCTTTGGTTTGCAGAGCAAGGCTGCAATGGTATGGCCTGCCCTACCTCAAGGGGCCATAACCTTCTTACTAACAAGTAGAATGCCTTCTCGAAGGGCACTTTTGGTGACAAAATGTCCTTCTGGGGCCTCTTTGTCTTTCTGGCTGTGCTCATAAGGCTGCCTTGTACTGTCCCTGGGAAGGCGGCTGTAGCTTTGCCTAGGCAGCTTGTGGTCGGCCAGGTGCTGAGGGAAACCAAGACACGTCCTTGCCACAGCTGGCCAGGCCAGGCATCAATTTCAGAGTCACAGGTAGCATTTGCCTGCCCCTGCCCCTGGGAGGGAAGCCAACTCTCTCCTGTGTGGTTTGGGTGGCTGATGAACCCAGAATATATAGGCTTGCTCTTGGGGGTTGGGCTGCTCTTACAGAGACGGCAGTGTATCTCTGACTCCTCTGGGCCATTGTTCTGGTTCAACCCGCCCAGCCAGGGCAAGGAGAGCCTGGCCCCAACTGACCCATGACCTTGACCCCACACACTGATGGACCTGAATCCCCAAAGGTGTACCTCTTCCCTGCAGCAGAAAGCACATGCCAGGTATGCTGGCTTACGTGCAAGCGCAGTCCTGGCAGGAGAGGAAGACACAAGCTTGATGGTCTCTCAGCATCCTTCGTACAAAAGGCGCCGGAAGGCCCCCTCAAGGAGCCCCCTGACCTCCCTAGTCTGCTGGCGGGTTCGAGTGGAGCCAGGGGAGCGTGACATAGGCCCCACCCAGAAGACCCACTGCCCCTCGCGATCTCAAGCCCCTTGCTGCAAGAAAGCAGAGCGGGACTCTGTCCATGGAGTCAGCTGCCTGGGGTCCTCCCCTCCAGCTCTCTGCACCCTCAGATGGGCCTTGGGGTCCCCTTAAAGCAAGGTTTTCTGAGTTGTGAAGGAGGTGTCTTCTTGCTCCACGGCAGGTGGTAGGGCTGACCTCCCGAGAGGAAGTGCAGGCTTGCTAGGCCCGGGGCGAATGTGCACGTGTGGGTCACATGGGCCACTCTCAATCGCAGCCTTGTCTTCTGGCGTTTCCCTCACCCCCTCCTTAGTTCCATTTAAATAGGCAAATCCTGTCCTCTTTCTCCAGCAAGCAGGCCACTCCCGAGGAAGCTGCCCTTAGTTCCTGGAGCTCCAAGCATCTCAGCCTAAACCAGGCGTGGGAAGCCTCCTACCGCCCTCCTCTCTCAACTGGAGGAGCCGGGAATATGCTCGAGCCACTGGGGTCCAAGCAGGGTGCCTGAGGTCTTTTCCCATATAGATTTTTCCAGCGTAGGAGGGCCAGTCTTAGAGGCTTCCTTGCTCACTTTGGAGCAGGGTCATTAAAAGGCCTTGACACCATAGCTGGCTTACCTGGTGTCCTGCTTTCTCAGCATCTCCCAGAGAGAATCAGAGGGTAGAGCCTGATGCCTGGGAGACTCATGCTTGTGGAACCCCACTGGGGTACCCCTCACTGGCCGAGGACCAGGAGGACAAGGTTTTCACTAGTCCCAGGAACAGAGAAAGCTAAGGATGGGGTGGGAGGGTTGGGGGCTGTTTTTCAGGAAGTTAAACCTCTGGGATTTAAAGGACTGGCCTTTTGACTTTTTCTGTTTTCTTTTTTAAGAGCAGGTTCTTCCTGCCTTTTTGGTGCTGTTAAAGGATACTTTCATGAAATGAACGGCTAAGAGGTGGCAGTTAGATATCACTTAGCTAGGTTTTCATTTTTAAATCTCTTTAATTGGCAACATTAAAGGTGGTGGGAAAAGGAGGTCTCCCAGGGTTTTGGAAAGTTTGGTGGTTCGTGATATCCCACATCCTACAGGGGTTCCTGCTCCTGTGGGAAGCCGACTTCCCCCCACAGAGCCAAGGGGAGAGGGGAGCACCGGGCCTGGAGTTAGTGCCTGGCGTCATGGCTGGGCTCCCTGGGGAGGGCTCCAAGGCCTGCTGTCTGGAGCTAAAGGGGCCTTGGGGCTGGGAGACTGACAAGAAGCCCAGCCCTGGACTCAGAGGATGGTGGCTATGGGGTGGGGTGTGGGCCACGGGTACCCTCCCGAAGAGGCAGACCCTGCACAGTTGCCAAGGCTCCAAGAGTAACTCAGCACCAGGGAGGGGAGGGAGGGAGACGCAAGAGAGAGGAATGAACACTGCACGCCCTCTGGGATCCCAGTTTGCCACCAGCCAGCCCGGCAGCGTGGGGGCTCCCCTGCTGGCTCCCACGATTAAGAATCCGCCTGTAAAGCAGGAGACCCAGGTTCGATCCCTGGGTCAAAGATACCGTGGAGAAGGGAGTGGCAACCCACTCCAGTATTCTTGCTGGGAAATCCCAGAGGAACCTGACAGGCTATACAGTCCATGGGGTCGCAAAGAGTCGGACACCACTGAGCAGCTAACACACACACACAGAGCAGGGCGGTGTGGACAGAGGCCTCAAGCTCTCTGAGGTCTGCCCACCTGCAAAGTCAGGGACGGTGGGACTAGAGGTTTCATGGCTTCTCCTAGCTCTGGCTCTGGCTGTCACAAGGCTCCCAGTTTGGAGTCAAAGACCCACATTCCAGTCTGTAGCCTGAGCCTGACCACAGCTTCCTGGTCAAGGGGCTGCTGTGAAGGTTAGTGAGCTGGAGCCTGAAGCTCCCGAGGTCTCTGGGGGGAGGGGAGAGCTGCACGTGGGCCGAGGGGAGACAGATCAGGATGTCCCCACTGTCTCTATGCCCTGTCTCTACACGGGCTGTGCCTGTGGGGAAGACTGGGTCTGCTTCCCTTTCCCCCTACCCTGGGTGTGAGAACTGGGGGCTCAGGAAGCTGGCCTTGGGAGGGCGAGGCTCTGATGCAGTCAGACCTCGGGCCAGGCGGCCAGCTAAAATCCTGGGTTAATTTCTAAACACTCCCAGTTCACCCTGGTAAACACCCTGGCTTCTCTCGCTGCCACTGGAACCCAGGCTCACACCGGCTTGACAGGTACAGGACTGGGGTGGCAGCAGCCGTCTGTCTGTCTGGGTGCAGCCTCTGGGGACGGACAGTGTTGACTTTGTCGTCACTCGGTTAACCCGTCTGAGCCTCAATTTCCTCATCTGCAAAAGCAGCCAACAAATGGACCTGCACTTCAGATTGTCACGAGGTTGAAATAGGTTGACGCACAGACAAATGCTCAGACTTAACAAGCTCCAAATAAGGTCTGTGGTCCATGACCCATTTCCCCTCTTGCATGGATGGTGGTAGGGTCTGCCTGCTCGGAGAGACCCTTCGAGTCCAGGGGTGCTACCTGAGCAGGGCAGGTGAACGTGCCCTTCCCCCATCACACCCGAGGCCCCAGCGGGCATGGTTAGACCGCAGGGTGGCAGAGTGGCAGGGCCAAGGGCCTCCCTCAGACATTGGTGGAGAAGGGTGTTACAAAAAGGAACCGTCAGCAAGGGGCTGGTTCCCCAGTTTTAGGACAACTGGTGCATTCAGCAACATCCCAGAGCTGGGGGCGGGGGGCAGCTGATGGTGGCCGAGAGGCCTCAGAAGGTGGGGACGTGGCTGAGGGCCTTGGACGGGTGAGAAGCGGCTCCTGCGTTGGTAACATGACTTCCTCTGCTCCCAGGGCCCCAGATACAGCCTCCGATCCTTTCTTGAGCAACTCCCCATGTTCACGGCTCCCCAGACAACAGCTTCCTCCAAAGGCCCATACTCTGACACAGGAAGGGTTCCCTCTTGCCACTTCCGTTCTTCCGGGAGGGTTTCCCAGCTGGGCATCTTTGACCAACACCTGAACTGACCCAGCTGCTTTCTAACACTCCCACCACCATGGAGCCCTGAGTTTCCGCCCGGCTCACAGACCCTGGACAACCCCCCCACCCCCTTGGTCCCTGGAACCTCAAGGAAGCCCCTGGCCCTGCTGCTTGCTGGGCGCTGGGGTGTGCGGCCCAGACCCCAGGCTAGCCCTGGAGGGCTTCTGCTCTCAAAATCCCAACTCCAAGGCCAAGCAGGTCCCCCGACGGGCCTCAGCTGGACCCACCAACAAACCTGGGAAGCGCAAGGTTGCTGGACACAGAAACAACCCCAACCCAGGGCAGTGGCCCCAACGTGTCCCGAGCCAGCTTGCCCTGTGCGCAAGCGGCACCTCCATCACCTCCGCTGCCAGGCTGGGCCGGGGTGGGCAGGTCAGGTACTCACAGCACACAGAGCGCGTAGGCCCGAGAGATGGACTCGCTGGCGCGCACGAGGAAGCTCCCATCCTTGCCCGTCCTGGAGAGCAGCTCCTCTGCCTTGGAGCGGGTGATGTTGCCATGGTTCCAGCAGGGGACCATGGCGGGCGCGGGTCTCCTTGGGGCCGGGCCCGGCGGCCTCACCACTGGACCGGACGCCGCGCCAACGGGGGAGCTGGGCCCTCCTGCGCTGGACCCCCGTGGGTTCCCTCTCAGTCGCCCCAGCTGCTGCCGCCGCCGCCGCCACCACTCACTGGCCGACTTCCTGTTTCAGGCACTCGGCAAGGGAAAGGAAGCTGAGCTGCAGAGAACTTCCTCATTGCAGAGCCCAAGCAAGACAGTCCTCCACCTCCCCCCTCACGGCCTGCTGCCCCTCCCTCTCACCACCTTCCCCACCCCGCCCGTGCCCCCCACCCCTGGCTCCCTTCTTTAATGGGTCTTGTTTCCTGGCATGGTGAATATCAGCTCGAGTCCTCCTAGGGGGATCTATCAGCTCCTCTGGCGTCAGGAGACTCAGGGCCAGCCTCTAAAGGAGTGAGGCCCAAGCGTTGGCCATTCCGGGGCCCATGACCCGATGCCCCAAGTGGGGTGGCCACGCCAAGGACGTCCACCCCAGCCCTCTGCCCTACCCCTGAGCTTTCCACCTCCCTGTCCGCTCCCTCCGACATGCCCACAGGTCAGAGGCTCACAGGGCCGGGCTTCTCAATTGGGGCTGAGGCCTGCCCCCTACCCCCACTGAGGGGGTACCAGCCGAGCCCCTACTCATACTAAGACACAAACAGCCACCTGGGCACCTTTCAGCCTCGGGAGCTGAGAAGACCTTGGGCGACACCACCCGTGAGCTCCCCAGGGACAGCTCTGTGACACTTTATACCCATCGCAGTGGCTGGTGGGTATATGGGAGCCCGTGGCAACCCTTCTCCAGGGCAGCACATGTGCCTGACCCCTGTGGCCCAGCTTAGGGACACGCAGAGGGAGCTGTGAGGGCTCTCAGGACATGGACCTTTTGCAGGTTGACACCTCTGGATCTTTCTGGGACACTTGGGACACTCACGCATGTCCCCCTATCCCTGGGGCAAGTTGGCCACCTGGCTAGGATGGCGTTCCTTCCCGAGTCCCACATCTCAGGTAGAGTTGGAGTTGGAGGTAGAGGTGGCCGGGCATGGTTACCTTGGTCCACAGCTCAAAGTGAGGGCTGCCTTTGGGGAGGTGGGGACCACCATCCAGGATCAACAGGCTCTGAGGGCTCCGAAGTGAGCACCATGCTTGCACCCCAGACGGGGAGCCCTCAGTGCTTGGGTCAGTGCCCCAGGGTGAAGGGGCAGGTGCCGACCTATTGCACAAGACCCCTGGTCCTGTCTCAGCCCTCAGCCAGCCCCACGACCTGACAGTAGAAGCCACATCCAGGCACCAGGGCCAGGCAAGCCCCCACTCGAATCGGGCCCTCTGCATCCAAGCTGCAGGAGCTGGTCGGTTCCTTCTCCTTCTTGGTCTCGGTTTTCTGTTCTCCTCCTGAAGGAGAGCAGCCCCAGAGGAGCTCACGTGTGCCGGAAGCCCCCAGTGCCTGCCACCCGCAACAGTTGATTCTGAAAAGCAAAGCTAAGGGCTCTGATTCCTGAATCCTGGACCTGGCTCGCCTCCCGCCTAAGGGAAGACGGGAGTGGGCAGGGGGTGGGGAGGAGATGGTCAACTCAGGCCTGAGGCGGGGGAAATTGGGCCCATTAAAGGGGCCCCAGAAGGAGGGCTGCTACCCCTGTGGGGTCATCTCCGGGGTCCTCTCCAGCATGGGCATGGTCAAGGCATGGCTGTCCTCCGGCAGGCCTTCTTGGCTTCTAAAGGCAGTTCCTTTTGGAAACCTAGCCCAGCGAACTCCCTGGTCCCAACATTCACCTCCTCAAAGCCAGCTCCTCCCCCAGCTGCTCTGAGTTTTCCCTTCTCTACCACTGCCCCCTCCCTCCCCCAACCAATGCCCCCTCCCTTGCTTCTCTTACTGAACCCAAGGGAGAAACTCCCAAGCCTTCAGAAAGCCCGTATCAAGGCTGAACTAGGTATGCGGCCACCGAGGTGGGGCTAAGAGACCTGCTCCTGGGATGCTCCCACCATACACTCCCCGTTCCCCTGCCGAGCTCTGCCAGCTTGCTCCCTCGAAGCCCCTGGGTTCCTCCAGGGTCCTTCAGGAGGACCTGCCCACAGTGCTGGCCCTGTAACACCTTGACCAGCTTATCCACAGAGACCCTCTAGCACATCCAAGACCTTTCCACTTACATCGATCTCCCCCAACACTCCTTCCCACCCTCCCTTCCTCACCCTTGTTCCCACTGAGTCCCATAGGTCAGCAGGGTCGGGGTGGCCAGCAGGACTGTCCCTGCCATTTGGTCCAGTGTGGTTTCCCTTTGACACACACAGAACACACTAGACACACACATGTCATCCATGTTCCCTGAATTTTTAAGGTCCATCCTGTCATGTCCTCCTGAGAAACCTGTATGCAGGCCAGGAAGCAACAGTTAGAACTGGACATGGAACAACAGACTGGTTCCAAATCGGGAAAGGAGTATGTCAAGGCTGTATATTATCACCCTGCTTAATTAATTTATATGCAGAGTACATCATGAGAAATGCCGTGCTGGATGAAGCATAAGCTGCAATCAAGATTGCCGGGAGAAATATCAATAACCTCAGATATGCAGGTGACACCACCCTTATGAAAGTGAAGAAGAACTAAAGAGCCTCTTGATGAAAGTGAAAGAAGAGAGTGAAAAAGTTGGCTTAAAGCTCAACATTCAGAAAACGAAGATCATGGCATCCAGTTCCATCACTTCACGGCAAATAGATGGGGAAACAATGGAAACAGTGAGAGACATTTTGGCGGAGGGGTTCAAAAATCACTGCGGATGGTGAATGCAGCCTTGAAATTAAAAGACACTTCCTCCTTGGAAGAAAAGCTCTGACCAACCTAGACAACATATTCAAAAGCAGAGACATTACTTTGCCAACAAAAGTGTGTCTAGCAAAGCTATGGTTTTTCCAGTAGTCATGTATGGATATGAGAGTTGGACTATAAAGAAGGCTGAGCACCGAAGAATTGATGCTTTTGAGCGGTGGTGTTGTAGAAGACTCTTGAGAGTCCCTTGGACTGCAAGGAGATTCACCCAGTCCATCCTAAAGGAAATCAGTCCTGAATATTCATTGGAAGGACTGATGCTGAAGCTAAAGCTCCAGTCTTTGGCCACCCAATGCAAAGAACCGACTCATTGGAAAAGACCCTGATGCTGGGAAAGATGGAAGGTGGGAGAAGGGGACGACAGAGGATGAGATAGTTGAATGGCATCACCGACTTGATGGACATGAGTTTGAATAAGCTCCAAGAGTTGGTGACGGACAGGGAAGCCTGTCGTGCTGCAGTCCATGGGGTCACAAAGAGTTGAACACGACTGAGTGACTGAACTGAACTGAACTGATCCTGTCATGGCAGTCTGAAGGCAGGTTGGAAAAGAATTTCCAGACACAGAGCATTTCAGAAGGGAGTGAGTTTATTATGAACAGAGAGCAGAGCCAATGTGGGCACAAGCACAGCAGGCCAACCTCCTGACAGCTCACTGGGAGAGCTGACAATTTTTGTGGGTTAGTAGCCAATTTTTATAGCCTTGAGACAAAGAAAATTCCTGCTGGAAGGTTGGCGTTAGGTGATTGATTAGGGCACTATATGGTGATCACTGAGGTGGGTGTTTTTGCCTAATTTAGAGTCAGGAAGCCTGCTGGCGATGATCGGGGGGTGGTGGGGGGCTTTTGGGAACATTGGCAAAGGGACTCAGAGAATTTTTGGAGAGGATCTTGGTTCTGGGCTCTGCTTCTGTGGCCTTGGGGCAGGACTCCACACATCCCATCTTCACTTGCTTCCCAACCCAGTTACCTAAACCGTCTGACACTGTCAGCTTCCTTGTCCCCAGCCCTTCTGCCCCTGACGTTCAGAAAACCCCAGCTTCTAGGTCAGAAATGCCCTTATGGTGAATGGGGCCTCAGTAAGTATTTTATTCTGCAGGGCCTCTGTCTACATACAAACAATTTCATTAAAACTTGTCTTTTGAAATTCAGGGAGCCATGAAAGGTAGGGATTTCTCAATGACAGTTTAGAATAATGGACAGAGAGGAGATAATTATGTATGGTCTGTGTCCAGTCGGCACCCTAGAAGAGCCTTTGTGATGTCCTTCTCTTCCTGCTCAGGTGCTATTTTTTATTGTCAAGCGCATTTGGCTAATTTTATATCCCATCCAGCAAGGGGGGGGGGGGGGGG
>SJYQ01095287.1:124011-169218 GCA_006410935.1 Redunca redunca
GGGGGGGGGGGGGGGGCGGGGCAGGGCTGCCATTATCCAGAGTCTGGTGGCATTCAGAACCTGTTCATTCTGAGACATCAGTCTCCTGCCTCTGCATCTTCTAACCTGTTCCTTCTCGTCATTACTCGTGGCACTGCTTCATCCGTTGTGCCGCCTGTGAATAGCGGCTTCCGGGGATCCCCTCTGAGGTTGTTCCTTTGCTTGCTTGGTACCCACAGATCTTGCCTAGAGCATGCCAAAAAATACTCACAAGAAAGGAGGCAAGATGGAAGAGGAGGAAGCCTCTGCCTCTCTCTCACACACTCTGTGTGTCCCTGTCTCTCTCTTTCTCCTTCCCTTCCTCATCATCTCTCTCCCCTTCCCTTCCTTCCTCCCCCTCCCTCCTTCCCCTCTCCCCTCCCCCANCTCCCTCCCTCCACCCATGAACCCTGAGCCCACCTCCACCCGTGGTCACACCAAAATTACACATTCTTACAGAGCAACTATCTAAAGAGTAGCAGGACAGATTTCCCACAGCTGAAGATGTAAAGAGACCACGATGAGATGAGCAGGAAGGGTAGAGACGCAGCAGAGTTGAGATCCATACCCCTCAGGTCGGCAACCCCCAAATGGGATGGCTATCACAGCCAGAGGGATCCTCCCCATCAGTCTCCCCAGCCCAAGGGTCCTGCACTGGGATGACAAGCCCCCAGCATGTCCGGTTTTGAAAGCCAAGCAGGGCTTGTGTTCAGGACAGCCAGAGGGCTCTAGGAACCAGAAACTCTGCTCTTAAGAGACACACACAAGATGATGTAACAACAACATCTTACATATTCTGAGACCCAGTGCAGAGGTGGTAGTTTGAAAGGACCCTGCTAGATCAGACGTATTTGCTGACCTTGAAGAAGCTCCCAGAGAGGGTGCAGGCAACTGGGGCTCCCCTTGGGGACAGGGACACAGGCAGTGTCCATTTTGGAGTCTTCCCTCTAGTGCATCACTGTTGGGGACCCACTCACCCAACAGTGAGCTAACACCAGGCCCCAGCTAACCCTACCCTAGGCCACACAGACAGCCATGCAGGGACCCAACCCCACTCGTGAGAGGGCCAGCAGCAGCCCCAGTCCCCTCTGGGCTGCACAGCCAACCATGGAATGAGCCTACCCCATCCTCCAGTGGGCCCACGTGACTGCATAAGGCATGGCCTTGCAGTCACCTGGGCTGGGGTGCAGCCTCATCTACCAGCGTGGCCTCAGTACCTGGCCTTGCCACAACAGAAGGGCGCACGCAGCCATACGGGGCCATTCCTAGAGCGTAAAGCTCTGTGACCAAAAGGCTCTGTTGGGCCCCACAGGACATCTCCTATGTAAGGCCACTTCTCCAAGTTTGGGAAAGGTAACCAACCTACCCAACGCACAGAAATAAACACAGAAAATTGGGGAAAATAAGGAGACAGAGGAATAAGTGCCAAATGAAGGGACAAGATATAACCTTAGAAAAAGAACTAAACGAAGGGGATATAAACACTCTATCCCATAACAGGTTCAAGGTAAAGATCATAGAAGGTAACAGTCATAAAGATGTGAGAGGAGTGGATGAACACAGAATTTCAATAGAAATAGAACACAGTAACTGAAACAAAAACACAGTAAGAAGAATCAACAGTATATTAAATGATACAGAGGGACAGATCAGTGATCCGAAAGACAAAGTACGGGAAGTCACCCAAGCCGAACAGAAGACAGAAAAAGAATTTTAAAAAATGAAGACAGTTTGGGGCTTCCCTGGTGGTCCAGTGGCTAAGGCCCATGCTCCCAATGCGGGGGGCATTGGGTCTGATCCCTGGTCACAGAGCTCAGATCCCATATGCCACAGCCAAATAAATTCATCAAGTAAATTTTAAAAAAGAATTAAGTAAGTGAGGATAGTTTAAGAGACCTCTGGGACAACATCAAGCATAATAACAGCTGCATTATAAGAGCCTCAGAAGAAGAAGAGAGAAAAGGTCAGAGGACATATTTGAAAAAATAACAGCTGAAAACAGCCCTAACCTGGGGAAGGAAACAGGTTCAGGAAGCACACGGAGTCCCTAATAAGATGGACCTGAAGAAATCCATGCTAAGATGCATCATAATTAAATGCAAAAGATGAAACATAAAAGATGATCTTAAAAGCAGCAAGAGAAAGGCAACTATTTAGATACAAGGGAACTCCCGTTAGACAATCAGCAGACTTTTCAGCAGAAACTGTGTAGGCCAGAAGCAAGGGGCACAAAGTATTCAAAGTGATGAAAGACAGCCTCTTCAGTGAATGGTAGCTACATGCAAAAGAATCAAACTGGGCTATTCTCTCACATCATGCACAACAACAACAACGAAAAAAAAAACGTTTGCTGGGTTAAAGACTTAAATGTCAGACCTGAAACCATGAAACTTCTGGAAGAAAATGTAGGCGCAATGCCATCTAACATCAGTACCTATAATACTTTTTGGCACTATATCCTCAGGCAAGGGAAACAAAACCAAAAATAAACAAATGAGACTACATCAAACTAAGAAGCATTTGCATAATGAAGGAAGCTATCAACAACATGAAAAGGCCACCTACTGAATGAGAGAAGGTATTTGCAAATGATATATCCTACAAGGAGTTAACGTCCAAAATACGCAAAGCAATCATACAACTCAATGTACAAAAGCCAAACGACTCAGTTAAAGGTGGACAGAGCATCTGAATAGAGCATCTCTAGAAGTTCCGGAAAAAACAGACAAAACTTCAGTGTTGAAGAAACGAACGTCCATGGCAGGTGCCAAGGCATAGGAAGGACTTTGTTTCTGAAATTTCCGGAGGTGGCGAGTGACAGAGACAGGAGCCAAGCGAGGTGCGATGATCCTGTGTGACCATGAAGCTACTTGTCCAGGAGTCTTTCCACCATGGACAGGAAGCAGAGTGGGTTTCGAGGTCAGAGAAGGGGTCAGATGAGGAGAGGGATTACGAAGTCCCAGGTGTCAGGATGAGGGGTGGGGAGGAGGAGGTAGAGATGTAGGTCACTTCACACATGGTGGATGATATTTCTAAGTATTAATCACCGTGTTTCCCCTTCCCTCCTCTGTTCACTGAAGCTCTGTACGGTACCCCAGGGCTCCTCAGTCCCCACCAGCCTTGGCAGAATTGGTGTCAACCATAGTCTTATGGGAAGGAAGTGGGGGAGTGAAAGTGGTTACTGAGTCACCAAGAACAAAGGGAGCTGAGATAGTTTTATGTGTCAATGTGTCTGGGCCAAAGTACCCAGATATTTGGTCAAACATTATTCTAGATGTCTCTGTGAAGATATTCATAGAAGTGATTAACCTTTGAATCAGTAGACTCTGAGTCGATTGTTCTCCATAGCACGGGTGGGCCTCATTTAATCAGTGGAAAGCTCTAATAGAAAAAGACGGAGGTTCCCCAAAGAAGAGGGAATTCAGTGAGCAAACCGCCTTGTACTCAAACCACAGCCTCAGCTCCTCCCTGAGTCCCCAGCCTGCAGCCCCACTCTGCAGATCTGGGGCTTACCAGCCTCTGCAATTGTGTGAGCCAATTCCTAAAAATAAATCTCTCCGTGTACCCGCATTGAACTGGCATTATTTCTCTGGAAATACAGAAGGAAATACTTGACTTTGAAGTTTGAAAGCTGCTCCCTCGGCCAGTGTAATCAGGAGTGAATTTCCCTCACCCCAGACCTGCCATCTATGGGGTAGCACAGAGTCGGACACGACTGAAGTCACTTAGCAGCAGCAGCAGCAGCAGACATGATACAAAGGCATCTTGGGGTTGTAGAAGGGGGTGGAGTGGCCATTCCCAGAGGACCAGGTAGGACCAGGAGGCCCGAGCCTCTCGGTGCCAGGGGTCCAGGTCAAGGGGGTCAGCTCCCCTGGGGAAGGAGTTACGCCCTTCTCTGTCCTGATTAACTCACCTCCGCCATGCTTGCTTGCTGGTTTCATCACTCAGTCGTGTCCAACTCTTGGCGACCCCGGGGACTGCAGCATTCCAGGCTCTTCTGTTCAGGGGATTTTTTTCAGGCAAGGTACCGGAGTGGGTTTCCATTTCCTTCTCCAACCTCCCGCCACGGGCCCCTCTCAAATCGAAGGCCAGAGACGACTGTTACGGAGGGATCATACACTCGACCCTCTGTAGGAAGGAAGTCTTCCTCCCCGCTCAGCCCTCTCTCTCCCAGCTCCCCTCCCCACTTGCTCTGGGGGTCTGTCGGAACCCCGGCTCCCCGCCTGCTGGCTCCTCCACTTCTGCGGCTGGCATCTTTGAGGGGACCTTTCCACATCCTCTCCCCAGGCCCCTGAAGTCATCAGCTGGCTTCCCTTTGGGTCCAGCGGTCCTCAGAACGCTTGGCTGGGGCTCTCCCAGGCCCCTAAGCCTCAGGCCTCCTGAAGAGCAGGAGGATGACACGTGGCTCACAGCACCGCCAAGCCCCCACCTTCACCACACCCCCACCACCCCATCCTCGCACAAACCAGGCCCTGACTCACACACAGAGGAGGAGGCCAGGGCCCCAAATCTCACTCGGTCATAAATGTCTGGGGTCTGTGGAGTTAGGTAAGGTGCCTGGCGAGGTGGGTGCTGTCAACCTGGCCAGGGTCTCAGAGGGGACCCTCTTGACTGGTGTCTAGAGGGCCAGAGCAGGGAGGGGGGCTCCAGTTGGCAGATGGCGTCAGTGAGGCTCGCTGTTGGTTTATCAACCTTGGTTTGAAAGACTCTGGTCATTTCTGGAAATAACCTGAAGGGCTCAGATTCCGAGCCTTGTCATTCCCTGCCACCAGGGGGAGCCTCGAACTCCGCCCTCCGCCCAGGAGTCGTGTGTGACCTGCTGCCCAGCTTGTCACTTTCCAAGAGTCTCCGCTCACAGATTCCTGTACTAACGAGATCAGCAGGGAGGGACGCAATTTCCTCAGGGGTCCAAAGGCTCACAGAGTCCATGAACTCTGCTCCCGGGAGTACCACAGGCCTGGCAGTGAGTCACTCTCCCCGTCCGCTGGAGATGAAACGGACCAGAAAATCAAATGGACTTGAACTGCCACCAGGAAGAATGAAGCTCGGCTTCGGGGAGAATTGGGTGACGGACACTCACAGCCACGAAAACAATGAGGGTCCTTCACCAAGACTGTTAAGGACACCGGAAAATATTCATAATACAACGTTAAGTAAAAAAAGAGCAAGAGAAAAACAAACAAACGAACAAAACTCAGGAAACTGGAGATGCTGATTCCAGCTATGGAAAAAGCTTTATCTTGAGAAATCACCAAATACAAAGACCGCAGATTTGGGCGGCAAATCTTCCTTCTACTTTATCCTTTATGATCACATACCATTTTTATGAGAATAAAGATTAAGTAAATTAAAATGACACGCTGGTTCTGGATGGTGTGTGTGAAGTCCCACAGGACAGCTTGGCTTTATGTGGATGGCTGGTGGCATTGCAGGTGACGCCTCCCCCCAGCTCTCCTCCCTCGGGATTCATGAGGAAGAGACTGACGTTTTTTCTTTAACTGAAAAGTAATACATTCACAGAGTAAAAAGTCAGCCAGCAGAATGCAAAATAAGTTTTCCTGCCACGGCAGACTGGCCCACCTACCCCACCCACTGCCACAGTGTGTATAGTATAAATCGCTCAGTCGTGTCCGACTCTTTGTGACCCCATGAACTGTAGTCCACTACAGTCTTCTCTGTCCTTGAGATTCTCTAGGCAAGAATACTGGAGTGAGTTGCCATTCCCTTCTCCAGGGGATCTTGCTGACCCAGGGCTTGAACCTGCGTCTACCTGCATTGCAGGTGGATTCTTTACTATCTAAGCCACCAGGGAAGTCCCCCACTGGCCCAGGGCCAGCATATTATGTATTCTTGCAAAACTTTCTGCACATACGCAAGCATATTTCTGTAGGTCTTTTCTTTTTACCCTGTTGTACACCTTGTTTTTTCATGTAGCGACGTTTCTGCACATTTCATGGAGCCTTTTCTTTGTATCTACCATGCTGTTCTTTTTAAAGCCAGCATACTATTCCTATAGCCTAGCCAGTGCATTGACAGGTACTTAGACTGTTAACAATATTTGCTGTCACAAGTGACATGACAACCTGCACATTGGCCATTCATCTTTGGGCTCTGTGCAGTCAGGTATCCACAAGATACACACCCTAATCTTAAGAGCAACTTTAGGGTAAGGGGCCAGTAAGTATTACCCAGTGGCTCAGCGGTAAAGAAGCTGCCTGTCGATGTATGAGCTGTGGGTCTGATTCCTGGGTTGGGAAGATCCCTTGGAGAAGGAATTGGCAACCCACTCCAGCATTCTTGCCTGGAGAATCCCATGGACTACAGTCCATGGAGACACACACACACACACACACACACACACACACACACACACCAGTAAGTAGCTTGAGTTTCTGCAGGTGTTTTGAATGATTTCATCAGGTCAAAAGATCAGATTCCATCCAGACTGAGATGTAATTGCACTCATCTCACATGATAGCAAAGTAATGCTCAAAATTCTCCAAGCCAGGCTCCAACAGTACGTGAACCGTAAACTGCCAGATGTTGAAGCTGGATTTAGAAAAGGCAGAGGAACCAGAGATCAAATTGCCAACATCCACTGGATCACAGAAAAAGCAAGAGAGTTCCAGAAAAACATCTACTTCTGCTTTATTGACTATGCCAAAGTCTTTGACAGTGTGGATCACAACAAAGTGTGGGAAATTCTTAAAGAGATGGGAATACCAGACCACCTGACCTGACTTTGCAGGTCAGGAAGCAACAGTTAGAACTGGACATGGAACAACAGACTGGTTCCAAATAGGGAAAGGACTACATCAAGTCTGTATATTGTTACCCTGCTTATTTAACTTATATGTAGAATACATCATGTGAAATGCTTGGCTGGATGAAGCACAAGATGGAATCAAGATTGCCAGGAGAAATATCAATAACCTCAGATATGCAGATGACACCACTCTTATGGCAGAAAGCAAAGAACTAAAGAGCATCTTGATGAAAGTGAAAGAGGAGAGTGAAAAAGTTGACTTAAAACTCAGTATTCAGAAAACTAAGATCATGGCATCCAGTCCCATCACTTCATGACAAATAGATGGGAAAACGATGGAAACAGTGAGAGACTTTGGCGGAGGGGTTCAAAATCACTGCAGATGGTGATTGCAGCCATGAAATTAAAAGACGCTTGCTCTTTGGAAGAAAAGCTATGACCAAACTAGACAGCATATTGAAAAGCAGAGGCATTACTTTGCCAACAAAGGTCCATCTAGTCAAAGCTATGGTTTTTCCAGTAGTCATGTATGGATGTGAGAGTTGGACTCTAAAGGCTGCTGCAGCTGCTAAGTCGCTTCAGTCGTGTCTGACTCTGCGACCCCATAGATGGCAGCCCACCAGGCTCCCCCGTCCCTGGGATTCTCCAGGCAAGAATACTGAAGTGGGTTGCCATTTCCTTCTCCAATGCATGAAAGTGAAAAGTGAAAGTGAATTAGCTCAGTCGTGTCCGACTCTTAGCAACCCCATGGGCTGCAGCCTACCAGGCTCCTCCGTCCACAGGATTTTCCAGGCAAGAGTACTGGAGTGGGGTACCATTGCCTTCTCTCAAAGAAGGCTGAGCACCAAAGAATTGATGCTTTTGAATGGTGGTGTTGGAGAAGATTCTTGAGACTCCCTTGGACCGCAAGGAGATCCAACCAGTCATCCTAAAGGAAATCAACGCTGAATATTTATTGGAAGGATGAATGCTGAAGCTGAAGCACCAATACTTTGGCCACCTGATGCGAAGAGCCAACTCATTGGAAAAGACCCTGGTGCTGGGAAAGATCGAGGGCAGGAGGAGAAGGGGATGACACAGGATGAGATGGTTGGATGGCATCACTGACTTGATGGACATGAGTTTGAGTAACTCTGGGAGTTGGTGATGGACAGGGAAGCCTGGCGTGCTGCAGTCCATGGGGTCACAAAGAGTCAGACACAACTGAGCGACTGAACTGTTGGCCCCTGGCACCACTTTCCATTTTATTTTACTAACTGTGCCATCCAGCTTGCAGGATCTCAATTCCCTGACCAGGGGTTGAACCTGGACCACAGCTGTGACAGCGCTGAGCCCTAACCATTGGACTGGCAGGGAGTTCCCTGCAGTAGGATTTTTATGTGACTTTTACCCTCTTATTTTTAAAAAATCCTTTCTGCTATCAGTTTTCTAGATGTCCAGGGTTTAATACATATAGAATAGTTGACAGGGAAAATACTGGAAGAAGAGTCCATCAAGTTTCTGTTTCAGTAGCTCAGAATTACATGATGAGTCAAGTGAAGAAAAAGGTAAGAGAGGAACAAAATCAAGATGATTACAAAGTTCCCCAGCCACAGCAGTGAAAGCCTGGAATCCTCAGCACTAGGCTACCAGGAGATCGTCCTGGCTCCATTTTAGACAGCTCTCTTAGCGATACCGACTCCATCTTTACTTCCCTTTACAGGCACCTTCCTTGTACGAAGCCCACACCGAGTGTGTGAAGCCAGGCAGTCAGTGCCCAAGGTAACTGAATTGCCAGAACAACTGCCACCCTCCGCAGGCTCCCTGACTCCTAGGGTCAGATTTGCCAAACTCTGGAGACAGTAACCCTAACCCTCAGACTTGGGTACACCTGCCTGGCCCACCTGGCCACCCGACTGCCACTGACCTGTCCTGGGGCAGCTGTGCCGCCCCAGGCCCCTTTGCCACTGCACCCTCTGTCCTGGCACTGGGCACTTCCCAAGCCTGAGTCGTGATCACTCTCCCTTGGCAGAGCCTGTTGCCGTGTCCCTTAAATGCGTCTTCTGCCCACGGCTGTGGGGATTACGTACCAGCCCCTTTCCAGCTTCCTGTTCTGTTCCTCTGCCTCTCGGCCCTGGCAGCCAACAGTTCTCTTAGCTGATGCGCCAAAACCCAAACACCCAGTGGGTTCCAGCATTATTCCCATCAGAATCTTCTGCCCAGTGTCCTCAGACGCACTTCCTCCTCCTGTGTGGTTGCCCAGGGTCTCAGGAAACCCTGAGTGTCCTGACTACATCCCTGCCCATCAATAGGCTCCCAGAACTGCCTGGAAGTCCGCTCTGGATTGCCCCTCTGCCCCCTCTTCCACCATCCCCCCACGGCACCTTGTTTTCCCTGACGCTCCAGACTCCCAGGCTGCCGGAAGCACGGGCTTTTTTCTGACACTTGTGCTAAACAGCATCGCTTCTCTTGGAGCCCGAGACCAAAGCCTTTGCCTGCTCTTCCCCAGAGCACTTCTTATCAGGACTCGCACCTGCACTGTTTCGTGTGTACCTGTCTGTGTGCTGAGCTGAGTCGCTTCAGTTGGGTCCAACTCTCTGCGATCCTATGGACCAGAGCCTGCCAGGCTCCTCTGTCCATGGAGTTCTCCAGGCGAGGATACTAGAGTGGGCTTCCATTTCCACCTCCAGAGGAATCTTCCTGACCCAGGGAATCCCCTCCTTAATTATCACCTCCTCAAGAATCCACGTTTGTCTTATTCATCCCTCAGGGCTGTAGCATCCAGCCCAGAGTGCCAGGTAGATGGTATCATAGCACAAGCTGCCATAGCAAAACTTCGCAGACCAGAGGCCTTCAACACTAGACATTTGTCAATATTTTCTCACAGTTCTGAAGGCTGGAAGCCTGAGATCATGATACAGATGGCTGCTTCTCACTGCGCCCTCACTTGGCTTCCCTTCAGTACCTGTATATATAGAGAGACAGAGACAGCTAGACAGACAGACACATACACACACACACAGAGGTATCTCTCTTCCTCTTATAAGGTCACCAACCCAACAGGATTAGGATCCCATCCTTATGGACTCATTTAGTCTTTTTTTTTTTTCAATTAAAAAAAATTTTTTTTAAATGAGGTATAGCTGATGTATAACCAGACATCCTGAATGGGAAGTCAAGTGGACCTTAGGAAGCATCACTATGAACAAAGCTAGTGGAGGTGATGGAATTCCAGTTGAGCTATTTTAAATCCTGAAAGATGATGCTGTGAAAGTGCTGCACTCAATATGCCAGCAAATTTGGAAAACTCAGCAGTGGCCACAGGACTGGAAAAGGTGAGTTTTCATTCAAATCCTTAAGAAAGGCAATGCCAAAGAATGCTCAAACTACCACACAGTTGCACTCATCTCACACGCTAGTAAAGTAATGCTCAAAATTCTCCAAGCCAGGCTTCAGTAATACATGAACTGTGAACTTCCAGATGTTCAAGCTGGTTTTAGAAAAGGCAGAGGAACCAGAGATCAAATTGCCAACATGTGCTGAATCATCAAAAAAGCAAGAGAGTTCCAGAAAAACGTCTATTTCTGCTTTATTGACTATGCCAAAGCCTTTGACTATGTGGATCACAATAAACTGTGGAAAATTCTGAAAGAAATGGGAATACCAGACCACCTGACATGCCTCTTGAGAAACCTATATGCAGTTAAGAAAGCAACAGTTAGAACTGGACATGGAACAGCAGACTGGTTCCAAATCAGGAAAGGAGTACTTCAAGGCTGTATATTGTCACCCTGCTTATTTAACTTATACGCAGAGTACATCATGCGAAATACTGGGCTGGATGAAGCACAAGCTGGAATCAAGACTGCCAGGAGAAATATCAATAACCTCAGATATGCAGATGACACCACCCTTATGGCAGATAGTGAAGAAGAACTAAAGAGCCTCTTGATGAAAGTGAAAGAGGAGAGTGAAAAAGTTGACTTAAAGCTCAACATTCAGAAAACAAAGATCATGGCATCCAGTCCCATCACTTCATGGCAAATAGATGGGGAAACAATGGAAACAGTGAGAGACTTTATTTTGGGGGGCTCCAAGATCACTGCAGATAGTGATTGCAGCCATGAAATTAAAAGACACTTACTCCTTAGAAGGAAAGTTATGACCAACCTAAACAGCATATTCACAAGCAAAGACATTACTTTGTCAACAAAGGTCCATCTAGTCAAGGCTATGGTTTTTCCAGTGGTCATATATGGATGTAAGAGTTGGACTATAAACAAAGTTGAGTGCCAAAGAATTGATGCTTTTGAACTGTGGTGCTGGAGAAGACTCTTGAGAGTCCCTTGGACTGCAAGGAGATTCAACTAGTCCATTCTAAAGGAGATCAGTCTTGGGTGTTCATTGGAAGGACTGATGCTGAAGCTGAAAGCCCAATACTTTGGCCACCTGATGCGAAGAGCTGACTCATTTGAAAAGACTCCGATGCTGGGAAAGATTGAGGGCAGGAGGAGAAGGGGATGACAGAGGATGAGATGGTTGGATGGCATCCCCAACTCGATGGACATGGGTTTGGGTGGACTCTGGAAGTTGGTGATGGACAGAGAGGCCTGGCGTTCTGTGATTCATGGGGTCACAAAGAGTCAGATACGAATGAACAACAGAACTAACTGAACTGCCCATTGTAGCTTCCACCCTTGAAATGTTTCTAACCCAAACCTTGACCTCTAGACCTAGTTCCACCCCTCAGACCCAGTTCTTCCCTTCCATCTCTCATAAGCCCCAATATTTGCCCCAAGCCTGCCTTTTCCCCTCCCCACGTCCACACATTCAGCCCCTATCACACACAGCATTTATACCCTAGACTCCTCTCCTTGGGGCTTTCAGTCACCTCATCACCCCCCTCCTCCTTCCATACCTCCCTGAAAACCTCCAGCCAGACTACCTCGGGGTTACTGACCCTCATCAGAGAAGTCCCCCTACTAGGCAGCTTGTCACTGAACAAACCCACAGTTCCAACCAGCATGATGGCCAGTGTTTTACAGACATCAGTTCTGCCTTCCTTATTGGCTGGCCTACCAAAACCTGTACTTTTCTGGTTCATCTTGCTTTCCTATTCACCTCTCCACACTCTTCAGAGCAGCTCATTTAAAAAACAAAACAAAAAAAAAACAACCCTCACTTTTCTGTCTGGGTCTCCCAGACCACTCACGAATGCATCCCTGTCAGCCTCTAGCCCCATGGTCCTCTCGTATCTTTCCAGAGTTCCCTTGTCACCTGCTGGGACAGCTCCCAAGCCACCCTGACCCTCCTGGATATTCTCCTCTCCCCCAATCTTACTCCTCCCCCTCCCCCATAAGCTAGTTCCATGTTTTTCCATCTTTAAAAAACCACAGCACTCTTCCCTGCTAGTGGTTCTCAGCCTTGACTGTGTATTTGAAAGGCTCCATCCCAGGCCAATTAAATAGACATGTCTCTGCTGGGGTGCACACATCCTCTGGCTTGGCCCATGGGCAGCCACGACTGAGAACCAGGCACCCACTTGCCTCCTCCTTGCCTGCGCTACCTTTTTCCCATTGCCTGATGGCTTTGGCCACCTGCCTGATGCAAAGAACCAACTCATTTGAAAAGACCCTGATGCTGGAAAAGATTGAGGGCAGGAGGAGAAGGGGACAACAGAGGATGAGATGGTTGGATGGCATTACCGACACGATGGACATGTTTGAATAGGCTCCGGGAGTGGGTGATGGAGAGGGAAGCCTGGCATGCTGCAGTCCATGGGGTCACAGCGACTGAGCGACTGAACTGACTGACAGACTGATGACTTTGGAGAATGATTTGTCCTCACTGTCACATTTCATCGCCTCCCGTTGAAAGCTTCTCATCCAGATCTCTATGGACTTCCTGCTCCCAAGTCCTTGTCACAGCAGGTGACCCTGGAGGCCTCTCCTGCCTCCTTGCAGTGCTTTGGGTTTCTTGTCCAGTTTCCCATTTTCCTCTCTGACCATCCCATATCATCTCCACCCTCTAATACACTGGCATTTCTCCAGCTTGTGTTCTTGAACTTCTCTCTGTCTGTCCCATGCGCTCAGAGTGTTACGCCACTTAATGGCTTCCAAAACTGCACTTCCCATCCTGACCTCCTTCCTGGGCTCCCACTCACACTAGCTGCCTTCGTGCATATCCAATGGACACGTGAGCCCCACCTCATCTGAGTTTTCCATCTGTGCATCATAAACCTGCTCTTCCACATGCATCACCTATCTAGATTACCCAGTCTCCCAAGCCAGAGTCTGAATGGCATCTTCATCCCCACCCACATCTGCTAGATCACTGATGGAGCCCTCTGGGATCCACTCCCTTCTATGCAGCTGGTTTCATTCCACTCCTGTGTGGTTTGTCCCCTGAATTTTCAGGAGGACCTTCTCCAGCCCATCTTCCTTTGGGCTCCTTACCAGCCCACCCACACCTCTCGCTCTGTCCTCCACATTTCTACCATGGCTCTCTAAAATGCAAATCTGAGCCTGCTTTTCCTCCAGGTGAAATTCCCTGATCGTGCGTGCTAAGTCGCTTCAGTTGTGTCCAACTCTGTGCAAACCCAGGGACTGCAGTCCGCCAGGCTTCTCTGTCCATGGGATCCTCCAGGCAAGAATACTGGAGTGGGCGGCCATGCCCTCCTCCAGGGGATCTTTCAGACCCAGGGACCGAACTGGATCTCTCATGTCTCCTGCATTGGCGGGCGGGTCCTTTATACCACTAGCATGACCTACGCTGATCCTCTAACGTTGGACGGAACTCAAGCTCCCTGGCAGCTTATACCAAGCCCTTCAAGGCCCACACCTCGCCCACCTTCACTGGTCTTTCTGACCCTCTCCCACGCTCACTCCAGCTCTGCTGTGGCCACATCAGATCCTTGCATGTGTCCATTCATCCCGTCATCCTTCACTTAACAGATATTGACTGAGAGCCTGCCCTGTGCCCAGATGCTGCCCCAGACCCTAGAGCACAAGGCCTCTGCCACCCTGAAGTTCCCACCCTATGCTGTTCTGTGACATGCCCACCACCTCACTCCTCCCCAGTCAGGCAGAATAAGGGCAGACTAAGAGATCTGACCTCCTGGGTCGGCCTCTTCCCAGCTTGTAATAAAATCATGGTTAAGAGGCTTAGTTCTGCTCTGCCTCAGTTTCTTCCTCTGTAAAATGGGGGTGACAATACTGACCTGCCTCACAGTGTGGTTGAACTGAATGAGTGAATGCCTGCAAAGGGCCTGGGATGATGCCTGCTGCACAGTCAGGCCTCAATAGGCATTCACTTTTGTAAAGACTTTTTTGAGGTGTACCATCATAAAGCCTTTATTGAATTTGTTACAGTATCACTTCTGTTTTATGTTTTAGTTCTTTAGCCTCAAGTCACATGGGCTCTGAGCTCCCTGACCAGGATTTGAAGACACATCCCCTACATTGGAAGGCAAAGTCTTAATGACTGGGCCACCAAGGAAATCTCCAATAAACATTCACTTTTGTTTTATACCCTCAGCTCAGTGCTTAACACACAATGAGTATGCACAATGAGTATCTTGATGGATTAAAGAAAAAAACAAAGCATTTAGCACTCTGAAAGCTAGGTTCTCACTGAAAATCGGTGGCCCTGAGGTTATAATACCAGACTCAGGATGTCACCCTGAAAGGTCTGTTCAGTTCAGTTCAGTTCATTTGCTTATCCTGTCCGACTCTTTGTAACCCCATGAATCGCAGCACACCAGGCCTCCCTGTTCACCACCATCTCCCAGAGTTCACTCAGACTCACGTCCATCGAGTCCGTGATGCCATCCAGCCATCTCATCCTGGGTCGTCCCCTTCTCCTCCTGCCCCCAATCCCCCCAGCATCAGAGTCTTTTCCAATGAAAAGTCTTTTCCAATGAGTCAACTCTTCTCATGAGGTGGCCAAAGTACTGGAGTTTCAGCCTTAGCATCATTCCTTCCAAAGAAATCCCAGGGTTGATCTCCTTCAGAATGGACTGGTTGGATCTCCTTGCAGTCCAAGGGACTCTCAAGAGTCTTCTCCAACACCACAGTTCAAAAGCATCAATTCTTCGGCGCTCAGCCTTCTTCACAGTCCAACTCTCACATCCATACATGACCACTGGAAAAACCATAGCCTTGACTAGACGGACCTCAGTTGGCAAAGTAATGTCTCTGCTTTTCAATATACTATCTAGGTTGGTCATAACTTTTCTTCTAAGGAGTAAGTGTCTTTTAATTTCATGGCTGCAGTCACCATCCACAGTGACTTTGGAGCCCCCCCAAAATAAAGTCTGACACTGTTTCCACTGTTTCCCCATCTATTTCCCATGAAGTGATGGGACCAGATGCCATGATCCTTGTTTTCTGAATGTTGAGCTTTAAGCCAACTTTTTCGCTCTCCTCTTTCACTTACATCAAGAGGCTTTTTAGCTCCTCCTCACTTTCTGCCATAAGGGTGGTGTCATCTGTGTATCTGAGGTTATTGATATTTCTCCCAGCAATCTTGATTCCAGCTTGTGTTTCTTCCAGTCGAGGGTTTCTCATGATGTACTCTGCATAGAAGTTAAATAAGCAGGGTGAAAATATACAGCCTTGACGTACTCCTTTCCTGATTTGGAACCAGTCTGTTGTTCCATGTCCAGTTCTAACTGTTGCTTCCTGACCTGCATACAGATTTCTCAAGAGGCAGGTTAGGTGGTCTGGTATTCCCATTTCTTTCAGAATTTTCCAGTTTATTGTGATCCACACAGTCAAAGTCTTTGGCATAGTCAATAAAGCAGAAATAGACGTTTTTCTGGAACTCTCTTGCTTTTTTGATGATTCAGCAGATGTTGGCAATTTGATTTCTGGTTCCTCTGCCTTTTCTAAAACCAGCTTGAACATCAGGGAGTTCACGGTTCACGTATTGCTGAAACCTGGCTTGGAGAATTCTGAGCATTACTTTACTAGAAGGTGAGATGAGTGCAATTGTGTGGTAGTTTGAGCATTCTTTGGCATTTCCTTTCTTTGGAATTGGAATGAAAACTGACCTTTTCCAGTCCTGTGGTCACTGCTGAGTTTTCCAAATTTGCTGGCATATTGAGTGCAGCACTTTCACAGCGTCATCTTTCAGGATTTGAAAGAGCTCAACTGGAATGCCATCACCTCCACTAGCTTTGTTCGTAGTGATGCTTTCTAAGGCCCACTTGACTTCACATTCCAAGATGTCTGGCTCTAGGTTAGGGATCACATCATCATGATTATCTGGGTCATGAAGATCTTTTTTGTACAGTTCTTCTGTGTATTCTTGCCACCTCTTCTTAATATCTTCCACTTCTGTTAGGTCCATACCATTTCTGTCTTTTATCGAGCCCATCTTTGCATGAAATATTCCCTTGGTATCTCTAATTTTCTTGACGAGATCGCTAGTCTTTCCCATTCTGTTGTTTTCCTCTATTTCTTTGCATTGATCGCTGAAGAAGGCTTTCTTATCTCCTCTTGTATTCTTTGGAACTCTGCATTCAGATGCTTATGTCCTTCCTTTTCTCCTTTGCTTTTCACCTCTCTTCTTTTCACAGCTATTTGTAATGCCTCCCCTAGACAGCCGTTTTGCTTTTTTGCATTTCTTTTCCATGGGGATGGTCTTGATCCCTGTCTCCTGTACAATGTCTCGAACCTCAGTCCATAGTTCATCAGGCACTCTATCTATCAGATCTAGGCCCTTATATCTATTTCTCACTTCCACTGTATAATCATAAGGGATTTGATTTAGGTCATAATTGAATGATCTAGCGGTTTTTCCTACTTTTTTCAATTTAAGTCTGAATTTGGTAATAAGGAGTTCAAGATCTGAGCCACAGTCAGCTCCCGGTCTTGTTTTTGTTGACTGTATAGAGCTTCTCCATTTTTGGCTGCAAAGAATATAATCAATCTGATTTCGGTGTTGACCATCTGGTGATGTCCATGTGTAGAGTCTTCTCTTGTGTTGTTGGAAGAGGGTGTTCGCTATGACCAGTGCATTTTCTTGGCAAAACTCTATTAGTCTTTGCCCTGCTTCATTCTGCATTCCAAGGCCAAATTTGCCTGTTATTCCAGGTGTTTCTTGACTTCGTACTTTTGCATTCCAGTCCCCTATAATGAAAAGGACATCTTTTTTGGGTGTTAGTTCTAAAAGGTCTTGTAGGTCTTCATAGAACCGTTCAACTTCAGCTTCTTCAGCATTACTGGTTGAGGCCTAGACTTGGATTACTATGATATTGAATGGTTTGCCTTGGAGATGAACAGAGATCATTCTTTCATTTTTGAGATTGCATCCAAGTACTGCATTTCGGACTCTTTTGTTGACCATGATGGCTACTCCATTTCTTCTGAGGGATTCCTGCCCACAGTAGTAGTTGTAATGGTCATCTGAGTTAAATTCACCCATTCCAGCCCATTTTAGTTCACTGATTCCTAGAATGTCGATGTTCACCCTTGCCATCTCCTGTTTGACCACTTCCAATTTGCCTTGATTCATGGACCTGACATTCCAGGTTCCTATGCAATATTGCTCTTTACAGCATCGGATCTTGCTTCTATCACCAGTCACATCCACAACTGGGTATTGTTTTTGCTTTGGCTCCATCCCTTCATTCTTTTTGGAGTTATTTATCCACTGATCTCCAGTAGCATATTGGACACCTAATGACCTGGGGAGTTCCTCTTTTGGTATCCTATCATTTTGCCTTTTGGTCTAGAAAGAAGGAAAATGCTCCACATGTGGGTAGAATGTGAGTCAGATGACAAGGGTTAGCTGAGCGCCCTCTGACCCAGAGCCTCCTTGGGTGGAAGAGAGGGTCTGATGGAATGGAGAAAAAGGAAAGGAGGTGACTGCTGGGAGCCAGCATGAGGAGTCCCGCCCGTGGCAAAGGTTATGAAGTTAAAGGGCCCGACAGGCAAAGGCGAGTCGGGCCTTAAGGGAGCCTCGCTGGATCTGCTCATGCATCTGCCCCCAAACCACAGTCTGCCTGCTTTTCTGCATTATGCTTTCCACCTACTCTTCTGACATTACAGGGGGCTGTCCCCCCACCACCTTTTTCTGGAAAAAGTTAATTTAGAGATTTTAGATAATAAGTCTTCTGGGCATAATAAGAGTGTTTGAATCCAAAAACCCCTCTGATGGCTTTCTAGCCTGCCTGCCGGACTCTTACAGCTGCGCATGTGATTGTTTGCAGCCTCCCGACTGCGAGAGGCAAAGGAAGCTTAAAACACCCTAGGAATGTCGAGGCTTCTGAGGAGTCAAAATCATTAGAATAGGACGGATTAAGGGTTTCATTTGTTGAGCCAATACTTGCTGCCAAGTTTTCATATCTTTTGTTTGTTGATATAGTTGGTATGTAGAAAAAATAGGTAGTAGTGGAGAAGGCAATGGCACCCCACTCCAGTACTCTTGCCTGGAAAATCCCATGGATGGAGGAGCCTGCTGGGCTGCAGTCCATGGGGTCGCTAAGAGTCAGACACGACTGAGCGACTTCACTTTCACTTTTCACTTTCATGCATTGGAGAAGGAAGTGGCAACCCACTCCAGTGTTCTTGCCTGGAGAATCCCAGGGACAGCAGAGCCTGGTGGGCTGCCGTCTATGGGGCTGCACAGAGTCGGACACGACTGAGGTGACTTAGCAGTAGCAGCCCTGGCATTAGCAACATTAGATCTTTGAGTTAAGTACTTTCTTTGCTATAACCCACTGCACCTTTGTTCTACAGGAATGTAACTTTATTTAGTACTTTGAGGGTGATGCAGATTAAAGAAAAAACACTTCAAGGGAAAATGAGTTTTCTGGTTGATAGACATTTATCTAGGAAAAGAGCCATAAAAATATTAACAGGCCTCTTAGCCAGAAAATAATGTAAACCACCAAAGACCTTTTGTACTCGGGAAGGTATGCAAAAGAAAGCCTGGTCTCAATAAGGGTCTGGACTGCTGCCCCTGTATAACTCTGCATATTCCATTATTTCTTTATGTACAACTTGGGGTATATAAGCTGCTTTTGAAAATAAAGTTGTGGGTCTGGCACCGATGCTTGGCTCCCCCATGTCGTTCTTTTCTCCGTTTTCTGGCTGAATTCCCATCTGGAGCATGGAGGCTCACCGTGTCTACTTATTTGCCCTGGCTTCTAAGACCCACGTGAGAGGGAGCCCAAGGTGGGGCACCCTCTGTTATTCAAGTGGGCACCGGTGGCCTACGTAGATGGTGCAAGTTCCTTGTCTTGGAACTTTATTGGTTCTCTACGTAAACCAAGTTATTCAGCCTCTTTTCTCCACTAATTTTCCTACTACTCTATTCTTTCCTAATCTCTCTTTATATCTCTAATAAATAAGTCTTTCCTCACCGCGAATTCCCTGGATCCATCGGTGCTGGACCCCAGCAGGTGACTGTGGTCAGGAGGCCACGTTTTTTCTCTGGGACCCTTGAACTTCTGGTCCAGGGCAGGAGTGGGGGCAGGGGGGTACCTGCAGGGGCCTGATGCAGTCCAGGCCCGGACTGTGCCACTCTGAGCAGTCACTCGTCTCCCCAGATCTCTGTTCTAATTTTGTCAGATTGTGAACAAAGTTCGAACAGGTAATATTCAGGGCTCTTTTGACCTTTTTGATTCTAGAAAAGTGAAAGTCACTCAGTCATGTACAACTCTTTGCCACTCCATGGACTATACAATCCATGGAATTTACAGGCTGGAATACTGGAGTGGGTAGCCTTTCCCTTCTCCAGGGGATCTTCCCCACCCAAGGATCAAACTCAGGTCTCCCGCATCGCAGGTGGATTCTTTACCAGCTGAGCCACAAGATTCTAGATGTATTAAGTGCTCACTCAGTCATGTCTAACTCTTTGTGACCCCATGGACTGTAGCCTGCTGTTCTCCTCTGTCCATGGAATTTTCCAGGCAAGAATACTGCCTGGGTTGCCATTTCCTACTCCAAGGGATCTATCTTCCCCACCCAAGGATCAAACCCAGGTCTTCTGCATCTTCTGTATTGCACGCAGACCTTTTTTTTTTTTTTTTAACCACTGTGCCACCAGTGTCTACCTCTGGTCTTTAACCAGGTTATAAACTACATCAGAGAGAAAGCAGGGACCATGATTTAGGAATTAAAGGATAAATAAATGTATGACAATCATCTTTTCTTGGAGCTCAGCTGTGTTAAAGTATAAAAGGAGAAAGCTATTTCATGGCATTTTAAACTCATAATGGGGAACTGGGCCTTCCATTTACAAACTACACATTTCAAGAAAATTCAACTGCTCATCTTTGACTCAGTAATTCTTTTCAGGGGATTCAATTTACAGAAATAACCACAGATAAGGACTAAAAGGTACTCACAAAGGTTTTCATCTCAGTGTATTTATAACAGAAAAAAAAGTAAGCAACTTCAATTTCTTATATTCAAGGGATAGTTAAATAATTTGAGGTGCATCTCTTGATGTCTTACCTTTTGTAAGAAAATGGTGTGGAGGAAATGCTTATGATATAACTTCAAGTGGGGGTAAAAAGCATGGTTCATTGTGCAGCATATTCTCAATTTTGGGGAAGAAAAGAAAATTTCACAGATGAAAACCCAGAAGAAAATGTGCCTCTGGTTAGTGGGATTATGGGTGTTTTCTTTTTTCCTTTTTTTTTTGCTTCTTCATACTTCGAAATATTTGGCACCTATTACTCTGAAAACCTCCCCTAAAAAGAGTACAGAAATGGAATTTGAAAAAGCAACACCTTGCCAAAAGTACAGTCAGCTTTCGCACTTCTGCTTGGAGCAGCATGATTTAAGCATCACATTTCAATGTTGGATTCTTTCCTTGTGTCTGCATGTGGTGGGGATGAGACGCGGGTGGCAGTGTGGCCTGAACTCCCACGACGCAGCACAGGAGACTTGAGCTCTGAGCTCTCTGGCTCCTCCTCTCTGCATGAATCGCCATTTTCTCAGGCAGACCAGGCTGGCAAGTCCGAACACTAGGGCTGACATCCGGCTCCCTCTCCACCCACTCTGGTGAGGCTAGGAAGGAATGCCCGGGAAGGCAGCATGGTGCCCAGAGTCAAGGACACAGGCTCTGGAGATGGGCCAAGCAGAACTCCACATCCCAGAACCCACACACATGAATCTCTTTGAACTTCTTGGATGTTCAGGAAGAGATGAAGGAGACGACTCGGAACAGATGTGCAAACGTCGGTTTGGGCTCAGAAAACCCAATTACTCCGCTGGCCTTGTCTCCAAGTGGCTGGCTTTGTGGTCTTGAGGAAGTCGCCATGGTCCCTGGGGGAGGAGAGGAGAGGAGAGGAAACTGCATGAGTGTCTGCATATGGGTGCATGTGTGTGTGCATGGGTGCATGTGTGTGCATGTGTACATGTGTGTGTACATGTGTGTGTACATGTGTGCAGGGCTGTGCACATGGGTGCATGTGTGTTCATGGGTACATGCGTGTGTACATGTGTGCAGGGGTATGTGCACATGGGTGCATGGGTGTGCATGGGTACATGTGTGTGCACATGGGTGCATGTGTGTGCATGGGTGCATGTGTGTGCACATGGGTGCATGTGTGTGTGCACAGATGTGTGTGTGCACGGGTTCATGTGTGGGGGGGTGTACGTGCATGTGTGTGTGTGCATGGGTACCTGTGTGTGACCATGCATGGGTGCCTGTGTGTGCATGGGTGCATGTGTGTGTGCACAGGTGTGTGTGCATGTGTGTGTGGCTTTGGCATGATTAAAACTCTTAGGGAGGAGGCAGATTCTGCCATGGCATGGTGGACCACACTAAAAGATGACTCTCACAGCCTTTCCATATTTGGTCTTGACAAATTTCAGACAGCGTCCACTGTCATGAGACAGGCTGTCCGGTGGCCGACTCCATTACACTCGTGTCCCATGATCTTGTGCACTTGGCACGCACGTGTGTTAAAGGAACAGAGGCCGGTGGTAGGCTGATCAAGGGCAGGAGGGCCACCCAGATGGAGAGCCTAAGCACACAAAGGTTGCAGAAGCTGTCTAAGTAGCTTCATGGCTTTAGAATCCTGCAAAAATTCACTGTCAACCTTTCTGTTAGGTTATGCTAACTAGGAATGTATACTTAAGCTATAGAATGGCCAAGGAGGGACCAGACTTACCTGCCAAGTGCCCAGAGGTGTAGCTCAGGATTTGTGACAGAGGAAGGGTGTTAGTTGAGCCAGGGTGGGGACCACAGCTGACAGAGGGGGGCCAGTTTAAGAGGCCAGCAGCACATGAGTGGGCTGCATGCCTGCTGCCCCTAAGGAAGGTTCATTGAGACCCCATGGACCTTCCCTCCAGGCCCAGAGAACATCCTTTTCTGATCATTCTGACCAAGTTAGACAGGTGTCCCTGGCCATACCTTCTCCTCTGAAGGCAGAGTGGAAGCCAGGGTAAGGAGGAACTTTGCCAACCTTTCTTTCCCATCATCAACCACCCTCATCTGGGGGCCAGGCCTTAAATCCTGTTAGGTCCGGACCGTGGCGATGACAGGCTCAGCGGGCTACACTAGGCCTAAAACCTGAGTCATGGTTCCAGAAGACTACCGGGACTTCCGGATAGCTCTAGCCAATCAGGGAAGTCCCCCTCAAGGTCCGACCTGAGCCAATTGGGACAGGACGCAAGGTTCAAAATTTGCACGCGCGCGCACCAGTTAACCAATCATGTAATGCCAACTAACCCACAAGTAGAACAAAGGACTACCTGTATATAAGCAGTGGTGAGTCAGAGCTCGGGGCCCTCGTTGGATCCCACTGCGCTGGGTGAGACCTGGGTCCTGGCTCGAGCTAGTAATAAAACCCCTTTATGCTTTTGCATTGCTGTGGATGTCTTATTCTCTCAGTTTTGAGGACTCGGACTCTGGGCATAACAATCCCACCAAGGCTGTTTGTATCAGGAAGACCACCAGGGTGGCAAGAGAGGTTGCAGAACTGAGAGGATCTTCCTGCATCTTGAACAAAGCACTGAACAGGTTGGGTTCTATACCAGGGTTTCTTCAAGTTGTCAAACTTCCACACACATCTGAATCATCTGGAGGGCTTGTTAAAAGCCAGCTTGCTGGGTGCTCCCAGCCACCCTCAGAGTTTCAGATTCAGAAGGTCTATCGGATTCAGCAGGACCTAAGGGTTTGCATTTCTCACGGCTCTACAGGTGACGCTCTTTCTCTGGGGACCACGTCATTGGAACCTCTGCTCTATATACACAGCAGATGGAAACCCATGATGTGGACCCCAAAGGCAACACCAGGGAAAGGCCAGAGAGACCGAGGTCCTGGGGGCCAGCTGCCAGTTGGACGCTGGTGAGGTGCTGTGTCCACGGCTATAACTCGTTGTGGGGAACAAAGCGTGTTGTTTCTCCAGGGCCTCCGTTCAAGTGTTACCTCCTCTTATCTTGTTATTTAGTTGCTAAGTCGTGTCTGACTTTTTTATGGCCCCATGGATAGTAGCCCACCAAGCTTCTCTGTTCATGGGATGTCTCAGGCAAGAACACTGGAGTGGGTTACCATTTCCATCTCCAGCTGCTCTTCCTGACCCAGGGATTGAACCCGGGTCTCCTGCATTGGCTGGCGAGCTCTTTACCACTGAGCTGTGAGGGAAGTTCTGACCACATTTACATGCTCTTTATTGCTAGCTTGGACAGAGTTGCAATTCGCTCTAAGTTGCTTACGTGTTTATCATCCACTTCCTCCCACGAGGGTCAGGTTTCTTGAGGACAGGGGCTCTGTCACAGGGAATCCCCAGCTCCCAGAACATCATCTACTCCATGGCTGGCACTAAAAACACTCCGCTGTATAACAGCAGCCTTAGCCATCCCAGGGAAGCAAACCAAACTCTTGGCACCTGGAGTGGGTGGTGTGGGAAAGGGGGCCTGGGCCATGTCGCCGACCATGATCCATTCCTGGGTCCTTAGGGGACCCATTCTGCAAACTGTCAGCAGTGCTTGTGGTCACAGAAGGGAACACGGCGTGTAGTTTTTAGCTCTTCAATCAGTTCCCTTGAGCTATCAGCTGTTTGGGCAGAACAAAGACAGTTCAATCACTCAGTCGTGTTTGATTCGTGCAGACCTCATGGACTGTAGCTCACCAGGCTCCTCTGTTCGTGGAATTCTCCAGGTAAGAATACTGGAGTGGGTAGCCATTCCCTTCTCCAGGAGATTTTTCCCAACCCAGGAATCAAACCCAGGTCTCCTGCATTGCAGGCAGATTCTTTACTGACTAATCCACCAAAGAAACTCCAGAACTTCCAGAACAAAGAGGGGAAATAAATGGGGACATTTTGGAAATGATGACCCTGTCCCAGGGGTTCTAATAGTGACAAGAGCGCTGACTTCTAGGCTCTGATTGTGTTTCTGAGCTCTGGTCTCTGGACAATAGGTGTCTGGTGGGCTCTGCCCACTCAGGGAGGTCCCCGGTCCTCAGGAAGCCTGCCCCCATCAGAGAGGCAGGGGCTGTAGAGATGCAGGGTGTAGTGGGGCTCCATCGATCCTATTTGACCAAGAATAGAAGGACCCGGGTGGGGCTAAGGATTCTCAGGATGCCAGCACATTCAATATAGGCATCCCACGTGGTGCCAGTGATAAAGAACCTACCTGCCAATGCAGGAGACATAAGAGATGCGGGTTCGATCCCTGGGTCAGGAAGATTCCCCTGAAAAAAAAAAAAAAAGGAAGATTCCCCTGGAGTAGGAAATGGCAACCCACTCCAGTATTCTTGCCTGGAGAATCCCAGGGACAAAGGAGCCTGGAAGGCTATGGCCAATTCCACATTTAATAGGTCAGGAAGGGTCCTGGGCACTAACCCCTTGCCCACAGACAGTAACTCTTAGGACATGGCCCAGGTCCCTTAGGGCTGACTAGGGGACTAGAAGGTTGCCATGGTAGCACAGTCTATCTACCCTCTCCTGAGGGTTTGGAAGATGGAGTCCTTTCAGATCAGGAAGGCCTGGGTTCCCCAGGATGGATGGGGGGATTCTGTTGTCACAGGAAATGTTGTGGCAAGAGGGAAGTTAGACGTCAGCACTCCCCTTTCTCCTCCCTTGAGTCATCAGATATCAGGATGGGCCAAAGAGAGGAATTACATGAGGACATGACAGAAATGTGGCAGACGATGAGATGGTTGGATGGCATCACTGACTCAATGGACGTGAGTTTGAGCAAACTGTGGGAGATAGTGAAGGACAGGGAAGCCTGGCGCGCTGCAGTCCATGGGGCCGCAAGGAGTGACTTAGGGACTGAACAACACCAGCAAACACAACAGAAATGATCCCTTTCCTAGCTTCTCACTTTCTGTATGTTTGGGGGGCACTGTGACCTTGAAGTGTCCCGGGATGCGCTTGTCACGCTCAGAGCTGAGTGTAGAAGCAACCCCTCCCCTCCCCACCCCTGGTCCCCCTTCTCAGCTGCTGAGGCAAGAAGAGCAGGGTCATGTTGGCTTCTTATTGACATTGTAACAAACCCCCACCCATTTGGTGGCTTAAAACTATACACGCTTATTCCCCTCTGGGATTCCCAGGTGGCTCAGTGGTAAAGAATCTGCCTGCCAGTGCAGGAGACTTGAGTGATGTGGGTTCGATCCCTAGGTCAGGAAGATCCCCCAGGAAAGGAAATGGCAACCCACTCCAGTATTCTTGCCTGGAGAATCCCATGGACAGAGGAGCCTGGTGGGCTACAGTCCATGGGGTCACAAAGAGTGGGACACTACTGAGAGTGCATGCAAGCCGTTCTCCTCTAGCTCTGAAGGGCACAAGCCTAGAGTCAGTTTTGCAGGCTAAGGTCGAGGTAGGGGCATGGCCACGCCCCCTCCAGGGTCCTTCCTTGCTTCTCCAGCCCCCGGAGCTACACTGCTTGCCCTCCGTGGCTTGTGGCTCCTTGCAGCTTCGAAGCCAGCAGTGCAGCGCTGACTTTCAGCATCGCATCCTCTCTGTCTGTAGTCAGCCCTCCTCCCCCTGCCTCCCTGTGCTACCAACCCGTGTCATCACGTCTACATTCTCCAACCCCTGGCCCACCTAGGATGACCTTACTGTCTCAAGATCCCCAACTTAACCCCATCTGCAAAGTCCCCTGTAGCCATGTAAAGCCATAGTCGCAGGTTCTAGGGACCAGGAGGCGGACATTTTTAGGGGTCAATATTCAGCCTACCATACCGGCCTTGTCACAGGGCCTTGGTGCCCCCTCCCCAGGGGCAGGTATGCCTGCAGCCACGTCCACTCGCCAGCCCCAGAATCCCATTCTCCATGGCTTCCAGAAGCTTGTCCCCAGGGCCCAGGAGTCCAGGCCTCGGTCGCTGTTGCTGGAAGCCAGGACATAGATGTGGAAAGGCTCCCATGACCATCACAGGTGGAAAGGTCACACGTGAAAGTGAAAGTGAACGTGTAAGTCGCTTAGTCGTGTCTGACTCTTTGCAACCCCATGGACTATATAGTCCACGGAATTCTCCAGGCCAGGAGACTGGAGTGGGTAGCCTTTCCTTCCTCCAGGGGATCTTCCCAACCCAGGGATTGAGCTCAGGTCTCCCACATTGCAGGCAGACTCTTTACCAGCTGAGCCACCAGCGAAGCCCACCCAACCAGACGGTTAAGAGGGGCTTGCTGACAGACAGCATTGAGGTGCGTGGTAGCAGCTCTGAGTTGATCCCAGGGCCAAGGGGGCTCCCAAGCTTGGAGCCCCAGGTCTCCCTGCCTGTGCTGAGGCGGGTATGGGAGAGGCCAGGCTCCCCGTTCCCTGCTGTATCTGGGCCCTGCTTGTGGGATAACCCCCCATGTGGCACAGCCTGGGGTGGGGTGCTGTGTGATTGAATTAAGGGCCCCCTTCCCCAGGCTTCAGAGTCTGAACTGCTTCTAACATTTCCACCCCAGGCGTCCAGGTCTGAAGCTCACTTCTCTGCACTGGTTTGTTTGTTCATTTGTTTGTCAAGTGGGCTCCCCTGATAGCTCACTTGGTAAAGATTCTGCCTGTGATGCAGGAGACCCCAGTTTGACTCCTGGGTTGGGAAGATCTGCTGGAGAAGGGAAAGGCTAGCCACTCCAGTATTCTGGCCTGGAGAATTCCATGGACTATGCCGTCCATGGGGTCGCAAAGAGTCAGACACGACTGAGCAACTTTTATTTTTTAGGGGAAGTTAGGAGGAGGGGAGGGGCCTGCTGGAAGGAGTATTTTGTGTGTGTGTGTGTGTGTGTGTGTATGTATGTTTGCATGTGGGCTTCCCAGGTAGTGCTAGGGGAAAAGAACTTGCCTGCCAATGCAGGAGACATAAGAGATATGGGTTTGATCCTTGGTCAGGAAGATCCCCTGGAGGAGGGCATAGCAACCCACTCCAGTATTCTTGCCTGGAGAATCCCATGGACAGAGGAGCCTGGCTGGCTACAGTCCATAGCGTCGCAAAGAGTTGGACACTACTGAAGTGACTTAGCAGGCACACGTTCACGTGTGTGTGTGTGTGTGTGTGTGTGTGTGTGTGTGTGTCTAAGGACACAAATTACAGTAAAAATTCAGTTTCACTGAATGTATCCTGGATTGGATCCCAGAACAGAAAAGGGACTTTGGTGGAAAAACTAGAGAAATCTGAATGAAGTCCAGAGTTTAGTTAATAGTAATGTACCAGGGAAGCCTCTCCATTTTGACAAATGTACCACAGTTACATAAGATGACAATATTAGGGGAGACTGGGTGTGGGGTGTTCGGGAACATTCTGTTCTATCTTTGTAACTTTTCTGCAAATCTGAAATTATTCCCCCAAAAAGTTCATTAATAATATTCAGTCCCCCCCCCAATTTTTTGATTAAAAATATTCACTTACAAAGTTTTACAACCCAACACAATATATTGATGTGGAGGTTTAACTAACAAATCTACTATTCAGTTCAGTGTTTATTTTATTATTGAGCTATAACACATACAGAGTGAGGTACACAGACCTTGCCTTGTGCTCACAGCTCACCCTTTTTAATTCACGGAATCACTCACCTCGCCAGCACTAGATCAAGCAAGAGAAGGTCTCCAGTAACCAGAAGTCTCCTTCTAGCCCATGGCACCCGACTCCAGTATTCTTGCCTGGAAAATCCCGTGGACAGAGGAGCCTGGTGGGCTGCAGTCCATGGGGTCGCTAAGAGTCAGACACGACTGAGCGACTTCACCTTCACTTTCATGCATTGGAGAAGGAAATGGCACCCCAGTCCAGTACTTTTGCCTGGAAAATCCCAGGGATGGGGGAGCCTGGTGGGCTGCCGTCTATGGGGTCGCACAGAGTCGGACACAACTGAAGCGACTTAGCAGCAGCCCATTTTTAGTGAACAGCTCCCCTCCACAGAGCCGGCCACTCCTGATTTATTTGGAAGATCGGTTTAGTCTGCTCTCGAATTTCATATCAATGAAATCACAAAGCGTGCACTCTTTTGAGTCAGCCTTTCACTCACCCAGTGTCTGAAAGTCACCCACGCTGCTGTGTGTAGCTGTTCACTCTTTACTGTTGTGCTGTCAATCAGTCGCAGAGTCGTGTCCGACTCTTTGCAACCCCATGAACTGCAGCACGCCAGGCCTCCCCTGTCCTTCACCATCTCCTGGAGTTTGCTCAAACTTGTGTCAGACACGAGTAAAGCACTTAGCCTGCAACTGCATGACCTCTATGAAAAGAGAGAGTTTAAGAGAGCAATTTGTTCTTAAACTTTTTGTATTGGGGTTTTTGTTGTTTTTGTTGTTGGGGTTTTAGTCGCTAAGTGGTATCTGACTCTTTGTGACTCCATGGACTGCAGCACGCCAGGCTTCTCTGTCCTCCGCTGTCTCCCAGAGCTGCTCAAACTTATGTACATTGAGTCAATGATGCCATCCAACCATCTCATCCTTTGCCACTCCCTTCTCCTCTTGCCCTAAATCTTTTGCAGTATCAGGGTTTTTTCCAATGAGTTGGCTCTTCCCATAAGGCGGTCAAAGTATTAAAGCTTCAGCATCAGTTCTTCCAATGAATAGTCAGGGTTGATTTCCTTTAGGACTGACTGGTTTGATCTCCTTGCAGTCCAAGGGACTCTCAAGAGTCTTCTCCAGCACCACAATTTGAAAGCATCAGTTCTTCAGTGCTCAGCCTTCTTTATGGTTCAGCTCTCACATCTGTACATGACTACTGGAAAAACCATAGCTGTGAATGTGACATTATTTGGAAAAGAGTCTTTGCAGATGTAGTTAAGTTAAGGGTCATCCTGGATTGTCCAGGTGGGCCCTAAGTGTCCTTAAAAGATACAGAAGAGAAAGCAGAGAGGAAGGAGGAGAGGGCTATGAGAAGACGGAGGCAGACCTGAAAGTGATGCAGCCACGAGCCAAGGGAGGCTTGGGCTTCTGGACGAGGCAGGGAAGGATGTGCCCCGTGCTCCCTTGAGGGGAGCACAGCCTTGGGAACACCTTGATTTGTGGCTTTTAGCCTCCGGAACTGTGAGAGAGTAATCTTCTGTTCTTTTAAGCCACTAAGTTGGTGGTACTTTTTTACAGCAGCCCTGGGAAACTTATACAAAAATATAAGCCAGCTTACTTTTCCTAGACCCTGCCTTACCTCCTTGCAAAGCCATGCTCATGGTCCCTGCTCTAAAGCATTGAGAACACACAGAGAGACACACACAGACACACAAACATGCACACACGTCTCTGCTAATTTGCATCTTTGTCCCGTGATGAGCTAAGGAGAAACGGGCTGGACTAGATAGTTCGTGAAGACCTGCAGCAAACCCGCAGGCTGAGCCCAGGGGCCCCACAAAGCCAGGTTCCTTCAGTTGCTGGGCTGAAAATAGAGTCCTCTGGGGAGGCTGAGACAACAGAGGAGGAAAGGAGCCCAGCGGCAGACACACACTAGGCACCCTTTTGATCACACGTTCAACAGAGGGAAGCAAGAGGCGGCCTTCCCAGTCCAGAGGGGCCTGGGCAGAAGAGAACCACCAGCCCCTTGGCGGGCAAAGCCCTCGTGGGCAGCACCCAGCGAGCTCACCGCTCACTGCGGCAAAAACTCAGCTGGGAAGGCTTGTTGCAGGGTGAACATGACAAAGACGATCTCCTTGTAATCGTCCGATTCATACAGACACCCGAACTGGGGGGACCCGTCAGGACCGGTGCCCATGCTCTGCAGGTCTGAGTAAGCGCAGCTGCCGGGGGCCAGCAGGGTGGGCTCCGACCAGGTTGTGGGCGTGGGGGGCCACCGGCTGAGGTACACGCCCAGGTTGGATCTCTGCTGTGGGTCAGTCGGGTGGGTGTAGAGCAGCCACCAGTCTGGGGGTTCGGAGCCCGCGTGGGGGCTGGGAAAGCTGACGATGCTCCCGTGGCAGCCATGGGGGGGCTCCACCAGTTTCTGCACCCGTTGAATCTCCTTAAAATCCAGGCCATTGTTGGTGCTCTGGGCCTGGACCCTGGCTCCGTGGGGGCTCCTTGCATTCAGATACACCACCCTCTGCTGCCCATCCATGACTTCGGCCACCTGGCACTCTATGGTGTCCCGGTCCACAAAGCTCCCTCTCGCCCACGTGCACCCATGGTCGTGGCTGACCAAGCAGAAGGCAAAGGGGGAAGGCGCCTTCAGGTGGCAGTGGCTGTGGTAAGCATAGGCTGGCACCACCAGGCTCCGCGCCGGATTGCTCAGCTGCAGACAGTGCCCGGGGCCTACCGCGAATGTGGCCCAGTCCTTGTGGGCTGAGGCAATGACGGAGTCCGTGAGGTCGGTAGCGGGGCACCAGGACCTGCCGTGGTCTGAGCTGGTGACTTGGCACAGCCGCGCCACATTGACCCTGGTCTGAAGCTGGTGCTGCTCTGACACCTGCCCAGGGACGGCAATAAAGAAGAGGAAAATGGTGCCCGTGGCCTCGTCATACAGGGGGCTTGGGTTCATGGGCCGGTGGCCCTCCAGTTGGGCTTGGGAAACCGCCTCCTGTGAGTGCCACTGTGGGAGAGGAGAGGGGGAGAAGCACAGCCTGGTGAGGGCCAGTGACCGTGGCAAGAGGGGCGCTCTGGGGGCGGGCGAGTTAGCATGAGGGGTCGTGGAGGAGAACTCTTGGTCTAGCATTCATTCACCCTCACAACACTTCCCAGCGTGGGAGCCAGGGCTCCGCCTCACTCCCTGCAAGATGACCCAACCCCACCCAATCCCTCCAGCACCCATCCAGGGCACCCATGACATGCTAGACCTCAAGTAAAAAGATGCTTCGGCACCAGCCCTGCCCAGCTCCGTTCCGGATCCTTCAACTTAACAGCTCCATCCAGCTTCCCCTTCTTGAAAAGCAAAGCCTTAGCAATAACCAGCAGTCTGCCAGGGTGGGACCGAGCGTGACAATCACCTCCCATTTTTATACATCACACTCTATTAATGCGGTCTGCCAGGGGGTAGCACCACGCCCCTAGGACTCAGTGAGCTTCCATAGTCCCCGAGTCTCTGTCATAGAGGCTGCCACTCTGCTGTCTATCCCTGCTCACTAAAGCGAGAACACTGGAGCGGGTAGCCATGCCCTCCTCCAGGGGATCTTCCTGACCCAGGGATCGGACCGGCATCCCTTATGTCTCCTGCACTGGCAGGCAGGTTCTTTACCACTAGCATGGAAGCTCCTATTACTTAATAACCATCCCCCAGTGAGTGAGTCTAAGGGCAGACACGTGCCAAAGGTCTAACAACCAGGCATGGTCTTATCTAATCCTAACCTCTAGCTCCTGGGGGACAGGTAGTACTACCTCCATCCTCCATCTGCAGACTGAGAGGCTTAGATAAGGTAGATGAGCCTCCCAAGGCTGTACTTCTGGTTAGCTGTGGAACGGGGACATGAACCCAGGTCCCTCTGCTTCAAACCCATGTGCTAAGCAACTACAAGGGAACAATGACCACACAATTAAGATAATAACAATATTAAATCCTTCACATGTGATAAGCTAGCCTTGGGGATCTTCATCAGAATTACTTATCTACATGCTGGAACTTCAGGACCCAAGCAATTGCCCCAACCACCCACCCCAGGTTAATTTTACTCAGAGGATGAACTGCCTCCCAGATAGGTGATGATGAGCTGGTCTTCCCTCAGCATCTCAAGGATGTAGGGGAATCTTTCCAAAACCAGTTTCCCCAACTGACTTGTACCAAAGCAGATGCCGCCAGGCCAGCCGAACTTGTTCTGGGTGAACCCATGTGAGATCCGGGCGATCACTGGGGGATTCCTTCTCTGTCCATCGCTGGTGGGTCCTCGAGCTTTCTGGCCCCCAGACCTCAGCCAGCTAAGGGTGGGCTGGTCCCCGTATGCCCAGCAGAGCGGCGGTACCCTTGTCCGGCCTTACCTGGACCTGGCGGGTGGACGCGTCGTAGCTTCCCCTGCGCAGGACAATGAGCTCGGTGTGCTCATCCTTCTTGCTCGTCCGCTCTTCTGCAAAGGCCAGCAGGGTCTCCTGCTGAGGCAGGTAGAGCAGAGCCGGGATCCTGTAGATGTGGTCTCCCGACTGGTACACCCTCTCCCTCTGTAGGACGGGGCAGGACGCCATGGCACTGGAAGGGGACACAGGAAGCGAAGATGAGTCCCTGGCTGTCTGGTCCTGAGATGCGCCAGAACCTCCCTCCCAGGCAGGTGCAGCTCACCCCTCAGGCCAGCCGACCACACTGGGGGCCTGTCCCCCTCCCACACAGGGTTCATCCCCCATTATTACTCGCCAAGCCCCTGTTCCCTCACCCTCATCTCCCTCCTATGGAGTCTGGCAGCACCTCTGTCCATGCGGTGTTAGGAACAGCTATTTGGAAAAGTGTATTTTGTGTGGTATTTTTACCTCCTTATGACAGATTTGTGATAACCTGCAACTACTTTTGCCAGACCCAGCATATTCTTAAACACTGAGCCTCTGGTGGGATGGGAATAGGATTGAGTGGCATTCTGCAACTGTCCAGCCGCCAGAAACTGACACATGTGAGCTTTATATAAATCCAGAGCCCCAGAAAGTTGTCTTTGAAAAAAAGGAGGGTTGGGAGAGGGTAGGGAAAGTGAAAGTGTTAGTGGCTTAGTCGTGTCCAGCTCTTTGCAACACTGTGGACTGTAGCCCAGCAGGCTCCTCCGTCCATGGAATTCTCCAGGCAAGAATACTGGGGTGGGTAGCCAGTCCCTTCTTCAGGGGATCTCCCCAACCCAGGGATCGAACCCAGTTCTCCTGCATTGCAGGCAGATTCTTGATCATCTGAGCTACCAGTGAAGCCCTTGATTCTTAAGGTTCTCCTCTCCAGGTTGCTGAGGCTGAGGCCCAGTTGCCCTTCCATGTGGACTCCGACCCTGGGGAAGGGGCAGGGCATTGGGAATGGAACAGAGAGGCCCCTGACAGCTCATTCAAGCTCAAGGGATCCTTCACAGTGACAAGAAAATGAAACTTAAAAACAAGCATTTCAGGGGTCTTCCCTGGTGGTCTAGTGGCTAAGATTCCACGATTCCACTGCTCGGGGCACAGGTTCGATCCTGGCCAGGGAGCTAAGATCCCACATGCCATGAAGGGAGAAATAAAAAGTCAACAAATAAACATATTAGGAAGTTTCCTGGTGGTCCCGTGATTGTGGCTTTGCCTTCCAATACAGACAGTGCAGTTTCAATTGCTGGTCAGGGAGCTGAGATCCCACATGCCTCATGTCCAAAAAACCAAAACATTAAAAAAAAAAATACAGAAGCAATATTGTAATATGGGCTTCCCTGTGGCTCAGTTGGTAAAGAATCCGCCTGCCGTGCAGGAGACATGGGTTCAGTCCCTGGATTCAGGAAGATCCCTGGAGAAGGAAATGGCAACCCACTGTGGTATTCTTGCCTGGAGAATCCCCATGGACAGAGGAGCCTGGTAGGCTACAGTTCATGGGGTTGCAAAAGTCAGACACAACTTAGGGACCAAACAACCACCTCCAACATTGTAACAAATTCAATAAAAACTTTAAAAATGGTCTGCATTGAAAAACATCTTAAAAAAAAAAAACAAAACACATTTGGCTAAAAAGCGTGGCTTCCCTGGTGGCTCAGATGGTAAAGAATCTGCCTGCAATGCAGAAGACCCAGGTTCAATCCCTGACTCAGGAAGATCCCCAGAGGAGGAAATGGCAACCCGCTCCAGTATTCTTGCCTGGAGAATTCCATGGATGGGCCATAGGCTACAGTCCATGGCTACAGACATGCCTGAGTGACTAACACACACGAAAAGGTGGCCAGGGCCAAAGGGAACTTGGTGACCACGAATGATGTGAACTCCATTGGTGCTGGGCCACCTGGGGCCCCTTCAGGGGGCTGAAAAGAGCTTCTTCTGGTCACACGGCAGGAAGGACTGTATTTGATGACTGGCCTGCCCAGAATATACAGACCTGATCCCCTTGTCCTGATTGATAATCTAAAGCATCCCAGCGCCAGGGCTCCCCATGGGCTGAGCCAGAGTGTCCTTCAGATTCTCAGCCCAGCTTCTCCCTCTGTGCAGCCCCCATCATCCTCCCTTCCTTTCAACGGGACTGACCCCAGGAGGCTCCCCTATACATTCTGCATTGGAGCCTGCTTTCTGGGTAGTCCCACCTGTGATGTGAGTCTGGGGAGGGAAGTAGGAAGCATGGCGAGGTATGAGTCACATGGCCTCCTCTGCACACCCTTTACAGTTCAGTTTAGTTGCTCAGTTATGTCCGACTCTTTGCGACCCCATGGACTGCAGCATGCCAGGCTTCCCTGTCTACCACCAACTCCTGGAGCTTGCTCAAAGGCATGTCCATTGAGTTGGTGATGTCATCCAACCATCTCATCCTCTGTCGTCCCCTTCTCCTCCTGCCTTCAATCTTTCCCAGCATCAGAGTCTTTACCATTGAGTCAGTTTTTCAGTTCTTCCCATCAGGTGGCCAAAGTATTGGAGCTCCAGCTTCAGCATCAGTCCTTCCAGTGACTGGTTTCCTTTAGGATTGATTGCTTTGATCTCCTTGCTGCCCAAGGGACTCTCAAGAGTCTTTTCCAACACCACAGTTAAAAGCATCAATTCTTCAGCGCTCTGCATTTTTTATGGTCCAACTCTCATATCCATACACAACTACTGGAAAAACCATAGCTTTGACTAGATGGACCTTTGTTGGTAAAGGAATGTCTCTGCTTGTTAATATGCTGTCTAGGTTGGTCATAGCTTTCCTTCCAAGGAGCAAGCATCTTTTAATATCATGGCTACAGTCACCATCTGCAGTGATTTTTTATCCCCACAAAATAAAGTCCATCACTATTTCCATTGTTTCCTCATCCATTTGCCATGAAGTGATGGGACCAGATGCCATCATCTTTGTTTTTTGAATGCTGAGTTTTAAGCCAAAAGTTTCAATCTCTTCTTTCACTTTCATCAAGAAGCTCTTTAGTTCCTCTTTGCTTTCTGCCATAAGGGTGATATCATCTGGATATCTGAGGTTATTGATATTTCCCAGAAATGTTGATTCCAGCTAGTGCTTCATCCAGCCCAGCATTTTACATGATACACTCTGTATATAAGTTAAATAAGCAGGGTAACCATATATAGCTTTGACGTACTCCTTTTTCAATTTTGAACCAGTATGTTGTTTCATGTCCAGATCTAACTGTTACTTCTTGACCTGCATACAGATTTCTCAGGAGGCAAGTAAAAGCAGTCTGGTATTCCCATCTCTTTAAGAATTTTCTGCAGTCTGTTGTGATCTACACAGTCAAAGGCTTTAGCCTAGTCAATGAAGCAGAAGCAGATGTTTTATGGAATTCTCTTGCTTGCTTTTCTATGATCCAGCGGGTGTTGGCAATTTGATCTTTGGTTCCTCTGCCTTCTCTAAGTCCAGCTTGAACATCTGGAAGTTCTCAGTGCATGTACTGTTGAAGCCTGGCTTGGAAAATTTTGAGCCTTACTTTACTAGTGTGTGAGATGAGAACAATTGTGTGGCAGTTTGAACATTCTTTGGCATTGCCTTTCTTTGGGATTGAAATGAAAACAGAACTTTTCCAGTCCTGTGGCCACTGCTGAGTTTTCCAAATTTGGTGGCATATTGAGTGCAGCACCTTCACAGCATCATCTTTTAGGATCTGAAATAGCTCAGCTGGAATTACATCACCTCCACTAGCTTTGTTATTAGTGATGTTTCCTAAGGCCTGCTTGACTTTGCACTCCAGGATGTCTAGCTCTAGGTGGATGAACACACCATCGTGGTTATCTGGGTCATTCAGATCTTTTTTGTATAGTTCTTCTGTGTATTCTTGTCACCTCTTCTTAACACCTTCTGCTTCTGTTAGGTCCCTACCATTTCTGTCCTTTATTGTGCCCATCTTTTCATGAAATGTTCCCTTGGTATCTCTAGTCTTTCCCATTCTACTGTTTTCCTCTGTTTCTTTGCATTGATCAGTTAGGAAGGTTTTCGTATCTCTCCTTGCTATTCTTTGGAACTCTGCATTCAGATGGATGTATCTTTTCTTTTTCCCTTTGCCTTTTGCTTCTCTTCTTTTCTCAGCTATTTGTAAGGCCTCTTCAGATAACCATTTTGCCTTTTTGCATTTCTTTTTCTTGGGAATGATTTTGATCACAGCCTCCTGTACAATGTTACAAACCTCCATCCATAGTTCTTCAGGCACTCTGTCTATCAGATCTAATCCCTTGAATCTATTTGTCACTTCCACTGTATAAATTGTGAGAGATTTGATTTAGGTCATATCTGAATGGTCTAGTGGTTTTTCCCTACTTTCTTCAATTTAGTCTGAATTTTGCAATAAAGAGTTCATGATCTAAGCCACAGTCAGCTCCCAGTCTTGTTTTTGCTGACTGTATAGAGCTTCTGTTTCGAAGAATATGATGAATCTGATTTCAGTACTGACCATCTGGTGATGTCCATGTGTGGAGTCATCTTTTGTGTTGTCGGAAGAGAGTATTTGCTATGACCAGTAAGTTCTGTTGGCAAAACTCTGTTAGCCTTTTCCCTGCTTCATTTTGTTCTCCAAAACCAAACTTGCCTGTTATTCCAGGTATTTCCTGATTTCCTACTTATGCATTCCAGTCTCCTGTGATGAAAAGGACATCTGCTTTTTGGTGTTAATTCTAGAAGGTCTTGTCAGTCATCATAAAACCATTCAGCTTCTTTGGCATTAGTGGTTGGGGGGCATAGACTTGGATTACTGTGGTATTAAGTGGTTTGCCTTGGAAATGAACAGAGATAATTCTGTTGCTTTTGAGATTGCCCCCATGTATTGCATTTCTGCTGACTATGATGGAACTCCATTCTTCTAAGGGATTCCTGCCCACAGTAGTAGATGTAATGATCATCTGAGTTAAATTCACCCATTCTAGTCCATTTTAGTTCGCTGATCCCTAAAATGTAGATGTTCACTCTTGCCATCTCCTGTTTGATCACTTCCAATTTACCTTGATTCATGGACCTAACATTCCAGGTTTTTATGCAATATCATTCTTTACAGCATTGGACTTCATTTCCATCACCAGTCACACCCACAACTGGGTGTTGTTTTTGCTTTGGCTCAGCCTCTTCATTCTTGCTGGAGTTATTTCTCCACTCTTCTCCAGTAGCATGTTGGGCACCTACTGACCTGGGGAGTTCCTCTTTCAGTGTCATATCCTTTTGCCTTTTCCTACTGTTCATGGGGTTCTCAAGGCAAGAATACTGAAGTGGTTTGCCATTCCCTTCTCCACGGAGCACATTCTGTCAGGCCTCTCCACCATGACCTGTCCGTCTTGGGTGGCCCTACACGGCATGGCTTAGTTTCACTGAGTTAGACAAAGCTGTGGTCCATGCGATCAGGTTGGTTAGTTTTCTGTGATTGCAGTTTTCATTCTGTCTGCCCTTTACAATTGTTTGCATTTTCTCTACCATGTATGTGTATCATCTATTTAAAACTTAATTCAACGTTTTTGAGAAAGAAATATAATCTATCATTATTTTACTCAATCCATTATGAATATTATTGCTTGGATACGTGATTGCTTAGGAATATGTGGTTGCCTAAACACAGGTGGAAGAACAGTCTTCATCATAAAATCTAGACCTACAAAGGGCAGTCCAAGAGAACGGGGCTTGTAATACATAATGGTATTGCTAAGTTGAAACTTTATTAAGAAACCCTAGGTGGGAAAGAAGTATAATTAAAAATAGAAATGAAAAAAGGGTAGAAACATGCAGTTCAACAGTGTCCTCTAGAAAATCAATCAAGGATTTGTTTAAGCTCTTAGGTATTTACCTAGGAGAGGAATTGCTGGGTCGGATGGTAATTCCGTGTTTAACTTTTTGAGGAGCTGCCAGACTGTTCCACATCAGCTGCACCACTTTACATTCCTACGAGCAATGTGTTAAGATTCTAATGCCTCCACGTCCTCATCAACACTGGCTATTGTGTCTTTTTTAATAACAGCCATGGCAGAGGGTGTGAAGTGGTACCCGACTGTGGTTTTGATTGGCATTTGATACAATGATGGCTAATGACGTTGAGCACCTCTGCATGTGCTTATTGGCCATTGGAGCTGGACTTCAGCCTGGAGACAATGGTAAGATTTCAAACTGCTTTAGACAAGGGAGCGATCTTACGTGATTCTCTTTTTAGGAAATCCTTCTTTGGGCTTCAGGGGAAAAGGGGCAGAAAGTGAGTCTATTATTTTCCAGGTGAGAGAGGGCAAGCAGTAGAATGAATAGGATTGGGAGAGCAAATTGGGGAGGAGTTGAGCATGTCCCAGTTTAAAGTAGTCTGAATTGATTTCCAGAGCCTCTGTGACTGTTTTCTGGGTTCCTCTTCCAGACCCTAATCTCCTGTAGGGCGGGGACAATTGATTCATTCATATTGCAAAACTGTATTGTGTTCCTACCTTGCACCTGTATTGTGCCAGAAACTTGGGATGCTTCGTGGATGAAACAGAGATCCCGGCCTTGTGAAGTTTCTGTTCTAGCAGGGATGAGTGGGTTATTATTATTGCCCCAAACCAAATAGTCATCACTAGGGCTGAGACCTGTCCAAGGACCTGACAAGGATGGCCTTATGTGACCTCACAAATGCCCACAAATGCCTGGTACTGTAAAACCTGAGGCTGACGACGACACCCCTGCACGAGAGATGTTGACGTGGAGTGGGAGGGCTGTGGATCCTGCTACTCCAGCCCCGGTGGGCTGCTGGCGTAAGTATGTGTCATGTGTATACTTAGAGCCAAAGCTGGCACAGGACGGGGCTTCCCAGGTGGCACTGGTGGCAAAGAATCCCCCTGTCAGTGCAAGAGATGGGTTTGATCCTCGGGCTAGGAAGACCCCCTGGAGTAGGCCGTGGCAACTCACTCCGGTATTCTTGCCTGGAAAACTCCACGGACAGAGGAACCTGGAGGGCTACAGTCTGTGGGGTTGCAAAGAGTCAGACTGAGCACGTATGCACCCTGGCACAGGACAGGGGAGTGGAAAGGAAAAGGGGGACCCCCGCGTCTGCTTAAGAATTCTTCTCTATCCTCAGCCACTCAGTGCGGGCCCAAGCACACCCACCAGCAACACCAGTTCCCAAACATCTTCATAATAACAGCAAATACTTCAGCGGCTCTTCCCAAGTGCTAGACACCCTTTAAGTACCCTACAATAATTTTTCAATGTTTTGTAAATTGTATCTACAGACTCTATTGCTTACAATACAAATTACAACTATCCATTCATTTAATCCTCACAACATCCCCATGACATAGACACTATTATCATCCCATTGTACAGATGGGGAAACCGAGTTCACTCAACCCTCCAGTGTCTGAGCTGGAGCTAAAAACACTTCTAACCCCGTGCAATACTGCCTCCAAGAGGAGTTCTGGAAAATGCCATCTCCCTGCATCTCATGACATTTCCAGTGATGCCTCATGTAGTTAGCTGGCCCGCTGGACACCCTTCTATCTCCAAACTAGCAGCGACCTCCAATTGGCCTAGTGGGAAGAGAAGTGAATCAGCAGTCAAAAATTCAGAATCTGATGGTAGGTCCACTCCTAAGAGGTGGGTGAAAAAAAGTGAAAGTGAAAGTCACTCAGTCGTGTCTGACTCTTTGAGACCCCATGGACTATACTGTCCATGGAATGTTCCAGGCCAGAGTACTGAAGTGGGTAGCCTTTCCCTTCTCCAGGGGATCTTCCCAAACCAGGGTTCGAACCCAGGTCTCCCTCATTGCAGGCAGATTCTTTACCAGCTGAGCCACAAGGGAAGCCCAAGAATACTGAGATGGGTAGCCTAACCCTTCTCCAGCAGATCTTCCCAACCCAGGAATCGAATCAGTCTCCTGCATTGCAGGCAGAGTCTTTACCAACTGAGCTATGTGCATCTTTGGGTAAAAATCCACCTTCCTAGGTACTTTCCCCACTTGGCAAGAAGGGAGCTGTAAGGGTGTTTCATGGTCCTGCCGTCTCCAGGGAGGGGGCTGAACAAGGACCTGACTCCTGGGGGAGGGGAAGGTCTTCAGCACAACCCAGTCTGACTCATGGCATCAGGCAATCAGAGAGAGGACAGTGTTCGATGGTTGAACTTCAAGAAGCTGCCATTTCAGAGGTCAAAAATAGAGGCATAGCAGCGACTCAGAAAGTCCCACCTGATGCTGCAGCAGCTGCTGCACTTTGTGGCTTTGTGGGTGCTGAGCCCAGAGAAAAACATCTTATAACTGGTACTCACTTGTCTCCACATGCCATCTCAGAAGCGGGGATGCTGAGAAGTAGATCTGGGAGGCAGTGGGTGGATTTGGCCTGGGTCTGCTGGATTCCAGAACCTGCAGCCCTAACCACTAGGACTGCCCAGCAAAAGACATACAGCCGGGACTCTGAGGCCTGAAAGCCTTGCTCAGAAAAAGGCCAGCAGTGGGGGATCCCTGCCTCCCTCTCTCCCTCTCCCATTGGGAACACAACCTCACAGGCCCCATCCAGATCCAGGGGCCCCGTCACCAGCATTCACTTGTCCACTTTCAGAAGATGCTTTCACAGTTTATAAATCCACACTGTGCCCCTTCTATGTGCCAAGAAACAGGTGAACAGATGGGTCCTAGTCCCTGCCCTCCGGGAGCCCAGAACAATGAGAGCCAGTAAATCTGGGGAGCAGGAGAGAGGACCCTGCAGCCTTCCCAGAGGAAGAGCCTTGACCTTGGAGCAGGTTGAGGTGGAACATTTGCCCCTGGCTACCACGTTGAAATAATGCCTCTCTCCAAAGCAGGCAGCTGTGGGCACCTCGTCTGCCAACAACACTGGCAGAGCCAGGCAGTGGGACAGGAGCCTGAAGCTTGGGCAGCCTCTCCTAAAAAGACCACACTTCCAGAGGACCCAACACTTCTGCTCGGGTCCAGCTTGCCAGGATTCCCATCCCAAAATGAGAGGACATCTCTCCACACCCTGCCACTGAGCATCGATCTGCAAGTTCAGACCATCGATAAATCATGGGCAGAATTAGGGGTTCTCCTGAGATGAGCCTTCTCCCCACGTTCCCCATCTGACATGTCCTCTGGACACCCTGAGAACAGAGCAGATGCTGTTATCTAGGGGTTGAGGGGCCATGAACTGGACGGATCTTTAAAATCACCATGGCCTTCAGCATCCCCAAGAATCCCACCCTCACTCCATGATTACCTGGTACAGAAGAGCTCTGACTTATGCCAACAAAGAATCAGGTGGATCAACTAGTTGAGAAAATCGTGCCTTGAGGAGCTTGTTCCAATTTGGATCCCAAAGATCTGTGTGGGAAGTCAGGGGTGTGAGCAGAGGCCGTGGGGACCCAGCTTCTAGAACAGGGCAGCTCTCGCATTCTACAGCCTCACCTGGAGCCTCAAGGCCGCCTCTGTCGAGCTCGTGCCTATAAACACCTACGGGAGGCCGGGACCTCTCCGCCCACTCACCTGCTCCCAGGGTACAGGCCCAGCCTTGACCTAGTTAGGATGCTGCCTCTCCTGAGTCAGGAAGCAATCTGCCTAGTTTTCTCCACAGTCTTGCTGAATCATAATGAGCCACAGGAAGCCTGAGCCAAGCTCACCTCTTGAATGAAACCAGGGCCCGGGAGGGTCTGGAAGGGCAGCAACAGGGAAGTGGAGGGCTTGGAGCTTGGGAGAACACAGCTCCCCTTCAGGCTCTGCAGCTGGGTGAGTGGGACTTCCTGACCTCTTGGGACCTCAGTTTCCTCCTCTGAAAAAATTAAAGCAAAAATAGCACAGTGGGCTCCAAGCCGCATGACTGCAGACCAGACACCTTGTGGGCTACTACCACCCAGAATCCAGAGTATTTCTGGATGGACCTAGAGATTATCAGACCACATGAAGTCAGACAGAGAGAGACAAGTATCCTATGATTATGATATCGCTTATAAGCTTTTATAAGTGAAATATTTTTAAAAAAGGGTACAAATGACCTTATCCACAAAACAAATACAAAATAGAGTTACAAACGTAAAGTACAAACTTGTGATTTCCAGGGTGCAAGGGAGTGGAAAGGGATAAATTGGGAGATTGGGATTGACCTATACATGCTACTATATATAGAATATAAAGTATATAAACTATGTATGTATTAAGTCACTTCACTTGTGTCTGACTCCATGGACTGTAGCCTGCTAGGCTCCTCTGTCCATGGGGATCTTCCAGACCCAGCAATCGAACCCATGTCTCTTGTCCCTTGGTAGCTCAGTTGGTAAAGAATCTACAATTGGTAAAGAATGCAGAAGACTCATTTGATTCCTGGGTCAGGCAGATCTGCTGGAGAAGGGATAGGCTACCTACTCCAGTATTCTTGGGCTTCCTGGTTGACTCAGACAGTATAGAATCCACCTACAATGTGGGAGACCTGGGTTCGATCTGTGGGTTGGGAAGATCCCCTGGAGAAGGGAATGGCTACCCACTCCAGTATTCCTGCCTGGAGAATTCCATGGACTGAATAGCCCATGGGGTCGCAAAGAGTCGGACACAACTGAGCGACTGTCACAGCTCATGTCTCTTGAATTGGCAGGTGGGTTCTTTACCATTAGTGCCACCTAGGAAGCCATTTAAAAATAAATATATATAGATATAATATATAAACTTCATATAAAATATATAAAAATACAAATATATATTAATCAGTTCAGTCATTCAGTCATGTCCAACTCTTTGTGACCCCGTGGACTGCAGCACACCTGGCCTCCCTGTCCATCACCAACTCTCAGACCTTACTCAAACTCATGTCCATCGAGTTGGTGATACCATCCAACTATCTCATCCTCTGTCATCCCCTTCTCCTTCCACCTTCAATTTTTCCCAGCGTCAGGGTCTTTTCCAGTGAGTCAACTCTTCGCATGAGGTGGCCAAAGTATTGGAGTTTCAGCTTCAGCATCAGTCCTTCCAATGAATATTCAAGACTGATTTCCTTTAGGATGGACTGGTTGGATCTCCTCACAGTTCAAGGAACTCTCAAGAGTCTTCTCCAACACCACAGTTCAAAAGCATCAGTTCTTCAGTGCTTAGCCTTCTTTATAGCCCAACTCTCACATCTGTAATGACTACTGGAAAAACCATAGCTTTGACTAGACGCACCTTTGTTGACAAAGTAATATCTCTGCTTTTTAATATTCTGTCTAGGTTGGTCATAGCTTTTCTTCCAAGGAGAAAGCGTCTTTTTATTTCATGGCTGCAGTCACCATCTGCAGTGATTTTGGAGCCCCAAACAATAAAGTCTGTCACTGTTTCCATTGTTTCGCCATGAATTTACCAGGAAGTGATGGGACTGGATGCCACGATCTTAGTTTTCTGAATGTTGAGTTCTAAGCAAACTTTTTCACTCTCCTCTTTCATTTTCAAGAGGCTTTTTAGTTCCTCTTTGCTTTCTGTCATAAGGTGGTGTCATCTGCATATCTGAGGTTATTGATATTTCTCCCAGAAATCTTGATTCCAGCTTGTGCTTCATCCAGCCCAGTGCTTCTCATGATGTATTCCGTATATAAGTAAATAAGCAGGGTGACAATATACAGCCTTGCAGTACTCCTTTCAAAATTTAAAACCAGTCTGATGTTCCATGTCGAGTTCTAACTATTGCTTCTTGACCTGCATACAGATTTCTCAGGAGGCAAGTCAGGTGGTCTGGTATTCCCATCTCTTGAAGAATTTCCCACAGATTGTTGTGATCCACACAGTCAAAGGCTTTGGCACAGTCAATAAAGCAGAAGTAGATGTTTTTCTGGAACTCTCTGGCTTTTTCGATGATCAAATAGATGTTAGCAATTTGATGTCTGGTTCCTCTGCCTTCTCTATATCCAGCTTCAACATCTGGAAGTTCTTGGTTCATGTACCTTTGAAGCCTGGCTTGGAGAATTTTGAGCATTACTTTGCTAGCATGTGAGATGAGTGCAGTTGTGCGGTATTCTGAACATTCTTTGGCATTGCCTTTCCTTGGGATGGAATGAAAACTGACCTTTTCCAGTCTTGTGGCCACTGCTGAGTTTTCCAAATTTGCTGGTGTAGAGCCTGAGCTACTCCATCTTGTAAAAGAACTCCATTTTTGCAAAGGTACCGGACAAACAGACTTAGACTTTGGATATTGCCTAAACTTGCCCTGCTATGCACGAGCCAATCAGCCCTTAGGTTAAACCTCCTGACTTTAAGTTCAAGGATTTGTGATTTACCTTGGAAGTAATGATTTACATTTGTGATTTACCTTGAAAGTAATGATTTACATTTGTGACATTTGTGATTTACCTTGGAAGTGATGATTTACCTTTGTGAAATAATGATTCACTGTGTAAGTAAAAAAACCCAATCAGAAATCCACACACAAGCCTATAGAAGAGGGTGACCAGTCAGTAGTCCTTCAGCCTGAACACCCCCTTTTTGTTACCCTTTTACCTGAATATTCCCTATAAAAGCAGTGTAACCCAAAGCTCGGGGCTCCCTCCCTATAGCCGCTGCGTCGGTGCCAGTGGGAGCCCCAGCTCGAGCTTGGTAATAAAAACTCTCTTGCTTTTGCATCGGATACTGGCTCCCTGGTGGTCATTGGGAGATTTCGCGACTTGGGCATAACATTTGGGGGCTCGTCTGTGACCTCCCATCGGCTCCACAGGAAGACTGCTCCGGAGAGTTATCTGTAACCGGTAAGTTTGATAAGGCCTGGTGTCTGAGACCGGTATATGACTCAGGCGGCCGCGACGACGGGTCACCGGTGGGGGTCATTGGGAGACGTCCCCGACCCTCCAGGAGGGGATGGAGAGCCCCTGTTTTCTGTTGACAAAGGGGTCGGAGTGCCCCTGTACTCTGTTGACAATAGCGGGTCCCTCCCGCTGGACGGTCGGAGGCTGTTGTCCTACTTTCAGTTTTGCCTCTGGACTCCTGAAGGTTTGTTTTTTTCTGTCTCTCTGTCTGTGTGGCTGTCTGTGTTGTTTGTGTTAATTTACCAACGCCTGATTGATCCAGGAACGATGGGGCAATGTCAGTCTAGCCCTACTCCTCTATCTCTGATGACTGAGCATTTTAAAGAGGTCAAAAAGCACGCCCGTGACCT
>SJYQ01095287.1:169297-260863 GCA_006410935.1 Redunca redunca
AAAAAAAACTTCTAAAAATGTAAATGAGATATGAGTTTTTATATAAACTCTATTAAGAATAATTATTCTTTAGAAATATCCATCTAAAATAGTCTCTCCAGATTGGCATAACTTAAAATCTGACCAAATGTTCTAAACCCTTTTAATTGATCTCTTTGATAAAGCTTCCTGAATAAAACTCTTTTGAAGTTCTTTTGATCTCTAGCTAACTTTGGGATGCTTCAGAGGGCCCCTGGAGCATCCCAAAGAGAGATAGTAAACTGTGTTTATTTGGTTGGTTAAATTACATGGAAAAGATTACCAAATGAGTAATAATTCCACTCATGTTATAATGTATGGTAAAATAACTAAAACAGATATCCTAGAAATTATATGGAGTTTTTAACATTCTGATATGTCCTGGTATTTTAATGGAAAACCTGACGACTTCACAAAAGTTAACAAAAGGACTGAATGAACCAGCGAATATGCTTATAACTTTTATGGTTTCTATCTGAAATATTATGGGTTTGAATCTTATGTTTTCAGGGAGTAGGGAAAAATCTTCCCCTCAAACTAATTATGACAATACTTTGGTAAAATTTAATTGAATTCTTGAAGAACACCCTAAGTTTGCTTCTAAAGCTTATCTCAGTAATCTGTCTTTGGATGAAGATCAGATGCCTCATGACCTGCAACCAGGACTGGAAAAAGACATAATTTAAGGGACTGTCTCCAACATAAATGGAACGACCTTTTATCAGAAAAACTACACTACACCAGGATGAGAAGACGACATCAGAGGTAGACAGCTTCCCCAAGATGCTGGACCTGATTCGTGTGATCATTTATGTTTTCTTCACTTCTTAGACCTTTGCATATAAATCAAATGCTTTTCTATCATAGGCCTGATCCTATGCTAGTTTTAAAAATCAGTCCAGTTGTTGGGTTTGTGGCCAATTACCTGTGTCTAGTTCTGGGTTACCTTGGTAGATTTCTCTACTACCAGACTCTAACTGGTTGGCCCTGAGAAAATTTACTTAAAAAAAATTATAGTTATATTCAGGTCACTGTGATATTACTAGATAGGATCCCCTCACCGGGCCAATTAATAATGCCTGCTCTGACTCTGGCTATAAATTTGAGCTTTCTTCTATTACCCAAGCTCAATCAGAACAAAAAAAGTTTCCACAAAAGAGAGGAAAATCTCCCACCATGATGGGATGGATTTATACAGATAACATCAGGCTACAGTAATTTAGGCTTAAAAAAAATTAAATCATACTAAAGATAATCAGTCTAGTAACACTAGAAAACTGGGCTATGTGCCTTACAGATGGTGCCAGTATATAATTTCCCTGGAAGATAAAGATTCTACAGGGCAGATTAAGTCAGATGATATACAGGGCTACATCTAATGGAAGTTCTTAACATAAGTCTTACTTGTATTTCACCTGTCTTACAAAATTGCTGTTTCTTACACTGTCAAATATGTGTGTGAGGCCTCTAATAGAATAATATATATAGTCCCATATGAGATCGATGATGGTAATAGTGTAACTCTAGACATGGGAAGAAGCAACGAGAGGGAATATTTTCCTGGACCAAAAAGCTAGTAAGACAGGTGGTCCAGAGAATTTTGGATACTGTTTTATGGCCTAGTCCAGTAACAGCACATTGAGTGGCCTGTCAACAGAATCTTTGCCAAACCTGAGAATGGACATTCTCAGCATCATGGGATAAAATGGTCATGAAATGCCCCCCTCAAAATCATGGTCAAGTTTATGAGCAAAAAGGGGCTCTGCCAACTGAAGACTGACACTCACCATCTACCTCCACAAAGATTAAATCATGGCCACTGCAACTGCTGACTTTCAACATTCCTGAAAGGAGTTCAGGGTGAAAATCAGGAATGAGGCACTCTGTGCTCTGGGAAAAACTGGCAAAACAGCCCTTCAGATAGTTAGATCTTTTCAGGAGAAGATTTTATGAATCCCAATTCTTGCATCTTCTCATACCTAGAGAAACACTGATGTCATTAACAGTGAAATCTGCTTTGGCTATTAAGGAAAAGTTTACAATCAAAAGTCAAAAATAGAGTAGCTATGGTTCAGATATCCTGGGAAATAACTAGGTGATGCTATGGGTGTACTTTCAGATTAGATTTTGTATTGCTAAACACTTGAGATTTCTGAGTCGTGTCAGGCTTGGATGCCAACCTTACTTTTTATAAAACTAGGCAACTGGCTACATGGCTACAAGTATCACAGTCATAGTTGCCTAGTTCCCCCAAAATTAAAACTGAGTGGGACTCTGTGGGGCTCTGGAGTATAGATCTGTTCTGTGTTCGCCATTTCTTATCTGTAGGATATAGACTTTGTTCAGCCTCCTTGACCTTCCCTGAATTCCAAATCGTGAATTCAAGTAATTGCTAATCAGGGAAGGGAGGGGATACAAAAACAGAAACAATCAAAGGTTGGTACAGCCTCCAGACAGAGTCCCGGGTCCTACTCAAAGAAATATGCATAACAATGTCTTTGAGCCCCCACCCAGGTGGAAGATGGTAACTTCAGACTGAACACAAGATTCCTGGATCACAGCTCTGTTGCCTCACCACCAACCAATCAGAAGGGGTCACAAACCCTGCAACCCTCACCCCAAATGTTGCCTTCTGTTTCCGGGGACCAGAGATGACCATCCTGTTAGGTCTCCTGTTTGGCCCTTGTCTATTCCACCTCTGAGAGAGGCCAACTGAATTGCTGTTACTACAAGGGTAGAAGCTGGTTTCAGATGTGAAAAACCCCAACTTAGATCAGGTAGAGACACTTCTGCTCTGCTAGGCAGGCCTACACCCATGCACAGCAGGAAGAAGTTACAGAAGAAAGAGACCTCCGCCCCAATTCCCAAGAAGTATCTTGAGTATGAAGTCTCTCAGGGGGCCTATGTGCTGTGTTAGGGGAAAAAACGTTGTTTTTATGTGAATAACTCGGGGGTAGTCAGGGAGTCCCTGGCCAAGATAAGAGAAGGGCTGAGTCAGAAAAAAAGAAAAAGAGGAAAGTCTCAGAGTTGGTTTGAATCCTGGTTCAGTTCATCTCCCTGGCTCACGACCCTCCTATCTTCTCTGGCTGGGCCCCTGATCATTTTACTCTTGCTATTCACCTTCTGACAGTGTTTACTAAATAAGTTGATAAATTTTATCAAAGGCCGCAACAACATGGAACAGCTTATGGTGCTTAGGTCCCAATATGCAGCCCTAACAAACCCACCCCTGGTAAAAGACAATATAAAGCTAACTACAGACTCATGATTGGGTCTGTCTTGGGTTCTTGAGAAGGGGGGAATGTAGAGCCTGAGCTACTCTATCTTGTAAAAGAACTCCATTTTTGCAAAGGTATCGGACAAACAGACTTAGACTTTGGATAGTGCCTAAACTTGCCCCGCTATGCATGAGCCCATCAGCCCTTAGGTTAAACCTCCTGACTTTAAGTTCAAGGATTTGTGATTTACCTTGGAAGTAATGATTTACATTTGTGATTTACCTTGGAAGTAATGAGTTACATTTGTGACATTTGTGATTTACCTTGGAAGTGATGATTTACCTTTGTGAAATAATGATTCACCGTGTAAGTAAAAAAAACCCAACCAGAAATCCACACACAACCCTATAGAAAAGGGTGACCAGTCAGTAGTCCTTCAGCCTGAACACCCTCTTTTTGTTACCCTTTTACCTGAATATTCCCTATAAAAGCAGTGTAACCCAAAGCTCGGGGCTCCCTCCCTATAGCCGCTGCGTCGGTGCCAGTGGGAGCCCCAGCTCAAGCTTGGTAATAAAAACTCTCTTGCTTTTGCATCGGATACCGGCTCCCTGGTGGTCATTGGGAGATTTCGCGACTTGGGGATAACACTGGCATATTGAGTGCAGCACTTTAACAGCATCATCTCTGCATATAATTTATAAAATAGATAAGCAATAAGGACCTACAGTATAGCACAGGAAACTTTACTGAATACTCTGTAATAACCCATATGGGAAAAGTATCTAAAAATGATGGATATATGTAAATATATAACTGAGTCACTTTGCTTCACACCTGAAACTAACGCAGCACTGTAAATAAACCAGACTCCAGTGAAAAAGAATTTTTAGACAAAGAGCAGTTCTGATGCATCACTGATGAGCCATCAATGATTTTCATCAGTCGAGTGAATGGCTGCTGCCACCTTTCCAGGCAGAGCTGACGATGTAAGGATTACATGTGAAAAGTCATCCACATCTCTTAGCCCAGTGTCCGGCATATGGCAGAGACCCATTAGATGCTAGTGCCAGGCAAGGAGCCCTTTCCTTCTGTACCCAGCGCAACCAAGCCTAAGGCCATGAAGATGAGTCATTTGCTGGCCCAAGCCAGAAGATATAACCTTTATCACCCCAGTTCATAACCATTGTGGGGGAGGCTGCAGGAATTAGAAATGTCAAAAGGAAGCCCCATTCAGTTCAAAGTGCTTTCTTGCCTCAGTCTAGACCCGGGGTGAGGGCAGTCTCCATAATGCCTCTGGACACACAGAGGAGGGAGTCCCCCTCCTTCCTCTGGACACAGTCCTTTCTCAGCATCTTTAGCTCAGAGTCAAGTGCAGACATACCTTGTCACCTCTCTCCTGGGAGGTCAGCTCCTGGTTCTGGGCCTTCTTGTCCTTGCTCTGGTCTAGCCTCTCATTAGTTCTCAAAGACAAGGTCACCTAGCTTCAAAGTTTATCTTTGAAAGCCCCACCCAAAATCCAGCCCACATGAGGGTCCGGTGAACTCCCACCTCCAGCTCTGACTCTCTCTCCACCGGACGTCCACAAATCCCCATGAAGTGGATGTGATTACCTTCTTATTTGTCTCCTGCTAATTCACTGGGCTACAGAAAGGGGTTCTTTTAAAGTGGGTTATGTGCAGGAGTAATGACTCATTGCAGAAACTGTGACATATCAATAAAATGGGATATTGCTGTTTAGCCACTCAGTCACGTCTGACTCTTGCTGCATCGTGGACTGTAGCCCGCCAGGCTCTTCTGTCCATGGGATTCTCCAGGCAAGAATTCTGGAGTGGGTTACCATTTCCTTCTCCAGGAGATCTTGCCAACCCAGATATTAAACCTTCGTCTCTTGCACAGGCAGGTAGATTCTTTACCACTGAGCCACCAGGAAAGCCCAAGGCACCAATTAATTAAAATCATGCTTTGAAGACTAGACAATGTGTGAGAAAATGCTGGGATGGTGTAAAGCATAAAAATAGGATACATGACAGTATATAAGGTAGGATCCCATTCTTGTAAATGTGTATATTGTCTACTCAAAATTAACATTAAAAATAAACAAAAACCCTATAAAAATATGTATTGCTACACTGCCAAAACTTAGCATGGTACTTGGAATAAAATAGATATTTAGTAAATGTCTGTTGAATTTAGAATGAATAAATAAATATTTTCAGTAACTAATGTTTACCAGGAGGATGACAAATGATGTTTATTTACTTCCTTGTACTCTTTCAGGCACACATGGATTTTATTATTAGGTTAAAAATAATGGTAACTATAAAGTGAAAGGCTTTAAATGTGGCTGGATAATGCCTATTAACTTCAATCTGGCCAGATCATCAAGTAGGGAAATAGGCTTTCAAAAGGGCCTAAAGAACCTATAAAAATGGACTTGACTCAGCATGCAAATTCAGCTTACATTTGGCTCCAAAGGACCGACTGATGAAGGGTTCAAAAGTATTTGTTCAACACATCTTATGTAGCCAACACCACGCTCACCTGGGCACGAGATGGAGAGGAAGATCACAGAGATGCTCCCAGAGCTCCAAGGGCTTCTTCTTATTTATGTGGGGAAACCAGTTGAGCCCACAGGGAACAGCGGCCAGTGAAGACAGGGGCATGGTGGTGCCAGGCGGACTGTGATGGTGGCAGTGATGAAGGGTGAGGGGAGAGGCGAGGACAGAAGGAGGCCTGGAGACTTCCTGGGCCCGGCCTGGGCCAGGAGGAGCGAAACGTACAAGGCAGAGCCGGAACATCTCAGCGGGCAAGCACAGAGCACCCCGCGGGCTCCTCCACTGGAGAAGGTGGGAGAGGAAGCCCGGAGACGAGCTTGTATGGAGACAGTGGGTGGGGGGTCACCCAGCTTGGCAGGGCCATCAGCGCTTTGAGTGTAGTCTGTTTTCTCTGCTGGCTTTCACGATTCTCCTCTATCTCCAATGTTCTGCCCTCCCAGCATGGCTTGTCCAGGTGTGAATTTATTTACTTCATCTAGGACTCAGCACACTTTTTCAAACTCAGAACGTGTGTCTTTCTTCAGTTCTGAAAAATCTCTCAGTCATTCATGCTTTGAACGCTGCCTTTTTCCCAACCTCTCTTCTCTCCTTCAGAACAGCCTATTAAATGCAAATTGAATTTTCTTGATTTAGTCACCAAATGTCTTTTGACTTATTTTTCATCTCTTTGCCTCCTGGTGCTTTATTCTGTGTGATTTTCTCAGATATACCTTCCAAATTACTAAATCTAAAATCGTGCCTAGCTAAGATTTTTTTAAAATGCAATGTTTTTTTATTTCTGTGATTTCTACTTAGTTCTTTGAATTCACTTTTTAAAAAAAAATTAATTTTCTCAGCACTAAAAAGAAATGAACCAACAAGCCTTTGAAAAGACATGGAGGCACCTTAAATATATATTACTAAGTGAAAGCGGCCAGTCTGAAAAGGCTATATACTGTATAATTCCAACTATGTGACATTTGGGAAAAGGCAGATTAGGGAAACAGTAAAAAGTCCAGTGGTTGCCACATCTCAAGGAAATGGGGGTAGGTAATGAATGGGAGTGGTATGGATGGGAGGGCAGTGAAAATACCCTGTATGATATCATACGAGGGACATATGTCATCATTCATTTGGGCAAGCCTATACAAAACCCAGGGTGAACTATGATGTAAACTATGCACTTGGGGGTGACTATGACATGTCAGTGCAGGATCATCAGTGATGACAAAGGTCCTGCTCTGGCGGCGGGGAATGTTGATAATACGGGAGGCCGTGCATGTATGGGGGCCAAAAGGCATATGGGAACTTTCTGCACTTTCCCCTGGATCTTGCTGTGAACCAGAAACTGATCTAAAAAGTAACATCTTAACTTTAAAACATGATTTCTTATTTTTGTTTTATAGATTTTATTCCATTATCTCTTTAAGCACCTAAGGATCCTTATTTTTTATGTCATTTATTTATATTTTAGCACTTCCATCTCCTCATGAGTCAACTCTCTTATAGTTGTGGGATACTTTCCTTCATATTCAGTTCAGTTCAGTCGCTCAGTCGTGTCCGACTATTTGCGACCCCATGAATCGCAGCATGCCAGGCCTCCCTGTCCATCACCAACTCCCAGAGTTCACTCAGACTCACGTCCATCGAGTCAGTGATGCCATCCAGCCATCTCATCCTGGGTCGTCCCCTTCTCCTCCTGCCCCCAATCCCTCCCAGCATCAGAGTCTTTTCCAATGAGTCAACTCTTCGCATGAGGTGGCCAAAGTATTGGAGTTTCAGCTTTAGCATCATTCCTTCCAAAGANGTTTTCTGAATGTTGAGCTTTAAGCCAACATTTTTACTCTCTTCTTTCACTGTCATCAAGAGGCTTTGTAGTTCCTCTTCACTTTCTGCCATAAGGGTGGTGTCACCTGCATATCTGAGGTTATTGATATTTCTCCTGGCAATCTTGATTCCAGCTTGTGCTTCTTCCAGCCCAGCGTTTCTCATGATGTACTCTGCATAGAAGTTAAATAAGCAGGGTGACAATACACAGCCTTGACGTACTTCTTTTCCTATTTGGAACCAGTCTGTTGTTCCATGTCCAGTTCTAACTGTTGCTTCTTGACCTGCATACAGATTTCTCAAGAGACAGGTCAGGTGGTCTGATATTCCCATCTCTTTCAGAATTTTCCACAGTATGTTGTGATCCACACAGTCAAAGGCTTTGGCATAGTCAATAAAGCAGAAATAGATGTTTTTCTGGAACTCTCTGGCTTTTTCGATGATCCGATGGATGTTGGCAATCTGATCTCTGGTTCCTCTGCCTTCTCTAAAACCAGCTTCAACATCCGGAATTTCTTGGTTCATGTACATTTGAAGCCTGGCTTGGAGAATTTTGAGCATTACTTTCCTAGCAGGTGAGATTAGTACAATTGTGCAGTAGCATGAACATTCTTTTGCTTTGCCTTTCTTTGGGATCGGGATGAAAACTGACTTTTTCCAGTCCTGTGGCCACTGCTGAGTTTTCCAAATTTGCTGGCATATTGAGTGCATCACTTTCACAGCATCATCTTTTAGGATTTGAAATAGCTCACCTGGAATTCCATCACCTCCACTAGCTTTGTTCATAGTGATGCTTTCTAAGACCCACTTGACTTCACATTCCAGGATGTATTGGACTTCCCCAGATATTTTGTAATTTTTGTGTGTGAGCTCACCCTCAGTGGGGATGCCCTTTTGGGTGTGGTGGTGGAGTTGTTCCCACTAGTGCCCCGGATTGTGAATGCCTTCCCTAGGTGTCCCTGTGTAAGTCTCAAGGGTTCACTGTTTCTCAACTGTCTTTCTCAGTTTCTATCTTAGACTTTCTGTTCTCTGTGAGTGCTGAAAGTTTGGGCTATATGTGCAAAACCAAATTATCCTAAGTTTCTAGAGGATTTTATTTCTATTCATGGCCTGTACATTTAAAAAAATTTCTGAGCCATAATTTCTCTCTAAACTTCTTGCTGCGCTCAGGTCCAAAGGCTTTGACTCTTATCCCCTCATAGCTGTTAAATTAAAAGACAAACATATCTCTGGCCATGGAAGTAATAGTCACTAAAAAATGATATATCTGAGGTAGATATAGAATGACTTAAGAATAACTTATTTATTTAAGGCACTGGAGATGAAAGATTATTTATCTTTCTTGCTCTTGGGACCAAATATATATTTATCTCACATATATATGATTTTATATTTTTTCCAGCATTTCTTTGTGTCTAGGAAATTTCATGTGATCTTGGACAAGCTACTAATATCTAATGTCTACATGTCTGGCCTTCTCATCATAGGACTTTAATGATGACTAAACAAGATAATTCATGTAAGGTGCTTAGAACAAAACCTGGCCTGGGTGCAGTCAAAAAATATTATAATAATAATTCCTGCTTCAGCTCATTTCTTTTTCTTAACCAGACTGGCTGCTCACCTCTATATACTTCAAATATTTTTTAAAATAAACACAACATTTTTTTTTAACCTCAGCCTTTTAACTGCCTCTCCCTTCCCCACCCCCAACAGCAAACTCAATACAGTAACTTATTAATCTTAAAAGAAATCCTCTTACAATGAATTAAACTTACTACACTTGAATATTCAACTTCTGCTAATGAAAAATTATAATAATTACTGTAAAATAATTGGTTTATGATTATTAAATCCATGAATGATTTACCAAAAACTGTTGCCCAGAAATCATGCAGAGATGAGCAGAAATAGTATGGACGTAACAGAAGCAGAAGATATCAACAAGAGGTGGCAAGAAAACACAGAAGAACTATACAATAAAAATCTTCATGACCCAGATAACCATGAAGGTGTGATCACCCACCTGGAGCCAGACATCCTGGAATGCAAAGTCAAGTGGGTCTTAGAAAGCATCACTATGAACAAAGCTAGTGGAGGTGATGGAATTCCAGGTGAGCTATTTCAAATCCTAAAAGATGATGCTATGAAAGTGTTGCACTCAATATGCCAGCAAATTTGGAAAACTCAGCAGTGGCCACAGGACTGGAAAAAGTCAGTTTTCATCCCAATCCCAAAGAAAGGCAAAGCAAAAGAATGTTCATGCTACTGCACAATTGTACTAATCTCACCTGCTAGGAGAGTAATGCTCAAAATTCTCCAAGCCAGGCTTCAAATGTACATGAACCAAGAAATTCCGAATGTTGAAGGTGGATTTAGAGAAGGCAGAGGAACCAGAGATCAAATTACCAACATCCATTGGATCATTGAAAAAGTAAGGGAGTTCCAGAAAAACATTTATTTCTGCTTTATTGACTATGCCAAAGCCTTTGACTGTGTGGATCACAATAAACTGTGGAAAATTTTGAAAGAGATGGGAATACCAGACCACCTGACCTGCCTCTTGAGAAATCTGTATGCAGGTCAAGAAGCAACAGTTAGAACTGGACATGGAACAACAGACTGGTTCCAAATTGGGAAAGGAATACGTCAAGGCTGTGTATTGTCACCCTGCTAATTTAAATTATAAGCAGAGTACATCATGAGAGGCACAGGGCTAGAAGAAGCACAAGCTGGAATCAAGATTGCCGGGAGAAATATCAATAACCTCAAATATGCAGGTGACACCACCTTTATGGCAGAAAGTGAAGAAGAACTAAAAAGCTTCTTGATGAAAATGAAAGAGGAGAGTGGAAAAGTTGACTTAAAACTCAACATTCAGAAAACTAAGATTATGACATCCAGTCCCATCACTTCATGGGAAATAGATGTGGAAACAATGGAAACAGTGTCAGACTTTATTTGGGGGGGCTTCAAAATCAGTGCAGATGGTGACTGCAGCCATGAAATTTAAAAACGCTTTCTCCTTGGAAGAAAAGCTATGACAAACCTAGACAGCATATTAAAAAGAAGAGACATTCCTTTACCAACAAAGGTCCATCTAGTCAAAGCTATGGTATTTCCAGTAGTCATGTATGGATATAAGAGTATAAGAGCTGAACTACAGAGAACGCTGAGCACCGAAGAACTGATGCTTTTGAACTGTGGTGCTGGAGAGGACTCTTGAGAGTCCCTTGAACTGCGAGGAGATCCAACCAGTTCATCCTAAAGGAAATCAGTCCTGAATATTCATTGGAAGGACTGATGCTGAAGCTGAGACTCCAAAACTTTGTCCACCTGATGTGAAGAATTGACTTAGTGGAAAAGGCCCTGATGTTGGGAAAGATTGAAGGCAGGAGAAGAAGGTGATGACAGAAGATGAGATGGTTGGATGGCATCACCAACTGGATGGACATAAGTTTGAGCAATCTCCAGGTATTGGTGATGGACAGGGAGGCCTGGTGTGCTGCAGTCCATGGGGTCGCAAAAAGTCGGACACGACTGAACGACTGAACTGAACTGATTGCCCAGAAAATACCACAAAATCTCTGGTCAAGGGCATCCCAGTTTTTGAAAGGGATTTCTCAGTGTCTTAGTCCATTCAGGCTTTCTGTACACCATAGACTGAGATGCTTATAAGAAACAGGAATTTATTTCTCACTGTTCTGGAGGCTGGGGCGTTCAAGATCAAGGTACTGGTAGGTTTGATGTCTGGTGAGAACTCTCCTGGGCTTCCCAGGTGGTGCTAGTGGTAAAGAGCCCGCCTGCCGTTGCAGGAGACATAAAGAGATGCAGGTTTTTTCCTGGGTCAGGAAGATCCCCTGGAGGAGGGCATGGCAGCCCACTCCAATATTCTTGCCTGAAGAATCCCCATGGACAGAAGAGCCTGGCGGGCTACAGTCCATAAGTTTGCAAAGAGTCAGACACAATTGAGGTGACTTATATGCACAAGAGCCCTCCTGGTTCATAGATGAACATCTTCTCTCTGTATCTCCCATAGTGGAAGTGGCAAGTGAGCTATCTGGGATCCCTTTTTAAGGACACTTGGGTTCCTCACAACCTCAGCACCTCCCACAGACCCCATCTTCTATATCATCACATCGAGGAATTGTTTCAACATATGGATTCGAGCTGGAGGTGGGGACACATTCAATCCATGACACTCAGTTTTATCCCAAATACTTCCGCAGTAGAGCAGTGGACAATTAAAAAAAGAGTGAAGAATTTAAAGTGTGTTGAATTGGAAAACTACCAAGAAATAGATACAGAGCAATGTGTACACACTGTGGTCCTGCCTAAGTAAAACAAAGGATATAGGGGTGTGTGTGTGTGAGAGAGAGAGAGAGAGAGGGAAATGGTATGTAACGAGAACATTTCTGGAAGGATTCTGCAAGAAACTGTGAGCTGAGGTTATGTAAAATGTTTTGGAGCAGGGAAGTGACAGGTTCAGGACTGTATCCGCAGACCCGCGTGGCATGCTAAGTAGATGCGGTGGAGAGGACCGGGAGGAACTGGGAGAGCCTGAAGCCAGGAGATCTGTTTAAAGGATGTGGCAGTGGTACAGGTAGAGCTGACAGGGTCTATTCTGAAGCAAGGAGATGAGGTGGAGGAGGAAAAAAGAAACTGGATCCATTTTTGAGGGGCTTCCAGCAGTAGCCCCAGTGCCTAGGGCAAGTACCTTCACCCCCTAGGTGCTCATCAGTGTATGAAAGGAATGGTCTCCTGTATAGAAGGCTCAGAACTCCAGCCCCTCTAGGCATCTGCTTGGCAACTCCAGACAGCATCCCGTAGGCCCTCTTCTCGGAGTTTGCTCACCTAACCCTGGACCCTGGGAGGCAGGGGCAGGAGCCAGGGTCCATAGGCAGGTGAAGCCAGGGCCCACATTTCCCTTGTGCCCTCTGGCCCTGCCCTCCTGGGAGTGTGGCGCCAATTCCTGCCCCACGACCCTTGTTCCACCAGGCCCCACCACCAGCAGGACTGCAGGCACTTCTGAGCTAGGCTCTGCATTTACATGGCAAGGAAGAAGTGTCTCCAAAACGCTGAGGGCCTGGCCTCCCTTAGGACCTAAGGGGAGACAGGAAAATAGAACAATGAGGAAGAGGGGAAGAAGACAGCCAAGAAAATCAGATCTACAGGTACACTCTCACTCATGCGCATGCGTGCCCCTGCCATCAGAACACTGTGTACTTAGGAGGAGCTTAAAATAGGTCTTCTGAATGCATGAGACAGTGATGGAGAGAGAGCTGGAGGATGAGGACTCTCAGGAGGGTGGCGGATGAAGGAAAGAAAACAGATCCTCCTGAACAACAGCCATTCCCCCAGACCCCACACATGTGAAAGCTCCACTGGGAACCTTTGGTCATTGAGGACAGTGAGGGGCAGAAGGAATAATTTCATTCATTCTGGTATCTGCTGAGCCTAATATGGGATTTGGTTTATAGTGTCCTGCTCAAATGTTTGTTGAATGAACGAAAGGATGTGTGGATGGATGGATGGGTGGGTAGGTGGATGGGTGGGTGGATTGATAAGTGGTTCTATAAGTGGGTTAATGGATGCATGGATGGATGAGTGATTGGATGGATGGGTGGGTGGGTGGATGGCTTAATGGATGGAAGGATAAAAGACCACGTCTATTTAGCTTTCAGAAGAAAAACTGAAACCATAATTTCACAGTAATCAGAGGGCTGTCTGGAAAATCCCATGGGTGGCGGAGTCTGGTGGGCTGCAGTCCATGGGGTTGCTAAGAGTCAGACACAACTGAGCAACTTCACTTTCTCTTTTCACCTTCATGCATTGGAGAAGGAAATGGCAACCCACTCCAGTATTCTTGCCTGGAGAATCCCAAGGACAGGGGAGCCTGGTGGGCTGCCGTCTATGGGGTTGCACAGAGTCGGACACGACTGAAACGACTTAGCAGCAGCAGCAGCAGCAGAGGGCTGTCATACACAGCTTTTAAAGCTGGCCCTCAGCGATTCCTTTATCTTGGGATTCGTGCCTCTGCGTGACCCTCTACCTCTGGATGCGGGCTGTACCTGATGACTTCCTCCCAGTGAGTAGCATATCGTGAGCGTGAAGGGATGTTACTTGCGTGTGAGTAGGCTACCAAGCCTATGACTTCTGTCTTCTTGGACTCTGTTACCCACCCCGGAGACAAGCTGCCACGGAGGAGGAGCCTTTGTGGGGGCTTCGGGCCCACAGTCAGTGAGGAGCCAAGACCCTCAAGTTCAAGAGCCGGCAGGAACTGAATGCTGCCAGCAAGCTCATGAACGTGAAGGGAGAGCCTGCCCAGGGGAGCTTTGAGATGCGGTCCCCAGCCCACCGGCGCCTGGACTGCAGCCTGTGAGGGACCCTGAGCAGAGAACCCATCCAAGCCGTGCTGACTCTTGGTTCACAGAAACCGTGGCACAGCAAACGCGTGCTGCTTCCAGCCACTGCGTCTTAGGTTAGTTTGTTGCCAGCAAACACAGCTAATGCAGTGGCTGATTTGAGTTTAACTTAAAAATGGACATGATGGCAATTGAACTTGACAGATGATGGCAGTGGTTCAGAGCCCAGGTTTCGGTACTGATTAGATGGGATTTGAATCCTGGATTCCCACCTTACTAGCTGTGTGGCTATGGGCCAGATGATCAGCTTCTCTGGGCCTTTGTTTCTGTGTCTTTAAAACGGGCATAATTCTCTGCTCACAGAGCTAGCTCAAGGATTACATAAAACAGTTGTGTAAAGTATTTAGCCCAGGGACTTCCCAGGTGGTTAAGGCTCTGTGCTCTCAAAGCAGGGGGCCCAGGTTCAACCCCTGGTCAGGGAACTAGATCCCACACACCACAATTAAAATCCTGCACATGGCAATGAAGATCCCATGGGCTGAAGTTAAGACCCAGGGAAGCAAAAAAGAAAAGTACTTAGCCCAGGACCTGTCACGGAATAGAAGGTTGTTGTTCAGTCATTCAGTCATGTCTGATTCTTTGCGACCCCATGAACTGCAGCACGCCAAGCTTCCCTGTCCATCACCAACTCCCAGAGCTTGCTCAAACTCAAGTCCATTGAGTCGGTGATGCCATCCAACCATCTCATCCTCTGTCGTCCCTTTCTTCTTTTGCCTTCAATCTTTCCCAGGATCAGGGTCTTTCCCAAGTTGGCTCTTCCCATCAGGTGGCCAAAGTATTGGAGCTTCAGCTTCAGTATCAGTCCTACCAAGGAATATTCAGGACTGATTTCCTTTAGGATTGACTGGTTGGATCTCCTTGCAGTCCAAGGGACTCTGAGCGAATAGAAGGTAGCTATTAGTGACAACAACAGCAATAGTAACAGCAACAGAGGAAGGTCTGGCACGAGGCAGCGAGTGTCCTTGCCTAGAAGGGACTGAGCTGAATCATGACGTCATGTGCAACCTTTTGCAAGTCTTAGATGGAGCTGCCTGTGGGGCTGCCTGGCCAAGACCGTGGGCTGGGGGACCAGGTGTCATGGGACCACCAGGCTTACCTTGCACCCGGTTGCAGCACCAGGTGCTCCTGGCCTTCACCGTGGGCAGCACCTTCCCTCCTGCAAGGCCTCTGGTTCAGGTGTGGGGCCGCCACCCTGGCTGGGCCCATGGGCGCAGGAAGGTAAACACTCAGGCAGGAAGTGATTGGCACAGGCACAGGGCCAGCGCGCAGCCAGGCGAGTCTGAAGGTCAGGAATGCTTCCCGGGGAGCCCTTTCCAGCAGAGGTCAGAGTCTCCGGCTGCAGGTTCTCAGGGAGTGGAGGAGTCCAAGCACACCCCCTGCTCTGAGACCCCGACAGGACACAGGACAGGAGAACTAGAGCCGTCCAGGGGGCTCTAACCCCAGAAGCTCCTCCCTGGCAGGTAAGCAAATGGTTTGAGTGTTTTGTTTTGGTTTTTTGGTAATGAGGTGAAATGGGATGGAAAGCGGGCTGCAGCCAGGGCAGCATAGGCAAGACCCCAGGCAGGTGAGTGAAGGGAGAGGCAAGCCCACTTACCCTTCATCGAGAAGGAGCGCCAAGAGAGAAAACAGCCCTGGGTCTCTCACTCGCCTTGGCTTCACCATTCTCCCTTCTGGGACTCAGTTTCACCACCTGGGAATTGGGGTAATAATTCCTTCCAGGCTCCTCTCCTGTGAAGGCTTCAGGAACAAGTGAGATAATGAACATGACGGGCTGCAGAAGTTGCAGGGCCCCGTGAGAAATGATTAAGGGAGCCCCTTGACCTGGGTTCGGTCCCTGGGTTGGGAAGATCCCCTGGAGAAGGGAAAGGCTATCCACTCCAATATTCTGGCCTGGAGTATTCCAGGGACTGTACAGTCCATGGGGTCAAAAAGAGTCGGACATGACTGAGCGACTTTCGCTTTCACTTTGATCAAGCATTACTAAGACTTCCAAGAATTAAGCATGTTAACATGATTAAGAACTGCAATTGCAGAGCGTTAAACTAAGCAAGGGGTCCTTCTACGGCCATGGTCTCCTGTGACTGCGTGGGTCACACGCCCGTGGCTCCAGCCCTAAAAATAAATGCACATGTAAACCATGAAGGAAGGGCTAAACAAACTGAGATGACTACATGCCCATGGCTCGAGTCTCAGGGTCAGGGAGCACACGCAGGGGACGGAAGTCACAGCGGTGAGGGGAGTGCTGTCTGTGAGGCTGCTCCCCTGCCTCCGCACCTGCTGCTCAGGGTCCCATCTCAGAGGCCCCAGTCTCCCACCTGCTGAACTTGCACCCCTGGCTGGCATCCAGCCAGAGCCTAGTGCAATTCAAACGTCTGGGGACACAGGCTTCTCGGATGCGGCAATCAATGGGAGATTGTTCTTCTCAACCTTGGTTTAAAGTTTTGGGTGGTCATTTGCAGCAACGTGGATGGATTATGAAGTTATCATACTAAATGAAGTAAGCCCAGAGAGACAAATATCATATGATACTGCTTATATGTGAAATCTAAAAAAATAAAAAAATGATACAAATGAACATATATACAAAATAGAAATAGACCCATGGACATATTAATAGAAAACAAACTTGTGGTTATACCAAAGGGGAAAGGAAGGGAAGGGCTGAACTGGGGATTAACAGACACACACTGCTAAGTTGCTTCAGTCGTGTCCAACTCTGTGCGACCCCATAGCCGGCAGCCCACCAGGAGTGGGGTGCCATTGCCTTCTCCGATAGACACACACTACTACATATAAAATAGGTAAACAACAAGGACAGACTGTAGAGCACAGAGTCAATATTTTATAATCACCTCCAAGGGGGAAGAAGCTGAAAACAATAGGTATATATTTATGCATAATGGAACCACTTTGCTGAACACCTGAAGCTAATACAACATTGTAAATCAGCTATAGCTCAATAAAAAAGATCTAGCTCATCAATTACACTGGCAAATAAAAACCCCGAAACATAAATTAAAAAGAGGCCTGGTGGCCCAGTGGGTAAAGAATCTGCCTGCAATGCAGGAGACCGGGGTTCGATTCCAGGGTCAGGAAGATCCCCTGGAGAAAAGGAATGGCAACCCACCCCAGTGTTCTTGTCTGGAGAATTCCATGGACAGAGGAGCCTGGTGGGCTACAGTCCGTAGGGTTGCACAGAATCGAACGTGCCAATTAAATAAAATTTGGGGTGTTCACAGTCCCTGGCTAAACCAGACTGGGACTTGTGACAGTTCCGCCGAGTTCTGCCCATGGTGGCTGGAAAAATGCCTGTGGTGGGAATGTCCCAACGTGCCTGCCCCCAGCTGCGCCTTTGGCCTCCCACACCTTCTCCCTCTTGGCTCTCGCCCTCAGATTTCCTTTTCCCTTTCTGCTCCTGTCCTGGCTGCCTTGGCTCTGCTTAGCCTTGCAGCAGTAGAAACCAGGGTATCCGGGAGGCGTCTTGGGCTTTCTGGTCTGTGAAAACACACAATGACCATCTTCCTTGACCCCATCCTCAACTGTACCCCTTCCTGGGGTCCACATTGTCTTGAAAACCCTCCCTGGAAGGGGTTCCCCACAGGAAAGGCAGGAGGTCATGTGATCAGAGATCACTGAAGGAGGAAGATCAGTCCTTTAAGAACTTGCCCATGGGAGACTTCTCCCGCCTCTGTAAAAGCAGCCCAGGAAACTTACGCCGGTGGGCACGCCAGCCCAGGGAAGGAGGCCAGGTCTAGTCGTTGTGCCTGCTCGTTCCACCATTTACACTGCAGCCACTGTTTGTCTCAGCGGCTGGCGGCCCACCAGCCCCACATCAGACAGCACAACTCCCAGGCCGAGTCCCTTCCCCACGTCCGAGAGCCCATCGCCTCCCTAAGCAGGGGTCAGCACTGACGCTCTAAAGTTACCAGCATCACCCTAGGAAGGCGGAAGTCCTTCCTTTGTTCTTTCATCAAATCATCGCCAAGCACCCGGGGCAGGTGAGACTTTAGAGAGGAGCTGGGGGCACACACGGTACCAGGGTTGCCCTCAGGCTGGCAGAGGAGAACCAGGCCAGAGGCTCCTCCTACACGAAGGGGGCACAGAGCACCCCACCCCCAAATACAAGGATGGGTATGGGGTCGTGGGGCTGAGAGGTGTTTTGACCGACCAAGCAGGGAGTTACATCTCTGAGCCTGCCGGCTGTTTCTTTCCAGAACCCCCCTCTTGGCATCTTCGGGGCACTGCTGGAGCACAGCAGCCAGGCTGCAGGAGGAATGTTCACCTTGGGCTCCCTTTCCCCAACTTTGGAGCTGTCGAGCTCAGTGGGTGGGGCTCTGCCTCTGGATCTATAGGATATACCCAGGGAAAACTGTCAGCCTGACTCCTTTCTTTGGCTAACAGAGGTTCTTAAAGCCCAGCTCCCGGGGAGACCAGACTGGGTCTGGGCAAAAGCCTTGAGCACTAAAGAGGAGGCATATGTCTAGAGCATCCCTTAGTGGGTTTCCTTTGGGAGAATGTCTCAGGTGGCTGATTAATGACCTGGCGGTCTGGGTCAAGCCATTTCTCAATCTTTCTACCTTAATAGGCTTTACCTTCAGAAGGGAAAATAATGGGGATCATCAGAGGGCTATCAGGGAGGCCTGCATGGAAGAGGTGGCCTTTGAACTGAGCATCATTAAACAACCTTACATCCCTTCTTAGTTATTCTACAAGAGGAGAAGAGCTGATGAGTATAGTTTCGTATATGATGAAGTAAATCTCTCTTGGAAAATAAAGTAGTCATTTTTTCACACTTAACCCTTATTGAATGTTGCAAGTTCTTTAAATAGCATTCTATTACATAGAACACACTCCCAAGGAAGGCATAGCAGGGTTTCAACAAAGTGAAATGGGAGCCCTGCAGGGCCTGGGAATGGCAGAGGAAGAGGCACTGACCTGGGGAAGCAGGAGTTTTGTTTAAAGGATCCTCATGGAAAAGGTTTGCTAGCGCAAGAGGAAGGTGGAGGCGGGTGGTCCCAGCCCATGAGGCCCAGACCCGGATGCTCTCCCAGAGATCACAGCAGGGGTCTGTATGGCCAGCACGTCTCAGGGGCACCCACTCCTCACTTCTGGACTCCAGCACTAGCTGGCTTTTGCCCCCATTGCCTTCACTTTTGGCTGGAGCTTTGTGCAACAGCGCTGGTGTCTCCCACAGCCAGGAGTTCTGACCATTAGTTATCCAGGTCTTTGAGGAACTTAAAATGGTACATTGATTCATTATTATTTAATGATTATGTTTCGTATCAGAAACTTCCCTGGTGGCTAAGAGGGTAACGCGTCTGCCTGCAATGCGGGAGACCCAGGTTCGATCCTTGGGTTGGGAGGATCCCCTGGAGAAAGAAATGGCAACCCACTCCAGTATTCTTGCCTGAAGAATCCCATGGATGGAGGAGCCTGGTAGGCTACGGTCCAGGGGGGTCACAAAAAGTCGGACATGACTGAGCGACTTAACTCCCTCACTCACTTCCTATCAGAAATAAACCCTTCAAAACCTGGGCCCTCCAGTGGACAAGCAGCTTGGACTATGCCTTAAAAAGGTCAGAGACGCTTGGGAGCCACTGGGTCAGGGACCAGCTGGGATGAGGAATGCAGGCAAGTTGGACCTGAGGACCTTGACCCCTTGGCTCTGTCCAGAAGTGACAAGGGTCGGTCCTAGGTGGCTGACTTGGGGAGCATTGCTCAATCCCACGGGCTAGTCTGTATGACCTGCTTGTGTTAGTTCCTCAGTCATATCCAACTCTTTGTGACCCCACGGACTAGCCTGCCAGGCTCCTCTGTCCTTGGAATTCTCCAGGCAAGAACACTGGAGTGGGTTGCCATTCCCTTCTCCAAGGAATCTTCCTGACCCAGGGGTCAAACCTGGGTCTCCTGCATTGAAGGCAGATTCTTTACCGTGTGAGCCACCGGGGAAGCCCTCGGTACGACTTGCTTATCTCCGTGTTTCAAACCACCACAGCCGTGTGCTCCTTCAGACTGACTCCTCAGAGAACCCCTCATTCCGCTGGTCAGCGTTTGCTGTGCGCTTGCCCTGGGCCAGCAGCCGTAAGATGTGATAAGATGATCAGAGCCCCTGCCCCTATCCCAAGCTCCCCACCTCCATTCCAGGCCTGTCAGCTGCCTGCACCTTTTACTGCGGTCCAAATAAGTAGATAAAGAAAACCCAATTTCCTGTTCACAGCTGATTCATTTGTCATTCCTTGAGCCAAAGCAGACTCCCATTAAATTCCACTAATGGGACAAAAAGCTTCCAAGTATTTTAAATTTATAACGCCTTGGCATAATGGGCTTTGTTTTTCATGATGCTCTCTAGATGTAAATCTGCTCATACAAGTGAGGACATCTATAAAGATATTTTGTTCTCGTCTGAGTGATAACAACATTCCTGTGTGGATTCTTGAATGCTGGAGAAAAGCCCTCTTTTCTGCTGAGGTCCTTTTTAGGAAGTTAGCTTTGAACTTTAAAAATGATTTTGAGGTTCTTTATTTCTGGATTTAAAAGCCATCTGGCACGTTGACAATTTTTCCTGGTGCCTGAAATATCAGAGCCGTCCTCTGGCACTAACTTGCTACAGTGTTCTGGGTTCTTTGGAATTAGTTCAGAGCTGAGATCAAAGTCACTTGCAGTTGGCTAATACAGGTTACAAGTCAAGGGTAAAACAGGGAGGGATGCCAGCTCGGGGTCAGAATGAAGCCATCTTGATGCTCAATCAAAGATAAACAGACCCACCTAAGCCATGCTTGCAAAAACATTTTCAAAGCTGATTTGTGTATCCACTGGCGAAATATCACAGAAACTGCCAGAATAAAGAAGTATGGGTAGATATGCAGCATCTTTTAACAGCCGTGGAAGGCAAGGTGACACTTGTGTAACCACGGGGGCCCAGGCTGGATCACTGCCTGCTTTTTATCTCTTTCCAAATTTTCTGTAATCTCACATGTCTGTTTTCTCGGGAAAGGCTGTTTGCTTTAAATAAGAATGTCCTAAATTAAAAGCAGTGAGAAATAGTTTAGAAACGGTACTCTCAGCCCCCTTGCCAGAGCCAGGCTGCCTCCACCACTTACAGGCTGTGTGACCTTGGCTGAGGCAGTTAACCTCTCTGAACCTCCGAGTTCTCTACTGTGAAAATGGAGGACTTGGGACAAGGACAGTAATGATCATATAGGCTCACTGTGAGTGTTCCATGAGACGATGGACGAATCGATGATGAACTACTCAATGAGTAATAAGTGTGGGTCTCACTACTATTATCCCAATAAGCCTTTTGCAAGAAAATGAATGCTTTTTTCCAAAATACAAGTTGATTTTAAGTAGCAGGGAGGGGGAGTTCCCTGGCAATCCAGTTGTTAGCACTCAGTGCTCTCACTGCTGAGGGCCTGGGTTCAGTCCCTGGTCGGGGAACCAAGTTCCTGGAAACCATGCGGAGCAGCCAGGAAAAAAAAAAAATAGGAAGAGAATGTGTCAGCTCACAACAGTTAGAGAACTGAGAAGAGAACAGAACAGGAGGGTGTACCCGAGAACCCTCAGACGTAAAGAGAACAGGCTTTCTTTGAAGACTTGACCCAATCTTCTTCACAGGCTCTGAGCTTGTCCAGCTTTGAGGACCTCCCTTCCTCGACCACACCATTCACGCCTGCCTGTGGTCAGCTGGGAAGACCACACACCGGCAAAGTCTTCCTCGACGTGTCAGCATGTTGGATCCAAGGATTATTTTCCAGTAAACATTTCTTGGTGAGTAAAGACATTGTTTCTGGCAAAAACCTAATGCTCCAAAAATGTTTTCCTTCCAGTTTTATTGAGATATAATTTACAGGCAGCACTGGGTAAGTTCAGGGTGGACAGCATAGTGATACATCATGAAATGATGAGCACAGTAAGTCTGGTAATATCTCATATAGATACAGCATTAAAGAAATAGAATAAATAATAGTTTTGCTTGTGATGAGAACTCAGGATTTGCTCTTTAACAACTTTCATACGTAACACACAGCAGTGTTATATTATCATGTTGTACCTTGCACCTTATAACTGGACATGTGTACCTTTTCAATGCCTTCATCCAATTCCTCCTCTCCACACCCCTTACCTCTGGTAACCACACACCTGTTCTTTTCTCTGAGTTTGCTTGTTCATTTGCTTTTGAATTGTAACTGATCTACAATGCTATGTTAATTCCTGTTACACAACATAGTTGGATATTTCTATACATTTCAACATGATCATCAGGAGAAGTCTAGTTAAAACATGTCATTATACAAAGGTATTATATAGTTATGGCTACACTCCCCACACTGTACCTCTCATATCTGTGATTCATTATCTTGCAACTGGAAATTTGTATCTCTTAATCTCCCTCAGCTATTTCTTTCCTTCCTTCCTCTCCTCATCTCTGGCAACCACCCGTTTGTCTTCTGTGTTTACACTGTTTCTGTTTTTTGCATTTGTTCATTAGCTTTGTTTCATAGCTCTCACATGTAATGGAATCATACATTATTGTTTTTTTCTCTTTGACTTATTTCACTTAGCATAATAATACCTCCTAAGCCCATCTATGTTGTTGCAAATGGCAAGATTTCGTTCTTTTTGTGGCTGAGTAATATTCCATTGTGTGTATGTGTGTGTGTGTGTGTGTGTGTGTGTGTGTATCAAACATTCTCTATCCATTTATCTGTTGATGGGTACTTAGGTTGCTTCCATGTCTTGGCTGCAATGAACATAGGGGTGCATATTAGAATTAGTGTTTTTATTTCCTTCATATGAACACCCAGCAGTGGATTGCTGGATAGTATAGTAGTTCCATTTTTAATTTTTTGAGGAACCATCATGTTTTCCACAGTGGCTGCACCAATTTACAGTTCCACCAACAGTGCATGAGGCTTCTCCTTCTCTGTATCCTCACCATCACTGTTATTTGTTGTCTTTTTGATAACAGACATTTTGACAGGTGGTATCGCATGGTGGCTCTGATTTGCCTTTCGCTGATGCTGGATGGCATCACCGACTCGACGGACGTGAGCCTGAGTGAACTCCGGGAGTTGGGGATGGACAGGGAGGCCTGGCGCGCTGCAATTCATGGGGTTGCAACGAGTAGGACACGACTGAGTGACTGAACTGAACTGAACTGAACTGATGGTGGTTACTGATGTTGAGCATCTTGGCAAGAGTCTGTTGGTCATCTGTCTTTTTCAGACAGATGTCTATTCAGATCATCTGCCCATTTTTTAATCAGGGTTTATTTTTTTTTTTTTTTGGTGTTGAGTTGTGTGAATTCTTTGTACAGTTTGTATATTAACCCCTTGTAGGATATATCACTTGGAAAACAACCAAGATTGTTTTGGTTATTTGGGGTCTTCTCCCATTCAGTAGATGGCATTTTCATTTTGTCAATAGTTTCCTTCTATGTGCAAAAGAGGTAGTCCCATTTATTTATTTTTGCTTTTGTTTCCTTTGCCAGAGGAGACATATCCAAAGAAATATTACTAAGCCTGATGCCAAAGGGCTGGCTGCCTGTGATTTCTTCTGGAAGTTTTCTAGTTTCAGGTCTCACAGTTAAGTCTGTAATCCATTTGGAATTTATTTATGTGCGTGGTATGAGAGAGAAGTCCAGTGTGGTTCTTTTGCATGTAGCTGTCTGGTTTCCCCAAAACCATTTACTGAAGAGGTTCTCTTTTCCCCATTGTATACTCTTGTCTCTTTGTGGATTAATTGCCTGTACAAATGTGGGTTCATTTCTGAGCTCTCTATTCTGTTCCCCTCATCTGTGTCTGTTTTTGAGCCAGTACTATACTGTTTTAATTACCACAGCTTCGTAGTAGAGTTTGAAATCAGGGAGCATGATACCTCCCGCTTTGTTCTTCCTTCTCAAGATTGTTTTGGTTATTTGGGGTCTTTGTGTTTCCATACTAATTTTAGAATTGTTTGTTCTAGTTCTATGAAAAGAAAGCTGTTGGCATTTTGCATTGCATCTGTAGCTTGCCTTGGTTCAGTTCAGTTCAGTTCAGTTCAGTAAGTATGGTCATTTTAACAATATTCATTCTTCTGACCCATGAACACAGTATATTTTTCCATCTGTTTGTGTCATCTTCAATTTATTTTACCAACATCCTATAGTTTTCCAAGTACAGGTCTTTTATCTCCTTAAAAGTGAAGATGATAGTTGCTCAGTCATGTCCAACTCTTTATGACCCATGGACTGTAGCCTGCCAGGTTCCTTTGTCCATGGAGAGTTCTCCAGGCAAGAATACTGGAGTGGGTAACCACTGCCTTCTCCAGGAGATCTTGCTGACCCAGGGATTAGACCCAGGTCTCCTGCATTGCAGGCGGCTTCTTTGCCATCTGAGTTTATCCCTAGATACTTTATTCTTTTTGATGCAATTATAAATGGGATTATTTTCTTAATTTCTCTGATAGTTTGCTGTGTATAAAAATGCAACAGATTTCTGCGTATTAATTTTGAATCCTGCGACTCAACTGAGTTCACTGACTTCTAGTAGTTTTTTCTGGTGTGTTTAGGATTTTCTATGTCTAGCATCATGTCATCCGCAAACGTAATAGTTTTACTTCTTTGGATTCCTTTTATAGATTTAGATCCCCTGTATTTCTTTTTGTCATCTCATTCCTGTGGCTAGGACTTCTATTACTGTTATCAAGCAAGGGCTCTTTGCCCCATTGGCACTAGTGATAAAGGAACTGCCTGCCAATGCAGGAGACATAAGAGACGTGGTTGGATCCCTGGGTTGGAAGAGGGCATAGCAACCACTCTAGTATTCATGCCTGGAGAATCCCGTGGACAGAGGAGCCGGGTGGGCTACAGTCCATGGGGTTGCAAAGAGCTGGACACAACTGAGCAACTAACACACTTAGATAATAGAGGATAATCTCCTTATCTCAAGATTCTTAATCACATCTGCAAAGACCCTTTTGCCATATAAGGTAACAAATTCACAGGTCCTAGACACACCACAGCTCAAAAGCATCAATTCTTCAGCACTCGGCTTTCTTTATAGTCCAGCTCTCATATCCATGCATGACCACTGGAAAAACCATAGCCTTGACTAGACAGACTTTTGTTGGCAAAGTAATGTCTCTGCTTGTTGATATGCTGTCTATGTTGGTCATGACTTTTCCTCCAAGGAGCAAGTGTCTTTTAATTTCATGGCTGCAGTCACCATCTGCGGTGAATCTACTGAAGACAAGGCCAATCTTGGCTTAGAGGGGGAAAGTGCTGTGGTTGATTAGTAATGTCTGTCATGTCAAAGGACAGGAAAAGGTGGTCCGCGTACACGTGACCCACCATTCCCTGTAGGAAAGGAGGCTTTGCATGCATGTTGATGCTTGGGAAGCCAGGGGAGAAGCTGAGCCTTATCTGTGTGCCCCTGAGCAGCTCTGCTGGCAGAGTCTTGGGTTCCTCATCTTTACAATGAGAGAGACTGGTGAAGCACTTTCCAGTTCCCTGAGAGGGTGATGGGCTGTGGATGGGAAAAACGTTACCTGTAACCAACTGCCCAGGCCTTCATTTGGGGTCAGAGGTCTGAGTGGCCTGGGCCTGTGACTTCAGTCTTGACGAGAGGGCCTGGGAGTTCTTCCGCCTAGTGCAGGTCTGAGCCTGTGTCCTCAGCCCTATGGGCCCTGGTCTGCCTGGAGGAGACCATCCACTTGGGTGGACTCCACAGACATGCACTGCTGCACACGATTCTCGACTTCCAGACTTGCTGAGGTGGAGCAGGGCTTCACCTGAACCCCTGGGGGAGCTAGTTACAGCCCCGGTGTCCCCTCCCCCAAGACATCTTCTTCCCTGCCCAGGCTTCTGGAAGGTCTGGGGTGGGGCCAGGAATCTGCATGTCTTAAAAGCTCCTAGACGCTGCAGCTGCTGCTCAGAGTGGACCATGTTTTGGGAACCGCTGGCTTAGAGTGAGGGAAGAAAGCCTCAGTTCAAAGAGCAAGGAACCAGGTGATGTCTGGTTCATCCAAGTCACTTCAGTGTTTGCAGAATGTCAGTCACTTACTTTCCACATGTAAAATTCTTGACATATCCTTGTACCATCTGTGCCATTAATATTGTCTGCAGACTGGCTTTACATTGAATTCTCTATTTTCATCCTCAGCATTAATACCTATGAAATTGCAGCTTTGATGTGCTAATTAGATTTCTCCTAAAGATACACAGAACATGAAACTATTGCTTTTTTTGCATGTTTGACTGCTGTACCTCTTAGAATCAGCCACTGGTTCAAATCTGCAGCTGTAAACAGCAGGGAGGGATTGTCTAGATTCATCCAAATATCATGAATATTTTGAATAAGAGACAATTCAAAGAAATCATAGTCCCTTGATGACTCTGCTGGGTTGTCTGCTTTTAAAAAGACCTCCTTCTTGAATTACTCACCCCAGTGGAAACAGAAACCCCAGCCCCTCTGCCTGGCTGCCCCCACTGCTCGTGGCCTTTCACCTCCTCCAGCAGCCTGTTCTCTTTGGTCCCCACGTCCCTCTTGGCCCACCTTCAAGGCTCAGGCACACTCTGCCGGTCCCAATTCCAACAGCCCATGCCTCCATGTGCCTCAGTTGACCTAACCTCCTGGGTAAACCTTCCTCAGGGCCTGCCTCACCTCCCTGCTACACACAGGGCTGTGGGGAGATCCCGGGACCAGGCTGGGAGGCGGGCGAAGGCCCTGGGATGCTACCAGCACTGCAGAAATGACAGAAGGTACAAGAGAGAAAGAGAAGCCAGAGGAGGAGCAGAGTCTGGGCTGATGAGGGATGTCAGGAGATTCCCTCCTGCTGGCCCCCTGGGGCCCACATAGTCAATCAGTCATTTTGAGAAATTACTTGGCTGTCTCTAATAACATTAACTATTAACGCTGTGTGCGTGCTTAGTCGCTCAGTCGTGTCCGACTCTTTGCGACCCCATGGACTATAGCCCGCCAGGCTTCTCCATCCATGGGATTTTCCAGGCAAGAATACCGGAGTGGGTTACCATTTCCTTCTCCAGGAGATCTTCCCGACCCAGGGATTGAACCCGGGTCTCCCACATAGGAAAGGCCAAATTTGGACAACTGGGAAATAATGCACAAGAAACCCTTCAGGGTGGGATAAGAAAAGGTTTTAAGAGATTTTATGGGAAAAGTACATGAACAAAACAAACACCCCAGCTTGCTGATGGTTAACCAGGAATGAGAAATGGGAAAGTTATTCCTCCCTCCCTCAGTGTGTGTGTGTGTCTATCTGTCTGTCCCTCCACACCATCTGTCCCTGCTACACACATACATGGCCAATTATGGCTAATTCAAAATGCCTCCCCCACCCCCATGGCCATCCAGCCCAGAGACCCTGCCTACTGGCCTGATCCCCATCTCAGTCCTTATCTCTGGGAGAGGGAGTCTGATTGGCTCAGCCCAGCCTCTGGCTTGATTCCTCTGGGTCAGAGGTCCACTCTCTGGGGTCAGAGGCCCACCCTGTTCTGGTCAGCTATGGCCAGGGTGCTAGGGGTGGTGGTACTCAGTGTCCTCCCCGTCCAGGGCTGAGGATGGCGCAAACACTGTAGAAAGGACTCCGGAGCAGGAAGAAGGAAGGAAGGCTGCCTTCTGTACAAATCCCTGCTCCCCAGCACCATTTTGAGAAATCAGGTTGAGATAGAGATTTTCCCAACCAGAGATGCAAGTACCATCTTCATTCCCTTGCCAAGTACTATAAACTGAGTATTCATGTCCTTCCAAGGTTCATATGTCAAAGCCCAAACCTGCAATGTAATGGCATTTGGAGACGAGGCCTTTGGGAAATATTAGGGTTAATATTCATGGTTAATAAGTAATCCTAATATTAGGTAAGTATTGGGGTTAATAGGTCATGAGGGTGGGGCCCTTCTGATGGGGCTGTTGTTGCTCAGTGGCTAAGTGGTGTCTGACTCTTTGCGACCCTGTGGACTGCAGCACGCCAGGCTACTCTGTCATCTACCATCTCCTGGAGCTTGCTCAAACTCACGTTCATTGAGTTGGCAATGCCACCCAACCATCTCATCCTTTGTCGTCCCCTTCTCCTCCTGCCTTCAATCTCTCCCAGAATCAGGGTCTTTTCTAATGAGTCCATTCTTCGCATCAGGCAGCCAAAGCAATGGCGCTTCAGCTTCAGCCTCAGCGTGATGGGTTAGTAGCTTTATAAGAAGAGGAAGAATATAGTTTTCTCTCTTTCTCCCCCCTCACCACCATTTCTCTCACCCCTCTTCCTCTCTCTCTCTGTCTCTCCTTCTACATGCACAACCCAGAAAAGGCCATGTGAGGACTTGTCAGGAAGGTGGCCATCTGCTGGCCAGGAAGAGGGCCCTCACCAAAACCCCAGAAACTGACCATCTGGATATAGAACTTCAGATTCCAGAACTGGTAGCAAACAAATTTCTGTTGTTTAAGCCTTGAGTCTATGGTATTTTGTTAAGGCAGCCCTGGCTGACTAAGACATCACCAGGTCTTGTCATTTTTAGCAGGCAGGCCTTTTTGTAACTCTTCTAGGATTTAGGTGGATACATGAGTTCACGGCAGCTCCACCGTGTGAATGGCCCCACTGCTAGAATCCAACAGAGTCCCAGTGTAGGGGGGCAGCTTTCTGAACATGAAGATCCCTGTCTGGTTACTGAGATGACATCGCCCACTTTCACACAGTCTGTTTTGCACTGTGCCTGGGAGCTCAGCCGCCCTGGCCTGCCTCCCTCTGGCTGGTCCCCAGAACTTGGCCCACAGGAGGGTGGGAGCTTGCCAAGGGCGGTGGCTGACAGAGGCCACTCACCCCAGAAGGAGTGGCCCTGTCCCCAGCTCACTCTCTCCTATTGCTCACAGCCTGTCCGGTGGTGGGGTGTGGGACAGAGGGTCAGTGTCCACAGAGTAGGTAAAATTCTCTTAGCAACAGGACAACCCTGCAGCAGCTGGCTCTCCCTTCACTTTGAGAAAGTAGGTTGCGCCCTGTCCTTCCCCCACCAGCTGAGAAGGGCTGCTGTCCCCGTGGTGCCCAGAGGGGACAGGACTCTTGGGAGCTGCCACCAGCCAGTCCCCAGATATGAGGCATAGATTCCGCTCACTGGGACAGAGACGAGACTCTCAGGGACCCTAGAGCTGCTTTGTTTTCAAAGTCCGTACCTGTTTTTTTATGTCGACCATTATATCCATTTTATAATCTTGGAGTCTTTTTAACACCCAAATGTAAAAACGAGTGAAACAAGTGGCTCATTCATTTAGCTTGCAAAAAGTAAAAAGCACAGCCTGGGAGTATCGTTCTGGGTATTGATGCCATGCCAGGAGCCATAATCCCATTTAATTCTTGCAACTTTCAGTGCACAAATAAGAGACACTTCCAGAAGGAAAGCAAAGCCAGAGGAAAAGCGAGCTTGTGTTTGGGATGACAGAGGGTGTTAGGCAGTTCCCTCCTGCCAGCTTTCTGGGGCCCTGAGTGAGGGGCCTCTGCTATCTCAGACCCCAGAGCCCAGCATGGGGCAGACACAGGTGTGAGCAGACGGAGCCCACCCAGGATGCCACCGGCCAGTTTCACTCCATGGGAGCCTGGGAGCACCATTGCCCTCCAGATGGGGAGTTGAGGGTCAAGGATGTGTCAGGGGCTCATCCCCGGAGCCATGCCAGGACTCCGGAGGCCCTGAAGCTTTAGCCATAGACTGCCCAACACTAGCTGGGGTGTGCAAGAAGTGAGCTGGTAGGGGCCACCATGAGAAGTCAGCAAATAGGCGACTGTGGGCCACAGCCACTTAGGGGAAGACACCCCATACCTGGCTTGAATCTTTGCACCCAAACTGCCCAGGGCTCCCTGCAAAGCCTCCCCATATGGAAGGAGAGGGGTGCTGAAAAGACGTGAGTGCCTAAAGGAGCCTGCTGGCCCGGCCCCCCCAGACACCCCCATGCCTCATGCCCTGCTCCGCGCTCTCTCCCTGGTTCTCTCTGACTTCCTATATGCTCCACCTCCCAGGGCACCTCTCCACCCTCTCCTGTGCTCACCCCCTCTCTTCCCAGTGGCAGCAGGGTTCTGGGACCAGCAAGACCAGCGTTCAAATCCCGTCTCAGTCACTTCCCAGCTGTGTGACCTTGGACAAGTCACTGAGTTTCTCCAAGCTCCAGGATGTGACTAACAGTGGTATCCTCCCTCCCCAAGGTTGTGTAGGAGGAGCAAATGAGTCAAAGCGAAAGTGCTGGGAACAAAACGATGCCTGAGCTCCTCTGAGAGCAAGGACCCATTGTCTGCAGCTCTGGGCATTTCCCCTCCAGAAACGTCTCAGTTGTTGTCGGTCAGTCGCTCAGTCGTGTCCAACTCTTTGTGACCCCATGAACTGCAGCGTGCCAGGCCTTCCTGTCCATCACCATCTCCCGGAGCTCTCTCAAACTCATGCCCATTGAGTCGATGTCTTAGTTTGGTCAGTATTTCCTGACCCAGGTCACCGCTATCCTCCTCAGACTTCAAGCCTGAGTCCTGAGCTCTTCAGAGACCAGGATGGGGCAGCCTGGGTGACCAGGAGTCTCCTCCTATCCTGCAGGCATGGCCCTTCCCCGCCCCGGGCAGGACTTGCAGGGGGTCAGCCTGTGGGGGGCAGCACGGTGATTCCAGGAGGAGCCTCGGGCTATCAGATCCGGCGCCTCTGGGAGTGAAGACCCTGGAAGCAGATGAGATCCCGAGGGAGGGGCAGCAGGAGAAGAGAAGGACAAGGAGGACATTGGAACAGGAGTGGACTCGACCCGTGAGCAGGGAGGGAGGCTGGGCTCTCGGGCCCTCGTCCATTCATGTCTCAAATGAGGAGGAGGCCAGATGTTAGAGGGAAGACGGAGAAGGACAGCTCTCACCTAAGGCCCCTCTGAGGCTGAGGCGGCCAGGGTCCAGTCAGCGGTGGCAGGGGTGGGCGAGGGAGTGAGCTGACCAGTGCTGTGTGTGTCTGACCAGCTTACGGTCTGGAAATCTCCACTGTATCCACCCACGCCTCAAGGAGCCAGAAAGCCCTGACTCGGGTGTGCCCAGCTCATAAATCGAGAGTCATGAACCGCAGAGTCCCCATCAGGAGCAGACAGGAAAGGGTCTTAATCCTCTCTCTCACCCTGGCTAACAACCAGCGACCCCTAAGGACACCAGCTCTGGCCTCCACGCTCTCCCGTCCCTCCCCAGGCTCTCTGGTTAGGCTTCCAGAAGCAACAAAGATATCCTTTTCCAGGGCAAAATGGGCCTTGCCAAACTGGAGGGGTGGTTCTCCAGGTGTGGTCCCCACACCAGCCACAGCAAATGCTGAGAACTTGTTGGAAACACAGATTCTCGGGCCCCACCCCCAACCTCCTGCACCCGGAAGCTCCGGGGTGGAGCCCCCAGAATCTGTATTTAACTATCTAGGTGACTCTGAGGCCCCTGCATTGTGAGAACCACAGAGCCCTGAGAGCGAAGTGTCCCCGCGATGTGGAACAGTGTGGATGGGTCTCCAGGGCCCAGGGTCACAGGAAGAAGTCAGACAAGAGAGAAGGTTGTGAACAAGTCCATTCACACAAAGGACCGAAACAGGCAAAGCTAGTCCTTGCTGTCAGAGACTCCCCTCGGGGGCTGGGGAGGAAACGGGAGAGAGTTTCAGAGGCCTGGGTGTGGTTACAGAGGTAAGCAATCAGCCTCTATACTTAGAATACGGGCACTTTCTGTATTCTACTATATTTAGATTTAAAAAAAAATTTTTTTAATAGATGACAAGGTAAAATAGAAGCATCGCCTCCCATTTCGTTGTATGGCCTAGTAATTCTTTTTAACTCACTTCGGGATGACCTAGGGTTCCGCTCCGGGTTACAGAGAGTAAAACGTTGAGCATTCTTTGATCCTCGGCCAATAAGGTTTTATGACTTCAACCTAAAAGTGGCCTCAATGAAGACAGGATGGGCTGACTAATTAAAACCAGAGAGGAGCCATAGGTCCACACGCCTAAAACTGACACTGTCATCTTGGGTCAACGCTGCTGCTCCCATTTCGCCCCTGGTTTATAGGTAATATTTCCCGAGAACAAGCTGCTTCATTCAGTTACTTTCCCAAACAGTTTATCTTGGAGGAGACACCAGGAAATCAGGTTGCACAAGGAGAGGCATTCTGTGCATGTTTGACTCTGGGTTGGGGTGGGGGGCGGGTTGGAAGCCAGCAAAAGAATCTTGCCTTACCTGCCAAGGAATTTTCCAGGCGAGACGCTTCAGGACGGTGGGGACAACCAGAGAATGCCGCTGTGTGGCTCCGTGGCCTGTCTGCCTGGGGGATGGAGGAGATTCAGAACAATGTTCTTTCCGAGGATAATCTGGGCCCTCCCGGAGGGACGCTATTCCCGCCTTTCCTTTAAGGATGTCAGCTCTCCCCAACCCCCTCCCCTGTTCTGCGTGGAAAGCTAAGAGACAACCAGAGGCGCCACCTCTGGGTACTTACTCCAGCTCAAGATAATCCCTCCAAATGTTTACCAAACATTCCACCAAAGGGAGGTGGGCCAGTCCAAGTCTCCTTCGGAAAGGCCTCTGAAGTCTCCCCCAGGGCTTCCCTCCTGGTCCAGTGGTTAAGAATCTACCTGCCAGTGCAGAGGACACAGGTTCAATTCCTGGCCCAGGGAGATTCCACATGCCGCAGAGCAACTAAGGCCAAGAGCCACAGCTACTGAAGCTGATGCACCTGGAGCCCGGGCCCCCCAAGAAGAGAAACCACCACCCCGCAGCTAGGGAGCAGTCCCCACTCGCTGCAACCAGAGAAAGCCTGAGTGCGGCAACAAGGACCGAGCACAGCCAAAACACACAAGCAAACTTGAAAAGTGAAAAAGGATACCATAAAAACCCTTGAGGGAAATCCCTTAGTATTCAGAACTTCTCCCGAGGTCGATTTTTATCCCTGAATGAAGGAGACTGAGTCACTGACCCTTTCCTGTTTTAGTACCACACACTATCTCGATTACTGTTGCTTTGTAGTAGCTTTTGAAATCGGAACATGTAAGTCCAGCTCTATTCTTTTCCAAGATTGTTTTGGCATGGGTCCTTGAATTGCCACATAAAATTTAAAATCAGTTCATTAATTTCTGCAAAGAAGCCAGCTGGGATGTTGATTTGGATTGTGTTGGATATCTAGATCAGTTTGGGGAACCGCACTACCTTAATAGGGGCTTCCCAGGTGGCGCTTGTGGTCAAGAACCCACCTGCCAAGGCAGGAGACATAAGAGACAGAGTTCGATCCCTGAGTTGGAAAGATGCCCTGAGTGTGTGTGTGTGTGTGTGTGTGTGTTAGATGCTTATTTGTGTCCAGGTCTTTGCAACCCCATGGAGTGTGACCCACCAGGCTCCTCTGTCCTTGGAATTCTGCAGGCAAGAATACTGGAGTGGGTTGCCTCTCTAGGGGATCTTCCCAACACAGGGACTGAACCCGGATCTCCTACATTGCAGACAGATTCTTGATGGTCTGAGCCACCAGGGAAGCCCTGGAGGAGAAAATGGCAACTCACTCCAGAATTCTTGCCTAGAAAATCCCATGGACAGAAGAGCCTGGTGGACAACAGCCTCTAGCGTCATCAAGAGTCAGGCACGAGTGAAGCAATTTAGCACACACACACCCACCACCTTAATATTAAATCTTCCTGTCCATGAAAATAGAATGTCTTTCCGTTTATTTAGGTCTTCCTTAATTTCTGTCAACAATATTTTATAGTTTTCAGAATATAAAATTTTCACTGCTTTGTTAATTTGTATTTTTTCATATTTGTGATCATATTATAAGTGACATTCTTTTTTAAAACTTCATTTCTGGTGTGTTCATTCCTACTGAGTAAAAATACAGTGAAGTTTTGTATGTTGATCTTATGTCATGAGATCTTGCTGAACTTATTTCCAAAAGTTTTCTTAGGGAATTCCTTAGGATTTTCTAAACACACGATCATGTCATCTGCAAACAGAGTTTTATGCCTTCCTTTCCAATTTGAGCATCTTTTATTTATTTGTATTGACCAATTTCTCTGGTTCAAACCTCCAGCGCAGTGTTGAACAGTAGTGGTGGGAGCGGGCATTCTTTTCTTCCTTCTGATTTATAAGAAAACATCCAGTCTCTAACAAGTGTGATATTAGATGTGGGGTTTTCATAGATGCCCTTTATCAAGTAGAGGAGATTTTCTTCTTTTGTCTGTTTTGTTGGCTATTTTTATCATGAAGGATTACTGGATTTTGTCAAGTGCTAATTGATGCCAAATAATGGAGATATCATGTAGTTTTGTCCTTTGTTTCATTGATATAGTGGGTTATATTAATCAATTTTTTTGTGTTAAAACAACTGTGCATTTCTGGGATAAATTCTACTTGGTTATGGTGTATAATCTTTTTTATGTATGAATTTGCTAGTCTTGCATTGAGGTCTCTTTCATTTATATTAATAAGAGATATTGGTATATATTTTTCCTTTCTTGTGACATTTTTGTCTGTTTTTATAATCCCTCCATTTTTTGTATCTGTGATACCTCTTCTATAAAACAACACTTTAGTAGATAAATACTTACTCCTGAGCTGGCATTCTGTTTCGTTGACGACTCCCTTGTTCCATTACCACACACCTTTTATTATTGCAGCATTTTATAATATTTAGGAAAAGTAACTCTCTCTATTACCTATATTTCTCAAAATTTGAGCTAATCTTGACTATCTGCCAGTCTTGCCTATGAACTTCATTTTCATTTTATGAAAATACTCCAATGAAAGTTTTTAAATTGGAATTTGTTAGGTGGAATGGCACTAAAACTCTATATTAACATGGTGAGAACTGACATATTTTTAATTTTCCATTTTCCCATCCAAGAAAAACCAATGCTTTTCTTGAAAAAAAAAAAACAAACTCATACTTTTCTAAAGATGTCAGTTTCTTCCATTTCCCACATTTTTCCTTTACATAGGTTACATTTATTTATGCAGCTATCCCACATTTTCTGATTTTGTTTCTACTGTGATTGGGAATTCACTATTTTCCTGTTGTTGACGTGAAGTCAATCTATCCTATTCTGGCCCTGGGCTGAATTCTTTATAACTCCAATAGTTTCCATTGGTTCGTGGGGCTTTCTAGGCATTCAAATCATCTGCAAATTGCAGTTTATTTCATCTTCCTTTCTGACAACATTTGTTTTATGTCTCATTACTTTGGCTAAGCCCCCAAGAAACAAGTTAATGAAGATGAGCGCGGCATCCTGCCTTGACTTTTCAGCACCACTGCGTTCGAGACATGCTTGGTGCCCTTTTGCATGATGACTTTTCCTTCTAGTCTTATTTCTGAAGGTTTTTTCCTGGAGACTTGTGCATAATTGTGTTGCTAACCCACTGGAAGCTATATTGTATTAAGACTGCCTATTGATTATGAAACTGCCTCTGTTCTATTAAATTACTCTGAGACTTTTAATTAGGGGATTAAACCACCCCATTTAACAGTTCATTCTTATTCTGTACTGGTTTCTTGAAGGTATAAACAGAAGACAGCTTTATTTTTCCCTGTTATGGCCACCGGCTGTCTTCTGTCCACACCCACGTGCTACCGAGCAGGGCTCTCAGTGGCTTCCTGTCAGATGCCATAACCTCTCCATATCCTTTGGTTTTTAGAATCGATTCATTTCTGCATCTAAGATTTTGTCCTTCTTGTTTGTTTTTTTCTCAAAAGATTTATCTACTTAATTTTTGAATAGGTTAATACATTGACATAGCCTATAAAAATAAAAAAAGTATTAAATGGTATGTAAAATCTGCCTCCCTTCCAATCCTGTTTTCCATCTGCCCAGGCTCCCTCCTCTAATAAAAGTACATGTGTATATGTAGCCACTGATACTAAGTTTTTGTAACTCCTGCCAGAAGTTTTCAGGCACATCCAAATAAACTTAAATTTATTTTCCCCTTTTACACTGGGGAAAACATAATACTCTTCTACCCTTTTGTTTTCTTGAGATACCCTAGGATTCTTTCTTGATAAATACAACTGCATCTGATTCTGTTGATGGAAATGTTTAGACTTTTCTGCTGCTAAGTCGCTTCAGTTGTGTCCGACTCTGTGCAACCCCACAGACGGCAGCCCACTAGGCTCCTCCGTCCCCGGGATTCTGCAGGCAAGAACACTGGAGTGGGTTGCCATTTCCTTCTCCAATGCATGAAAGTGAAAAGTGAAAGTGAAGTTGCTTAGTTGTGCCCGACTCTTAGCGACCCCATGGACTGCAGCCTACCAGGCTCCTCCATCAATGGGATTTTCCAGGCAAGAGTACTGAGTGGGGTGCCATTGTCTCATATGCTAGTAAAGTAATGCTCAAAATTCTCCAAGCCAGGCTTCAGCAATACGTGAACCGTGAACTTCCAGATGTTCAAGCTGATTTTAGAAAAGGCAGAGGAACCAGAGATCAAATTGCCAACATCCACTGGATCATTGGAAAAGCAAGAAAGTTCCAGAAAAACATCTATTTCTGCTTCATTGACTATGCCAAAGACTTTGACTGTGTGGATCACAATAAACGCGGAAAATTCTGAAAGAGATGGGAATACCAGACCACCTGACCTGCCTCTTGAGAAACATGTATGCAGGTCAGGAAGCAACAGTTAGAACTGGACACGGAGCAACAGACTGGTTCCAAATAGGAAAAGGAGTACATCAAAGCTGTGTATTGTCACCCTGCTTATTTAACTTCTATGCGGAGTACATCATGAGAAATGCTGGGCTGGAAGAAGCACAGGATGGAATCAAGATTGCCAGGAGAAATATCAATAACTTCAGATATGCAGATGACACCACCCTTATGGAAGAAAGTGAAGAGGAACTAAAAAGCCTCTTGATGAAAGTGAAAGAGGAGAGTGAAAAAGTTGGCTTAAAGCTCAACATTCAGAAAAAAGATCATGGCATCTGGTCCCATCACTTCATAGGAAATAGATGGGGAAACAATGGAAACAGTGAGAGATTTTATTTTGGGGGGATCCAAAATCACTGCAGATGGTGATTGCAGCTATGAAATTAAAAGACGCTTACTCCTTAGAAGAAAAGTTACGACCAACCTAGACAGCATATTCAAAAGCAGAGACATTACTTTGCCAACAAAGGTCCATCTAGTCAAGGCTATGGTTTTCCCAGTGGTCATGTATGGATGTGAGAGTTGGACTGTGAAGAAAGCTGAGCGCCGAAGAATTGATGCTTTTGAACTGTGGTGTTGGAGAAGACTCTTGAGAGTCCCTTGGACTGCAAGGAGATCCAACCAGTCCATTCTAAGGGAGATCAATCCTGGGTGTTCATTGGAAGGACTGATGCTGAAGCTGAAACTCCAATACTTTGGCCACCTCATGTGAAGAGTTGACTCACTGGAAAAGACCCTGATGCTGGGAGGGATTGGGGACAGGAGGAGAAGGGGACAACAGAGGATGAGATGGCTGGATGGCATCACCGACTTGATGGACATGAGTCTGGGTAAACTCCGGGAGTTGGTGTTGGACAGGGAGGCCTGGTGTGCTGCAATTCATGGGGTCGCAAAGAGTCGAACACGACTGAGCGACTGAACTGAACTGAACCAAACTGAACAGTGTGGTCAGTTCCTGATTAAAATTGTAGCAAATTCAATCTGTTTCTCCCAGACAAAGCTACACTGAGTCTCTAGTACACAGGCCACTTCCCACATCTGCAAGCAGATTCATAGCGCAAATTCCTGCAGATGGAATTTCTGGGTTAAAACATGTATGGTTTTTACCTTGATAGAGGGTCCCGAACTGCCTTCATTGGGATGGAATCAAGGTAAAATCCTACCAGTGACAATTAGGGAGGGAGATGCCTCTGGTTCTTCAGCTTCACCAATCACTTTTCAAAGTTTTGATTCTTTGCTAATGTAATAAGTGCAAGAAGAAAATTTCTCAGTGTGCTTTGGAGTTCCTTTCCTCTTATGAGACATGGGGTTGAAAATTTCTCACGGATTGTTAAGGATTTGTATTTTCTGTGAGCTATCTCTTCATATCCTTTGCCCATTTCAACCATGTTCATGGTTTCCAAAGTTTAAACTCACACTGTTCAAAGTTTCTTTTCCTTTCTTCTAGCACAGGCTAGACTGTTGGAATGGGAGACAGGGGATGGGAGACCTGGCCTGGAGCCACCGCAACAGCCTCCTCCCTTCCTAGGGGTGGAGGAGGGAGCAGGGCAACCCCTGCTCATCGTGGTGGCTTCTCTTGTCGCAGAGCAAGGGCTGTATGGCATGGGCTCCAGTCGTTGCAGCATGCTGGTTCAATAGTTGCAGCTCACAGGCTCTGGAGCTCTGGCTCATTAGCTGTGGCCCATGGGTTTAGTTGCCCCTCAGCATGAGTGATCTTCCTGGACCAGGGATCAAACCAGTGTTCCCTGCATTTGCAGGTAGATTCTTATTCTCTGTGCCACCAGGGAAGTCCTTCCTCTTGTCCTATAAAGGTAGGATTCCGGGGGGAGGCATACCTCCTTCAGTAATCCCTCATGGTGGCTGGCTGGCTGGCTGATGCAAGCTACAGCAGAAATTTCAGTAGAACTAAGCCCTGTTTGGCCTTAGCAGCAGTCCCAGAGCAAGAGGGAAAATCCTGCTCTACACCTTGAGATGCTCCCTTCAGCTTGTCTTATGCTTCTCCTCTACACGCATGCGCAGGTGCCTGCTCAGTCGCTTCAGTCACGTCCAGCTCTTTGCAACCCTATGGACCATAGCCCACTGGACTCCTCTGTCCATGGGATTCTCCAGGCAAGAATACTGGAGCAGGTTGCTATACCTTCCTCCAGAGGATCTTCCCAACCCAAGGATCAAACCTGCATCTCTTATGTCTCCTGCGTTGGCAGGTGGGTTCTTTACCACTAGTGCCACCTGGGAAGCCCCACTGAAGAGTGAGGACCTCCAAATATTGAACTCCTAACTATTGTACTTGAAGCTCTGTAGTTCCTTGAGGAGCTGCTTTAGAAATCCCAATGTCTGCAACTTTTCTATAAATCTAAAGTAAAAGGTTTAATTTTTAACTTCCATTACCTGAAGTTTCTCTGCCCTCCTGTGTGCCCACCACAACCTGCAGGAGACACCCGGCGTCCTTCCATCCATCTGGCCTTTTCCTTCCTCCTTTGCCCTCAGTGACACAGCTCCATGGTGCTTTGACCTCTTCTCCCTATGTTTGTCACTAACCACTTTTTTCCAGCAAGAATATTTGGTTTGGTTTTTTAGCCTCTGACTTTCTCCTGCCTCATGTTGCAGGTTATGTGTAATGTGGATGGGTGGATGGATGGATGGATGGATGGACAGATAGATCGATCGATCTTATGGAAAAACCTAAATGAACTTTTTGGCCAACCCATCTATATAGGTAGACAGATGGAAAGTTGGATAGATAGGCAGATGGATAAATGGATGGATAGCTAGATGGATGGATGGATGGATAGGTCGGTGGATGGATGGATGATGGATAGATAGGTGGGTGGAAGGATAGATGGATAGACGGATAGACGGATGGTAGATAGATGGTGGATAGCTAGGTAATGGATGGATAGATGGATAGAGTTGCATTCATATCGATGTCCCACCATTCTCTGGCATTTAAGTACTGTCCTGTGAAAAAGAAATGCCTTTACCCTCTCTATACCACTGTCTCAGTCCCAGGTTTAAAATTAATTCCACTGATTTCTGTTGCATTATTGGGAAAAGGAGTGCTGTTCATACATGATCTATCGCTGTCCATTTTATCCTGCAAAGGAATTTTGCCCCTGTGTCTAACCACTTCTGTCTTGCGTGTGTGTCCCGGGCTGCTAGTATGCAGTGCTGAAGGAGGCTCAGTGGGAAGCATGTAGTCCCAGTGGAATGCAGCAGCCTCGTGGCCTTGAGAACATCCCTTATCTTCCTGTGTTCTATTGTTCTCACTTCTAAAGAGACAGTTAGGATTAGAAACCGTATTGTTAAGTTGTTGTTCAAGAATTGTCACCGTAATTCGTATTCAGCCTTCCAGAGTACTCTTGTAGGCTCAGCACCGGTCACAAAGGACCATTTCCAAGTCCAGCTTCCTGCCAAATGTGTCTTCTCTTTGATCTCAGGCCTAATGTCTCCTTCAAAGTCCTGCTTTCTTTCCCAGTGTATCACTTCAACAACCTGCAAGGAGAACCAAGGTTCATCTCTGCTTTTCTCCCTCTTGAGCCAAAGGCAAGTGAACAAATCCAGTTTGGAAGCTCTGCCTCCCGTCATCCCCAGGCTCCTCCCTAGCTTCCTCCAGGCCTCTGCACAAACCTGCTCTAGAGAGGCCCTCCAACTGAACCTGAGCCCTCCCGCCCCACTGTGCCTGTCCCCTTCCCCCTCCCTTTCCACTCCCTTATATTCTATACCCGCAACTTTCCAGTTCACCCTGGTCTGGGTCTTACAAGGACCCCGCCACCTCCTGAAGCCAAGCCAGCCCCCCAGCAGGGCCATAGCACAGCCGGAGCTTCACCCCACGTGCAGAGCCCATGGGTGCCTGGACCTTACCCCAACTCCCCCTTCTCCCGCTGCCTTTCTGATCTGGCCCCTCCCCCATCGCCTGGTCCCCACTTTCTGAATTTCCACTTCAGATTCCCCGAGGCTCCTGTTCTCTTTGAGTCTCCCATTCCTTTCCTCTCCTTTGTTCCCACTGAGAACACCAAGACACTCCCAGTGGCATCTCCTCCGGGCTCAGGGGCAGCAGCGGGCTTCCCTGTCGTCAACTGCTTTTCAACAGTTTCTGCAGCCGTCACGTGTTACACGAGTGAGTCTCACAGTGAAGGTCATCCTGACGGCAGAGCAGCTCCCGGGGCGGCTTTCCTCCATGCTGAGGCTTTCCTCCCAAGCCAGAAACTTCATGCTTTTTCATCTGGTGTGCCCAGAATCTTCCTCACTAGCTTTCCTTCTTTGCCCCAGGGTAGGGAAAGAGAGAGAGAAAAGGAAAGAAAGGGAGAAAGAGAGAAAGAAAGGAACAAAGAAGGAAGGAAGAAAGAAAAGAAAAGAAAAAGGTCTTTGTCGTTTATAGCTCAAGGCAAATATTGCTGCTTATCTGGGAGGAGTCTTAGGCGCCAATTCAATTCTAGGACAGGAATGAAATGATGCCGGTGAGATGGGTTGAGCCAGCCTGCTTCCTCCTTAGGGCCCCAACTTGCCTGCCCCTGAGTCAGTGCATTCAGGCCCTATCTGCTGTCATGTCAAGTCACAGCTAAGGGGCCTTCATTCTCCCACCCCTTTCAGGTCACAATCCCCCCGATAGCTATCATATCCTAGGGTCACAGAGCCCTGGAGCCTCCCTGGAGATGAAGGCAGTCTTCAGTGTGGTCCTGTTGAGCCTTTTCCCTAAGTGTTCCTGCCTGAAGCTACCAGGGTCTCCAACTGCTTAACCCCTGCTTGGCTGAGCCTGAGCCCAAGGCCCTGGCCCTAGGTCCTGACCTTGAGCTGCCCTCCAGGATGTTCCGATTGGCATGAGAATGAAGCTCCCTGACTCAGGCCTCCCTGTGACCTGTTCACCACAACCCTTCCCGGCAAAGCACCTCGCACTGCTCCTATCCATCACTGCCTCCCCGCCCTACAGTCCTTACTCCCTCCTGTGGCCCCCATTAGCTACAGGAAGGCATAGCCAGGTCTTCCTGGGCCACCCCTAGAAGGCCTGTTCAGAGCAGGCGCCCAGGGCTCTTGTCTAGAGCCCACGCAGGCTTCATGCCCTGGCCCCTGGAGGACACTTCGTCCATATCCTCTTGTTTTCCACCACCCTTCCACCCCAACACTTCGTTCCTTTGTAAGAGGCAGAAGGGGACATGGAAGGGACAGCACCTGCTTCAGTCCTCTCCCTGACCTCTCCCCCTCTTCCCTCCCCAGCCCTGCTGTCCAGCAGGACTTCTTGCCAGCGACAATGCCTCCCAGACCTGCCCAAAGCGAAGGGCAGCTTAGGGCCCAGCTCACTCCCACATCTGTTGAGGATGCTGTGGTTTTGCTCAAGGCTGGCCCTCAGACTCACAGCATCGGCATCCTGAGCCCCGCCCTGGAGCTACTGAGTCAGAATCTGCGTCTTTAGAGCCCCTGCACATGAACGCCTGAGAAGCCCCGGTCTAGGAGACGCATATCCCAGAGCCCACCATGGCATCATCCTGCCCTCCTCCAGCAGCTGTCTTGCATTATCACAGCTGGGCTTGTGGGCAGCTCACCCACGCCCCTCTTCATCACCTACTCCCATGAGTCTTGACCTCCCAGGCAACTGACTCATGCAAGGAGGCCCCCTGGCCCTCAGCCCAGTGCCCGGAGGTCTATTGGTCGCTCTTGGCTCATGTACCAGCAGCCACACAGCTAGCAAGAAGAGAGGACCCACCTTCACTTACCGAGGCCAGCTTTCAGCCAGTCCTTACAACAGCATCTTCTGACCCCATCACAGGTTCCCCCAACAAAGTCAGACAGATGTGCCATGATCCTTGCTGTACCATTTACCAGCTGTGCAATCCTGGGCAAGTGACCAAAGCTGCAGCTTCCTTATCTATGAAATTATGCTAACGATCACTGCCACTTCACAGAAGGAACACAACCATTCATTTGTTGTTGTAAGCAGCGCGTGTTAACAGCATGCTGTAGTGTCCAGGCACCAGGAACAGCAGTGAGCAAAACAGGCCGAGTCCTGCCCGTCTGGAGCTTCTTAAGGGGGGAGTGTGGGCTGACGCGGAACAGATATGGATGCTGTGCCAGCAGGTCCCAGACGTAGACCACACGGCACCCATGCTCACGAGGGATGAGCGAATGAATGAATGGATGCTGTGCGGCTTTGCCATAAGGGCCCCCTTCTAATCACAAAGCCACCCCCCACACTTCCACCCTGAAGCCCCTTGGAACAGGAAGGCATGGGGCTCAAAGCTACTGGGAGTTTAAGAAGAATAATCAAAGACAGGGGAGGGCTGTCGGGCTTTCCAGCATTTAATGGATATGGAAGAAGTGTAGCAATTACAAAAACATTGTGAAGCTAGAATGCATCTGCCTGAAGTAGGCAGTAATTGAGGTGGACTCAGAATTGTTTTTTCTAGGTTTCACAAAGTATGTGTTTGCATGTGTACATGTGTGTATGGTGTCTTAAGGATGGAATACATTTTTTCAGGCTTTCAGAGCTCCCTCATTTAAAGATGATGATAGGGACATTTGGGAACATTCTCCAGGGTTCCTGTCACTGTGAGGTTCTCTCTGAGGGCTCTCTGAGTCTCCCCGGATCACAGAATTTGAAATCTAGCTAAAGTGAAAGTGTTAGTCACTCAGTTGTGTCTGACTCTCTGCAACCCCATGAACTACAGTCCATCAGGCTCCTCTGGGATTCTTCCGGCCAGAACACCAGAGTGGGCTGCCATTCCTGTCTCCAGGGGATCTTCCCGACCCAGGGATCAAACCTGGTTCTCCTGCTTTGCAGGCAGATTCTTAACTATCTGAGCCACCAAGGAAACCCTGAGGCTTGGCTAAAGAGACCCCAAGAACACCCAGCCAACCCCATGTTTCCCGGACAGGAAACTGAGGCCCTGACTTGCCCCGAGTAAGTAGGTCATTACAAGCAGCAGGATATGGAGATTCAAACCTAAGTTTCCTGCCTCCCAGCAGAAAGCCCTTCCCGATATATTGTGTTAGCTTCACGAATCCTTAACACTGGTGACCGTTACTGATAGAACTGGGCTGTGTGGCCAATGCACCACACCAGCCAAAGGAAGCCAGACACCAAAGGCTGCAGTTCCATCGACACAATAGTCATGAAAAGGCCAACTAGGGGAGACATACAGGTCAGTGGTCTCTGGGGGCCAGGCGCAGGGGAGGGGCTGACTGTCGTGGCACACAAGGGAATTTCAGGGTGACCGAATGTCCTGTGTCTCCGCTGTGGTTACATGAACTGTCTGTGTTTGTCAGAACTCAGAACCATACAGTTAACAAAGACACATTCTACTACCTAGAAAGTATACCTTAATTTTTTTTTGAACGGCCTAAAACAATGGGGCTTCGCTGCTGGCTCAGCTGGTAAAGAATCTGCCTGCAGTGCCGGAGACCTGGCTTCGATCCCTGGGTTGGAAAGATCCCCTGGAGGACGGAATGGCAACCCACTCCAGTAATCTTACTTGGAGAATTCCATGGACTGAGGAGTCTGGTGGGATCCATGGGATCACACGGAGTCGGACATGACTGAACGACTTTTTCACTTTCAAAATAATAATGATAGTGATAACAATAATAATAATAACAACCTTGAAGGCCAAAGGGCTGCTGAGCTGTAGGGGCCTTCAAGGTGCCCCACGGCCAGAGCAGGAGATGCTCTGAAACCAGCGTGCTGCAAGCCCAAGCTGGCTTCTCTCCCACTCCACACCAGCCCGCCCAGTCACCCTAACCCACCACGGCTGTTGGGACGGTCCCCTCCCTACTCCTCCCAGGACCATCTTGAGTCATGGATCCTGTCATTCCTCTCCCACAGCTGCCCCTCCCTCACCACCCCTGGCTGATACACCTGTGTGATGCCTCCCAGCCCAGCCTGCCCGGAGCCTCTGGGATCCCACTACCTCCTCTCTCACAGTCCTAAAGAATGCAATAGAAACTCCGCAACCCAGTTCAGAGACCTCCTCAGACTGGCCCCAGCACATTCTTCACTCCTGCATTACCTGCCCACTGGATGCCTGCCCACTTACTGCCTCCGATCAATGCTAAGCTGAGAACAGCCTCAGGATGGAAGTGTCTAGGCCCTGGGCCTGGGGGGCATAGGTCAGAGTCACTGAGTCCTAAAGTCCCAACAGTCTCTGTCTGGACTCCTCTAGTGACCCAGGAATTCATGGCCACCTTCAGACAGCTCTGAAATCCACAGCTGAATTCTGTCCTTGCCTGTGGTCCTCATTCCAGTTCCTCCTGTCCCGGGCCCCAGAGGGCATAGCTATAATGACCTTGTCCTTCCGGGGGCTCCTCTGCTCGCCCACTCAGCCCCTTTGTGCACGGGCAGGTCCTCACCAGAGCATAGAGCAGGAGTCCCCGCTCACCTGTCTGGGACAGAACCATCCCATCCTCTCCCCTTCTATGTGATTGTCCGAGAACAGTTGAATTTTCTTTGTAGTTACATCTTGCTGACTTCAGGGCCTCCCATGTAGCTCAGTCTGTAAAGAATCTGCCTGCAATGCAGGAGACCTGGGTTCGATTCCTGGGTTGGGAAGATCCCCTGGAGAAGGAAATGGCAACTTCCTCCAGTATTCTTGCCTGGAGAATCCCGTGGACAGAGGAGCCTGGTGGGCTATACAGTCCATGGGGTCTCGAGAGTCAGACACGAGTCAGCAACTAAACCACCCTTGCTGACTCAGGTTAAACCTGCTTTCAGTGCAAATCGCCCAACCTGCCCACCAGCTGTGGGTTCCTTGCTGTCTGTAATAAACAATGCCCTCCCAGGCGCCAGCACCTAAACGTGACCTCTTAGCCACTGCTCTCTCCTCTCTGGCTACCTGAAATTGCAGCCAGGGACTTCCCTGGTGGCTCAGTGATAAATAACCTGCCTACAGGGGACACGGCTTCGATCCCTGGTCTGGGACGATCCCAGAGCAACTAAGCCCGGAAGCCACAACTGCCGAGCCTGGCTCTGGAGCCCGTGCTCGACCACAAGAGAAGCCGCTACAGCGAGAAGCCTGGCACCGTGATGAGGAGTACCCCCACTCACCACCATTAGAGAAAGCCCACGTGCGGCAACCAACCAAGACCGGGCTCCGCCAAAAAGAAACAGTTTTGTTTTTAATGCAGCCGAATTATCCAAGGGACGCTGGGCTTAGCCAGCAGGACAGCAGCTGTCCAATCGCTCCCATGGTGCACACCCGGCATTTATGGGTCAGCAGCCTGGATGCTGGGACCATGGTGCTCTTGCTGGGGCTGCATAGCTGACCTTGACAGTGAAGGAGCTCCCGCTGCCCCCCAACTGAGCTTCCTTAGGGCAGGATCCCATCTTAACGCTTGTCAGTCTTTAACACCATAGTGCTCCGGTCTCTGGGCTGATTCTTCTTGTGTGTGTGTGTGTGTGCGTGCACATGTACGCGCTCACTCCGTCATGTTCAACTTTGTGACCCCACGGACTGTGGCCCACCAGGCTTCTCTGTCCGTGGGATGCTCCAGGCAAGAATACTGGAGTGGGTTGCCATGCCCTCCTCCAGGAAATCTTCCTGACCCAGGGGTCAAACCCGAGTCTCTGGCGTTTCCTGCATTGGCCGGTGGTCTCTTTACCACTGCGCCACCCGGGAAGCCCACGGTGACCCTAGAAGGAGGTAACGGCTCTGTTACTCCAACTGAGGGGGTAACCGTGGGATCAGGGAGGCCTTGTGCTTCCTGCAGCTGCCGGGCAACCTCATCTTATCAGAGGCCACTAAGCCACCAACAGACCTGGCTCCCAGTGGACGGCAAGAGGTTTGCTCCTGCAGGGTTCAGACTTCCCATCTCTAAATTTACTGTCTCGGGACCTGTCACTCGCTGACAGCCCTTCCTATTCTTCCCACAGCTCGATCTTTTTTGGGTCCGTACATCTTCCTTTCCTCCCCACACCCGTTTTGCTACACTGTCTTGAATTATTCAGCAAATGTTTACTTGCAAGTTAGCTCCACAAGCCACTTTCAGCATTTTCCCCATAAGTGCAGCTTCTGAGTAGAATGAACAAACCTCAATTATAAAATGAGACATGAATGCATCTAAATTGCGGTGGTTAAACTGTCAATTTTCGTCGACAAAGATGTGGTTCGCCAGGATGCACAGATTATTGCAAATTTCATCAACTGAATGGGAGCAGAATTCCATGTTCCGCATGGCAACGTTAGCCTGATGACCCTGACGGAAAACTGGTCTCTTTATCTCCTAGAGCACTGAAAACCAGGGATGTTGGAGAAAAGCTACTGATCTCTAGTCATCCTGCCGAGAAACAATCAGACTTATTTCAATGGAGACCAGGGGCTCTGAGGACTTGGAGAAGCCGCAGGAGAAATCAGTGAGTGGTTCATGGGCAGTTGATGAGCCGGCCAGTATGAGTCCTGAGGTCCTCTCAGAAGCAAGAATGCCCCATGCCAACCAGGAGGCGCAAGACAAAGCATCCCATACCAACCCAATCCAGAGAAACTTCATCTTCAATCGCGCCATGAGACTCCGAAGCAGAGGCACTTCTGAGGGGAACACTGGCCACCCAGCAGGTCAGTACCGGGCACGGCGGTCACAGCTGCTGGTTAATATCCAGCTGGAGTCAGTGGGGCTGAAAGGCCCCTATTAAATGAAAGGAGAATGAAAGGCATTGAGAATCAAGGACAGGTCCAATAAGGTGGAACTTTCTGAAGCCATTATCCAAAGAATTCAAATTCCCCCAATAAGATGATGCAGATACTACAGGAGGAAGTGTTGACCAAATGGTCCAATAAGGCTGGCTTCTGTTTAAAAGAGGTGTCTTGTTCCAGGGCTCAGTACACCCCCGGATCCCATGCCTTCTAGGAGGGAGCCTTGGTGCTGTCTATGTGTGCGGATGTCTGGGAATGTGAGTTTCCTGGGTGGTGAGAGTCTGTCCTGTTCTCTCTCCATCACCATGATAGCCAGAGAGTTTCAGAGAGTTTCTTTTGCCCTGAAAATGTGTGATGTTAATACCTTGGGATTAATGCTGGGAAAGGTTGAGGGCAGGAGAAGAAGGTGGCAACAGAGGACGAGATGGTTGGATGGCATCACCAACTCAGTGGACATGAATTTGAGCCAACTCCAGGAGATAGTGAAGGACAGGGAAGCCCGGTGTGCTGCCATCCCTGGGGTCACAAAGAGTTGGACATGACGGTGGCTGAACAACAATACCTTGGGAATAGCTTCACAGCAGGATCCCTTCATTTTTAAAAATTTTTTGGCCTCACTGCATGGCAAATGGGATCCTAGTTCCATGAGTTCCCAGAGCAGGAATCCAACCTGAGACCCCCACTTTGGAAGCATGGGGTCTTAACCACTGGACCCCCAGGGAAATCCTTTTCCCTTAATCTTTTAAACCAGTTCCTGGCACATTTTATCTAGCATATTCAAAGCATATTTGAAAGCATATTGTTCAAGGCATATTTGTTGAGCAGAATAAGTCCAGAAACGCTTACAAATGGGGTTTGTCAGAGCTGAGCCCCCTCTGCCGGTGGCTGGTCTAGGGGCTGGGTGGACAGCATGCTGGTGTTGTAGAGAGGGTGACAGTCTCTTAGCCTCTGGGGGACAGACGGCACGCTGCCCTGCGTGTGCTGGGGAGGCCTTAACTGGTTCCAAAACGCTAAAATCTGTCGAGTAGCCTTTTGCCACATGTCAAGCCACCCTTAAAACATAGAGGCGGAATTAATGATGTTTATTATTTCTCTTGATTCTGGGGGTTGATTGGATGGCTCCTGGCTCTGGGCCACTTTGTCTGACCTCTGCAGTGGACTGGCAGCTCAGCTGGGGTTAGAAGGTCAAGGACAGCCTCTCGGGCCCCTAGGGAGCTGGTTGGTCCCAGAGGGCCTCAGCTGGGACTGTCTCCGCTCCCCGTGGTCGCTGGCCCTCCCGCAGGCTAGCTCAGCTTGTCCACGAGGTGGCAGGTTCCCAGAGAGCAGGAGCAGAAGCCGCTGGGTCTTGAGACCCAGGCCAGAGCCCGACAGTCGCTCCCACCACAGTCTGTGGCCCACGCAGTTCACAAGGCCAGTCCTGAAGAACGCAGATGGAGAAACTGAGTCCACTGCTCGATGGAAGGAGCAGCTAAGGAAGTGTGGTGGTCTGCCGTCGGCCACAAGCAGAACCGTGTGTTGAGTACCCCGCCGAGCAAGAGAAATACAGCGACGGGAAGGTGGTAGTCATGGGGGCGGGGTGGTTGACACACTACTCTACTCTCTCAACTTTGTATACGTTTAAAATTTCCATAAGAGTTAAAAGCAGGGACTTCCCTAGTGGTCCCGTGGTTAAGAACCTGCCTTGCAGTGCAGGGGATGTGGGTTCGATCCACAGTTGGGGAACAAAGATCGCACACGCCACGGAGCTAGTGAGCCCGTGTGCCACAACCAGAGAATCCAGCAACTGCAACAAGGACCCTGCATGCTGCAACTAAGATCAAAGGCAGCCACGGAAATAAATAAAATGTTTAAAAGAATTAAAAGCACATACTCACATACAAAGAAGTGGGAGTCTCCGCCCTCTGAGAAAAACGACAATACTGTAATGATATCATTTTATTGCAAGCAATGCGTCAAAGTTTACAAGAGAGGTAAAGGCAAAGAGCTAGACCCTTCCCCACAAAGACGATATTTTAGGGGAGCCTTGAGGGTTGCACTAAGACATGGCCAGAAACAATAGCAGCTAACTTGTTTGAGCACTTGTAGGTACTCAGTGGCTGAGGTGGGCAGGCATTTCAACATGGTTCCTACCATACCCATTTTACTGATTAAAAAAAAAATAACTGAGGCCCAGAGAGACTGAGTCACTTATCCCAGATCATGCAGCTAGTGACGATATGGCTTGAGCCAGAGTTCACATTCTTCTGGTTCCAGAGCCTGGTCAGAGAAGAGGGTTAGAGAAGCTCTGTCCAACAGAAACACAGGGAAAGCCCCACAAGTCATTTAAATTTCTGTAATATTAAAAAGTAAAGAAATGACTAAAATTGATTTTAACAATGCATTTTATTTAACCCAATACATCCAAAATACTATCACTTTATCATGTAGTCAATAATCAATATAAAAATTAGTAATGAGATATTTTATATTCCTTTTTTCCCACTGTTGTGAAAATCTGTTGAGTATTTTATTCTTACAGTCTCTCTCAATTTGCATACTAAATTTTCACTGGAAATTCTCGATCTGAATTTAGATTTCATAAAATGCACAGTTAAAGAGTTGTTTACAGCCAGAAAAGTTATTAAATGTACAGCCAGAAGTTAAAGTGGAGACAATCCTCAAATTACTCCAAATATCCTCAAAAGTTTTCCAATAATGAAAGTGACTCTGTTTTTTACATATAAATTTAAATTAGCTTAAAATTTTTTTTTAATGAAGAATTTACTTCTTTAGTCACACAAGCCACGTTTCAAGTGTGTAATGGTCCCATGGAGTTATCAGCTACCCCACTGGGGACTTACAGAGTTAGAGTGTGGCAAGCAGAAGAGAGCAGATACAGCTGCCCAGGGTCAGGGTGGGGGTCTTCCTGAGCAGAAGAAAAGGTGGTTGTGGGACTGTATCTGAGGTGAGGGTGGAAGGGAAATGGGATTGACGATGCGGGAATCCACCTGCCAATGCAGGAGACGTAAGAGATGTGGGTTCGATCCCTGGGTTGGGAAGATCCCTTGGAGGAGGGCATGGCAATTCACTCCAGTATTCTTGCCTGGAGAATCCCATGGACAGAAGAGGCTGGCAGGCTACAGTCCATAGGTCACAAAGACTCGGACACAACTGAAAGGTCTTAGCACGCGTGAGCCTCAAGTTTGTGGCCTCTGAGCCAAACGGAGAATGCTGACCCCAGTGTAGACACAGGGACCATGGCACACCCTCTCGCAACCAAAGACACCACTTACGTTCAGACTGTAAATACTCTCACTAGGCTCACAGTTTTATTTGTAAAGTGACTCCCTCATTTTGCCTCCTTGAAGCTAACTCTCAAGACAGCCCAGCATCCCCTGATCCAGGGTCCAAGGAGGAAACACTCTTCTGTAAGGAGCAGACAGAACAGGCCACCCAGCACCAGGTCTCTCCCTTCCACCCCCGACAAGGAAAGGAGCTAGTGCTCTGAGTCAGCGGTTTGTGATCTGGGTCTGGAAGGTGAGGACACTCTCCGTTTCCTTTGCTGAGGGGTATCCATTCAGTCACAGTAGAACATTAGCTGACAACCCTCCCTAAGCTGATCTCACACTCTAGGGGAGGTGATTTATTACTTAACAGCTATTAGGACTCAGACTTTGTAAAGTCGGATGTTAAACAACCGGTAAATTGCAAAGGATTTTGTCCAGTAGAAAGGATAACACCAGTGTTTATGATTCTACTGTCCTCTGAGACATTAACCAGGTTTGTATCCAAGTTTTCAGGTTCATTCATGATTTTCTTTTTCCAACTGTGCATGCACGGATGGATGGATGGATATATGCATGGCTATGAAATGTCTTGTACTGTAAGTATGACTTTCTTAGCGATGGCATTCCAGGTCATTTAATAGAGCACAAAGAGCAGCAATTTCCCCTTCAGGGGCTTGAGGGGAAGGGCATCCTTTTCACTCCACTTCCTTCCCCTCTCAGGGTGATAGCTGCTACAGTCTCTTAGAATTGCCTGAAAAGGGGAGATAGGGGTTTCTAACTCCCTATGTTTCTCACACGTCGCAGATCCACTGGAAAATGAGAACTCTGTCAGTGAACCCCTGACCTTGAATTTACCGCAGAGCAGAAAGCATCTCTGGAGGATACCAACCCAGACAGACCCGGGAGCCAAGGGAACAAGGTAAGGGACAGCAAATCCCGAGGGGCTGGTCCATGAAACAGTGTAACAGGGTTTGATCTGCAAAGTCTTGGCAGAGCTACAAGAGCGTCTTGTGTTTTAAAAATAACACAAGTGTTTTAGTTGTTCATATTTTTAAAAAGTCTACAATTTCCTTTAAAAAAAGCTCCACTGTTACTCATCTATCACAAAATTAGGAAACTTTAGATACTAAATACAGGAAAACTCACCCCATCACCACCACCCAGAAGTTTTTGTGTGTTGCAACTGTTTCGTCTTTTTTTCTATGTCTTACGCATGTTCTCTCTTCATAAATTGGGATCTTGTATACACGGCATCTTGAAACCAACTTAACAATATAGGCACACCTTGGAGATATTGAGGGTTTGGTTCTTATTCATCATAATAAAGTGAATGGTGTAGAAGAACAAGCCACATGAATTTTTTGGTTTCCCAATGCATATAAAAGTTGTGTTTACACTACACTGCGGTCTATTGGGTGTGCAATAGTAGTATGTCTAGAAAACTGTACAAACTTCAACTTAAAAATACTTTATTGCTAAAAAATCCTAATCATCATCTCACAACACAAGGTTGCCACAACCCTTCAATTTGTTAAAGAAAAAATCCTTTCCAGTATCTATGAAGCACAATAAAGTAGAGTGAAATAAAACAAAGTATGCCTGTATATCATATTACTAAATACTTTTCTACACCATGATTTAAAGGCTATAAAATCATCTATAGCATGATTGGATTGTGATTAATTAATCATGCTCCTGTTGTTTGGCTATTTGGATATTATGTCAGCTGGGACTGAATTTAGTTTCTTATAACCAAAAAACCCAAATAACACAGCCTAACAAGACAGGGGTTTATTTCACTCTTGTGTGAAAGAAGTCTGGAAAGTTGTGACAGCAGCTTCTCAAGCCATTAAGGACCCAGGTTCCTTCTAGCTTTTCCTCCACCATCTGTCAAAATGACTACCAGAGCTCCAGCCACCACAGCCACAGTTTAGATGGAGGGAAGGAGAAAAGCAGAGGATAGGCGGGCACATGCCAGCCGAGTCTGCACTCCTTTAAGGAGATTCCCTGAAGCTTGCTTAACAACTGGTGGCCAAATTGGGTCAAAAAGTCAGTCATCTGGCCATCTCCACCTGCAAGGAAGCTGAAAAATGTATGTTGTTTTCAAATCAGTTCTATTTCTGTCCCCAGTAAATTGGTTCCACAGGAAAGAAGAAAGGAAGCAATAGCAATTTCTGACCTGGAGGAGGTTTACATTTTTGCTATGTAAATATAAATGCGTGTGTGTGTTTGCTTATTTCTTTGACTGTGCCAGGTCTCAGCTGAGGCACACAGGATCTATGATCTTCATTGAGGCATGTGGATCTTTTAGCTGTGGCATGAGAACTCTTAGTTGCAGTAAGTGGGACCTAGTTCCCCAATCAGGGATCAAATCCAGCCCCCTGCATTGGAGCACAGAGTCCTAGCCACTGGACTGCCAGGGAGGTCCTGGTGGACTTCATTTTGCTATTTTGTAAGCTACACTGTGATGAATATGATTGTGACAAAATCCTGAAGCCAATCCTCATTATTTCATTAAGTTCATTCCTGGAAACTTACAGTCTACAAATTCCTGGATGGTTATGAGAAATTGTGTTTCCATATCTGCCCTTGGGAAGCATGGACTGGGCCACCTGTCCCACCAAGAGGTGGTGAGGCTCCCTTTGCTTCCTAATGTTACATTCCCCACAGGGCCTCGATTTATATAGAGAATTAGTAACAAGGACCTAATTTACTTACATGTAAGTATATATTACATATAATTCCTAAGAGAAAGAAATGAAAAAAGGCAAAAAGGTTATTGGAAGAGGCCTTACAAATAACTGAGAAGAGAAGCTAAAGGCAAAGGAGAAAAGGAAAGATATACCCATTTGAATGCAGAGTTCCAAAGAATAGCAAAGAATAGCAAGAAAGCCTTCCTACTGATTAGTGCAAAGAAATAGAAGAAAACATTAGAATGGGAAAGTCTAGAGATCTCTTCAAGAAAATTAGAGATACCAAGATAACAGTTAGAACTGGACATGGAGCAACAGACCTGTTCCAAATAGGAAAAGGAGTACGCCAAGGCTGTATATTGTCACCCTGCTTATTTAACTTCTATGCAGAGTACAACATGAGAAACGCTGGACTGGAAGAAACACAAGCTGGAATCAAGATGGCTGGGAGAAATATCAATAACCTCAGATATGCAGATGACACCACCCTTATGGAAGAAAGTGAAGAGGAACTAAAAAGACTCTTGATGAAAGTGAAAGAAGAGAGCGAAAAAGTTGACTTAAAACTCAGCATTCAGAAAACGAAGATCATGGCATCTGGTCCCATCACTCCATGGGAAATAGATGGGGAAACAGTGGAAACAGTGTCAGACTTTATTTTGGGGGGCTCCAAAATCACTGCAGATGGTGATTGCAGCCATGAAATTAAAAGACACTTACTCCTTGGAAGAAAAGTTATGACCAACCTAGATAGTATATTCAAAAGCAGAGACATTACTTTGCTGACTAAGGTCCATCTAGTCAAGGCTATGGTTTTTCCAGTGGTCATGTATGGATGTGAGAGTTGGACTGTGAAGAAGGCTGAACGCCGAAGAATTGATGCTTTTGAACTGTGGTGGTGGAGAAGACTCTTGAGAGTCCCTTGGACTGCAAGGAGATCCACCCAGTCCATTCTGAAGGAGATCAACCCTGGGATTTCTTTGGAAGGAATGATGCTGAAGCTGAAACTCCAGTCCTTTGGCCACCTCATGCGAAGAGTTGACTCACTGGAAAAGACCCTGATGCTGGGAAAGATGAAGGCAGGAGGAGAAGGGGATGACAGAGGATGAGATGGTTGGATGGCATCACTGACTCGACGGACATGAGTTTGAGCAAGCTCCGGGATTTGGTGATGGACAGGGAGGCCTGGCGTGCTGCAGTCTATGGGGTCACAAAGAGTCAGACACAACTGAGCAACCAAACTGAACAGAACTATGTATTAGGAGCAACTGTTTCCTGTTGTCTCTGATAAATCTCAGGAGCCAAGAACAACATCATCAGTGTCCAACCAACTATACAAGACACTCCAAGAGACAATGAGAATGCCATGTCAAGGGCTCAACAGGCGGGATTCAGGACACTGGCTCCTCCCCAACTATCACATAAATGTTTTCATGTCTTAACATTCAATTTTTAAAAAGAGGGTAGAGATGAGAGTAGCTGCCAGGTTTTGTTTGGAGGGAATTATCAGGGTGTCCTGAATTGTCCATTTGTCCCTATGGGAAGCTGCTCCTTGAGTCTGTCCAGGTCAGAAAGAGAAACAGAACAACAGGATATGGAGAGAGAGACAGAAAGAGAGAGCTTGAGAGAGAGATTCATTTCAAGGAACTGGCTCCCACAACTGTGGAGGCTTGCTGAGTCGAAAATCTGCAGGGCGGGCCAGCAGTTGGGGATTACTGCTGTCATTTGAGCCCATAGTCCATTTGCTGGCACAATTCCTTTTCACTTGGGTGAAGTTAGTCTTTTTTTCTATTAAGAACTTCAACACTTTCAATGATGAGACACATTCACATTAAGGAGGGTCATCTGATTAACTCAAAGTCTGCTAGTTTAAGTGTTACTCTTATCCTGAAAGCACCTTCTTGGAAGAAAAGCTCTGACAAACCTAGACAGCATATTAAAAATCAGAGACATTACTTTCCCAACAAAGGTCCATAGTGTCAAAGTATGGTTTTTCCAGTAGTCATGTATGGATGTGAAAGTTGGACCATAAAGAAAGCTGAGTGCCAAAGAATTGATGCCTTTGAACTGTGATGTTGGAGAAGACTCTTGAGAGTCCCTTGGACTGCAAGGAGTCAAACCAGGAAATCCTAAAGGAAATCAGTCCTGAATATTCATTGGAAGGACTGATGCTGAGGCTTAAGCTCCAATTCCTTGGCCACTTGATGTGAAGTACTGACTCATAAGACCCTGATGCTGGGAAAGATTGAAGGCAGGAGGAGAAGGGGATGACAGAGGATGAGATGGTTGGATGGCATCCATGACTCTATGGAAATTAGTTTCAGCAAGCTCCAGGAGTTGGTGATGGACAGGGAAACTTGGCATGCTGCAGTCCATAGGGTTGCAGAGTCAGACACGACTGAGTGACTGAACTGAACTGAACTGAAAAAACACCTTCACAGAAACATCCAGAATAACATTTGACCAAACATCTAGGCATCATGTCCCAGGAAAGTTGATACACCAAATTAACCAACACACTTCTCACTTTGACCATGGTGAGGGGGGCTTCAAGAGGTTATGGGGAAGAGGGGTCTTAGAAATCTCAAATGTGGGATATACAAGGGGTGAAACATCTCGAGGTGAGTTGGCTGGCAGCCTGCATGGGAGGTGAGGGGAGAGGGCTGGGTAGGGGGTTATGTACACCAAAGGCAGGGCAGAGGTGTGTGTTTTCTTAGAATCAAGTGTCGACCCCAAGGAAAGGAACTACCTCTGAACCACTTTGAAAAGGACTTCACCCTGCCTGCTAGGGTCCAGGTGGATCTTGGCAGGAAGTGGCTATAGAAACTTAGAGAGTCATGAGTGACCAGCTTGAGAGCTTTGTACGTGCCCAAGAACTGCAGTCAGAGACCACCTCCCCCCCACAACATGGCATGTCTGAGGAGCCCCCAAAAGCTTTGGAGACCCAAAATGCAGTTAGGGGCATGGAGAGAAGACAGCATGAAGCAGAGATTTCACAGGAGGCCTGGATGGGCAGAAGGAGCTGGAGTTCTGAAAGTTTTCAGATGCACTTTTTATACCCAGCAAAAGAAGCCACTTGTTTCTAAGCCAAGAGTGACCAGAAAAGCTTTGCACCAGAAAGCCTCACCCAAGGCTGGGCAGGCAGTTCCAACTCACAGAGCAGGCTGACGTGGGGAGTCGAGGGGGAGATGAGAACCCTTCCTGTTGGCCTCCCAGTGAGTCCAGCTTGGCCCACAGAGGTCACCTGTGTTCCTTCTGTCTTGGGCTTCATGAGGACAGAGGTTTTGGAGAGCATATCCAGGTCAGTCTCAGAAGCCCCCCTGTGACCCTCGTTTCTATTATGTTTTCTGAGCTGGATTTCTATGGCCAGGTAGGTCATCATGTACCTGTAATGGAAACGTTTTCTAGACAAAAACTTCCTGACAAGTTGTCAGGCTTCCACAGCTCTGAGTTGCCACTTTTATGTGAAGTTCTAGATATGAATTTCTCCTGGGAAACACTACCATTCAACAGCTAATGAGCCACCATGTCAATATTTGCTTGACATGCGACGTCTGGGGTACCGTTCCGTGTGCTGTTCATGCTCTCCTGCTCGCTCTTCATTTCACGAGCGCCTTGGCATTCCGAGGCTCAGATCTTTATTTCTGTAAAGTGATTTGGTCTCTGCCATCCCCCATCTCTCTGTGTCCCTGTCTTTATACATCGTGTCCTTCATATAGAGTGCCGTGGTTGACTCTGAGCATCTCTCGTTCAGTGTCCACTGTCACTTTCCCAATGCTATTAACCATCCATTCCTGTTAAATTCCAGCGTCCCCTCTGCTCTAAGAAAGAAAAATAATCTCTGACTCTTTGGTAATTTGTGCATGTAAATGCAAGCTTCTGATCTAAATTTGAACCCCTTCAAAAAAATTTTTTTAAAAAAGAAAACTCTACAATGTGCAAAGACTGGAAACAATTGAATAAGGACACGAATGTTATCTCAGGCTGGGCCCCAAGTATTTTAGCTCTCTTTTTTGTAATTGCCATTATAGTAAATGCTTTCATAAAGGCATTTTTAATAGTACTTATTAAAATCAATTTTACGTTACAACAAAATATACAGATCTTGGGTATACAGCTTAATGAACGCATCAGCTCGGGCTGCCATAACAAAATACCATGTATTGGGTACTTAAACCACAGAAATTGGTTTCTCACAGTTCTGGAGGCAGAAGTCCCAGATCAGGGCACCAGTATGGTTGGGTTCCTGGAGGACTCTCTCCCTGGCTTGCAGACAGCCACCTTCTTGCTGTGTCCTCACATAGTGGGAGGGAGAAAGTGAGTTCTGGTCTTTTCCCCTTCATGGGAGCCCCACCTTCCCAAAGACACCCTCTCCAAATACCATCACACTGGGAGTAAGGGCTTCAACACAAAATTTTGGGGGCAGAGGTGGTGGATTACAATTCAGTCCATAGCCATGAATGTTTACACACGTATACACCCAGTTGGCCATGAACCAGGCCAAGATCTAGAACATTAGGCGTGAAGCCAAGACCCTTTTCCTGTTAATAACCATCCTTCTTTGTCAGAAACATCTTCTTGTTTCCAGCACCATTAGATTAATTTTGCTGGCTCCTGAACTTCATAAAAATAGGATCATACAGTATGTCATCATGATGTCTCTCTCACTTGGCTAAACATATTTGAGATTCATATTCATGTGTGTTGTTCTCTTGTGTTGTTGGAAGAGGGTGTTTGCTATGACCGGTGCATTTTCTTGACAAAAGGCTATTAGTCTTTGCCCTGCTTCATTCTGCATTCCAAGGCCAAATTTGCCTGTTACTCCAGGTGTTTCTTGACTTCCTACTTTTGCATTCCAATCCCCTATAATGAAAAGGATATCTTTTTTGGGTGTTCATTCTAAAAGGTCTTGTAGGTCTTCATAAAACAGTTCAACTTCAGCTTCTTCAGCATTACTGGTTGGGGCATAGACTTGGATAACTGTGATACTGAATGGTTTGCCTTGGAGATGAACAGAGATCATTCTGTCATTTTTGAGATTACATCCAAGTACTGCATTTCGGACTCTTTTGTTGACCATGATGGCTACTCCATTTCTTCTGAGGGATTCCTGCCCGCAGTAGTAGATATAATGGTCATTTGAGTTAAATTCACCCATTCCAGTCCATTTTAGTTCACTGATTCCTAGAACGTCGACGTTCACTCTTGCCATCTCCTGTTTGACCACTTCCAATTTGCCTTGATTCATGGACCTGACATTCCAGGTTCCTATGCAATATTGCTCTTTACAGCATCGGATCTTGCTTCTGTCACCAGTCACATCCACAGCTGGGTATTGTTTTTGCTTTGGCTCCATCCCTTCATTCTTTCTGGAGTTATTTCTCCATTGATCTCCAGTAGCATATTGGGCACCTAATGACCTGGGGAGTTCCTCTTTTGGTATCCTATCATTTTGCCTTTTTATATTGTTCATGGGGTTCTCAAGGCAAGAATACTGAAGTGGCTTGCCATTCCCTTCTCCAGTGGACCACACTCTGTCAGACCTCTCCACCATGACCCGTTCATCTTGGGTTGCCCCACAGGCATGGCTTAGTTTCATTGAGTTAGACAAGGCTGTGGTCCTAGTGTGATTAGATTGACTAGTTTTCTGTGAGTATGGTTTCAGAGATCAAATTGCCAACATCCGCTGGATCATGGAAAAAGCAAGAGAGTTCCAGAAAAACATCTACTTCTGCTTTATTGACNTCCCATTACTCAGTGGGAAATAGATGGGGAAACAGTGGAAACAGTGTCAGACTTTATTTTTCTGGGCTCCAAAATCACTGCAGATGGTGACTGCAGCCATGAAATTAAAAGACGCTTACTCCTTGGAAGAAAAGTTATGACCAACCTAGATAGCATATTCAAAAGCAGAGACATTACTTTGCCGACTAAGGTCCGTCTAGTCAAGGCTATGGCTTTTCCTGTGGTCATGTATGGATGTGAGAGTTGGACTGTGAAGAAGGCTGAACGCCGAAGAATTGATGCTTTTGAACTGTGGTGTTGGTGTTGGAGAAGACTCTTGAGAGTCCCTTGGACTGCAAGGAGATCCACCCAGTCCATTCTGAAGGAGATCAACCCTGGGATTTCTTTGGAAGGAATGATGCTGAAGCTGAAACTCCAGTCCTTTGGCCACCTCATGCAAAGAGCTGACTCATTGGAAAAGACTCTGATGCTGGGAGGGGTTGGGGGCAGGAGGAGAAGGGGACGACAGAAGATGAGATGGCTGGATGGCATCACGGACTCGATGGATGTGAGTCTGAGTGAACTCCAGGAGATGGTGATAGACAGGGAGGCCTGACGTGCTGCGATTCATGGGGTCGCAAAGAGTCGGACACGACTGAGCGACTGAACTGATTCATGTGTGTGTGTGTGTGTGTGTGTATAAGACTGTTCTTTTATTGCTGAGAATTATTACTACAATTTGTTTATCCATCCTTCTGTTAATGAATATTTGGAGTGCTTCTAATTTTTGACTATTACAAAGTTGCTATGAATGTTCCTATAAATGTCTTTTTATGGATGTATGTACTCATTTCTCCAGAGTGTGTCCCCAGAAGTGGAAGTGTTGGGTCTTAGGATAGGTGTTAATATGTGTTAACATTAATGTTGGTGGCTCAGACAGTAAAGAATCTGCCTGCAGGAATCTCTGCAGGAGACCTGGGTTTGATCTCTGGGTCAGGAAGATCCCCTAGAGACTAGAATGGCTACCCACTCCAGTATTATTGCCTGGAGAATCCCATGGACAGAGTTGCTGGGCAGGCTACAATCCATGGGGTCAAAAAGAATCAGACACAACTGAGCAACTAAGCGTGCACACAACGTTAGTAGTTAATGTTATTAGAGACAGCCGAGTAATTTTTCAAAATGATTGATTGACTATTTTATATGCCTATCAGCAAGATAACAAAGTTCTGGGTGCTCTGGAGCCTCACCAGTGCTTGGAGTGGCCAGTCTTTGTAACTGTATCCACTCTAATACACCGTGGTTTCTCACTGTGGTTTTAAGTTTCTTTTCCCCGATGACTCATGATGCTGTATGTTTGTTGACCATTCGTGTATCTTCTTATGTGAAGTTCTTGTTCAAGCTTTTGGCCCATTTATTATTATTTCTTAATTTGTTGGATACTTTATACTTCTTGACCACAAGCCCTTGATCAGATAAATGAATTGCAAATACATTCTACTAGTCTGTGGCTTGTCTTTTAATTGTCCTGTTTTTTAAAGAGCAGACATTTTCACAACTAACTTATCATTTTTTTCTTTTATTGTTTGTCCTTTTCCCTTCTAAGAAAGATTTGAGTACTTCAGAGATATTCTCCTGTGCTTTTCTTATGGATGTTTTATACTTTTGACATTTAGGTCTATGGTCCATATGGATATCCAGTTGCTCTGGCATCATTTATTAAAAAGAACTCCTGAGCTCTCCCAATGAGTTGCTGTCGTGTTTTCTCTGGTTTTGATTTTGCGTTTCCAAAAATCCACTGACTGTAGACACATGGGTCTTCTCTGGACTTTTATTCTGTTTCATTGATCTAATTGTCTTTCCTTATGCCAGTGTTACACTGTCTTAGATACTGTAGCTTTATGATAAGTTTTAAAAATCTGGTAGAGTAAACCCTCCTACTTTATTCTTTTTTAAGATTGTCTTGGCTATTTTAAGTTGTTCACATTTCCATATAAATTTTAGAATCAGTTCGTCAATTTATCTTCTGAAAAAAGTCTGCTAGGATTTTGGTTAAGATTACATTATCTCTATAGATAAATTTGGAAATTATTGACACCTTAAGATTGAACAATTTAAGGTACCAATCAATGACCATGTCCTAATTTTCCATTTATTTAGGTACTCCTTAAGTTAATCCAGCAATGACTTTATAGTTTACTATAGAAGATTTGTACATATTTTGTTTATATTTGTTCCTAAGTATTGAATAATTTTGATCCTATTTTAAATGCTTGTGTTTTGCAATTTAATTTTTCAATTGTTTTAGTAGTAGGGGGCTTCCCTTGTGGCTCAGCTGGTGAAGAATCCGCCTGTAATGTGGGAGACGTGGGTTCGATCCCTGAGTTGGAAAGATCCCTTGGAGAAGAGAAGGGCTACCCGCTCCAGTATTCTTGCCTGGAGAATTCCATGGACAATCCATGGGATCACAAAGAGTCAGACACGACTGAGTGACTTTCACTTCCACTTTTAGTAGAATGCTGCTGCTGCTAAGTCGCTTTAGTCGTGTCCAACTCTGTGCGACCCCATAGATGGAAGCCCACCAGGCTCCCCCGTCCCTGGGATTCTCCAGGCAAGAACACTGGAGTGGGTTGTCATTTCCTTCTCCAATGCATGAAAGTGAAAAGTGAAAGGGAAGTCGCTCAGTCGTGTCTGACTCTTAGCAACCCCATGGACTGCAGCCTACCCGGCTCCTCCATCCATGGGGAGCCGGGTAGGCTGCAGTCCATGGGGTACATAAATGCAATTAATCTCTGCGGGTTCACTCAGTATCCTGTGACCTTGATTAAGGTCACTTGTAGCTCTATTGTATATTCCTTTGGATTCTCCATGCACTCAATCCCGCCTTCTGTGAACAGACAGTTTAAATCCTTTCTTTCCAATCATCATGACTTCTGTTTGTTTTTTCCCATTTTATTACACTTGTGAGGAATTCCATTGTGGTATTGAAAGAAGTGGTGGGAGTAGGAATCCTTGTCTCATCCTTTGGTCAAAGTTGCTTTGATTGCAAAGATTAGAGCCACACAAATTTGTTCAGGTGAAAGAGGCACATGGTAAGGATGCTGGAAGCTCAAAGAATCCAAGTAAAAGAGGTGAAACCCAACTGTATGGGAAGGGAAATGCCATCAAGAGAGCCATTTCCTCCTTTCCTCAGGGTCCCAGGGGCTGACTGCTTTCAGCTCTGTGGACTGCTTTACTCTCCTGCTGTCTCCTCAGACCATCTTCTCTTGCTCGTCACCTTGCATATGACCCCAAATGGTAGCTATAGCTGATATGACCTTTCAACTTGGCTCTCCACAGCCAATGGGGACTTTAGGATCTCTAAGAAAGAATTTCGAAGGAAAAGAATCTGATTGGCCATCTTTGGGCCAGGTGTTTAGCTCTGGGCCAATCAGCTAAAAAAAAAAAAAAAAGAGGCAGGATTAACGAGGTCATTCCCACTTCAGAGGGACCTGTGTTGGGGAGAATCTTTGAGAAGTGTGTGAAGGAGAGCCAGGTACCCAAAACGTGTCTCATGTAGTTACAGTCTGGGTCTCCTGCACGAGGGAATGCCCAAGGGGACTTGGCTGAGGTGAGAAGTAGAATGGAAATCAGAGCACTAGGGGCTGAAAGCTAGATGAGAGGGCTGTTGTCTTCTGAGACTCAGATGGCCAAGGAACCAGTCCTCCATGTGCTAGAAGTATGTTCTTCTTAGTGGTCAGTGCCTGTCCCCAGAGGTTCTAGAATTGTCCACTGCTCGCCCAGTGGTGTGCTGCGAGTCCTCTTCCATACGACCGCAAGCAGGGGTATTGGCGGGCAGTGCAGCAGGAGGGGAACGCAATCACTATAGACGTGCTAGAAACAGGAATACCAGAAAGGAACTAATCTCTGTTGAGGGTTTTTATGCACATGAGTTTGGCTGAACTCCTGGAGTTGGTGATGGACAGAGAGGCCTGGCGTGCTGTGATTCATGGGATCGCAAAGAGTTGGACACGACTGAGCGACTGAACTGAACTGATGTGTACTATCACTTTAAAGTCTCTTATGTTATTCCCATTTTACAGATTAGAAAACTAAGACTCAAAGTTAGTAACTAGCCTGAGGTTCCATAGCTAGTAAGACAGCCAGACCATCAATCAAAGGCTTAGACTCCACACCCCACATTCTCCCACCCCCCAGGCTGCCCCGATAGAGGTATTGCAGGATAAACTTGGCCGTGCAAAGGAGGGTGTTACTGTTGAAATGTCCACAGTGGGCAAAGCCCTAAGGTACCCCCAGTTCATCACCAGATTGGTCTCTTAGAAGTCCTCTCAAGTCAAGATGTTGTAAGTTGGGTCTTTACTATAGACGCAATGCCCCAGAAATCACTTCATATCACAAAATCACCAAATCGATAAATATAGATACACACATATGAGAAAAGGATAGAATGCAAACATGTGCTTTTTATGAATTGACATTTCTGTATAAAATTAAACTACATTATAAAATTTCACATAGGGTAATTTTTCTGCATGAACTAGGCAGGCTGATGCTTCTTAAAATATTTGTCCACTGACCTTCCCAGTGAAGACATGTTTGTCTATTCCTGGCAATGACCTGAGGGAACTGCAGAAGTTTCTAATTGTTCCAAGGATGGTCAGCCTGCATTAAGCATTAGATTCACCCCAGGGCTTATACTTAGGGGGCAGCCAAGGACATCCTCACTAAGCGTTAACAGCTCTGCTCTAGTAGGTCCAGCCAAACCTTCCTAATTATTAAATATTGTGACAAGGTTCCCTGGATCCAGCTCCACAACAATCGTTGCATGAAATCCCTCACTGCCATTAAAGACTCATGCACGAAAAGACACACGTACCCCAGCATTCACTGCGGCACTATTTACAGTAGCCAGGACATGGAAGCAACCCAGATGTTCATCAGCAGATGAATGGATAAAGAAGGTGTGGTACATATACATGATGGAATATTACTCAGCCATAAAAAGAATGAACTTGGGTCAGTTGTAGTGAGGTGGATGAAGCTAGAGCCTGCTATACAGAGTGAAGTAAATCATAAAGAGAAATACAAATCTTGTAGACTAACACATGTATATGGAATCTAGAAAAACAGTGCGGATGAACCTATTTGCAGGGAAGGATTGGAGATGCAGATACAGAGAATGGACGAGGGAAGGCGAGAGCGGAATGAATGGAGAAAGTGGCCTTGATGTGTATACACTATCACGTGCAGGATAGCTAGCTAGTGGGAAGTTGCTTTGTAACACAAGGAGCCCAGACGGCTGCTCTGTGATGACCTAGAAAGGTGGGCTGGGGGAAGAGGAGAGAAGCTCAAGAGGGAGGTGATGTATGCATATTTACTGTTGATGCTTCCCTGGTGGCTCAGAGGTTAAAGCATCTACCTGCAATGTGGGAGACCTGGGTTCGATCCCTGGGTGGGGAAGATCCCCTGGAGAAGGAAATGGCAACCCACTCCAGTATTCTTGCTTGGGGAATCCCATGGATGGAGGAGCCTGGTGGGCTACAGTCCATGAGGTTGCAAAGAATTGGACACGACTGAGCGACTTCACTTTACTTTCACTTTACTTCATGGGAGAAACCAAAGCAACATTGTAAAGCAATTTCCCTCCAATTAAAAAATAAATAAATAAGATTTCTTATCAGTAGGGAAAGGAAAAGAAAAGACTCATGAGTCTTTGAATGCTGATATGAGACAAGGACCAGTTTCCATATAGGGAACTGTACACATTTCCATGGAAATATAGAAGTTCCGTGTATTGTAACCCTGGGGGCAGCTTGTCAGTTCAGTTCAGTTCAGTCGCTCAGTCGTGTCCGACTCTTTGCGGCTTGTCAGCTGTTCATAAATGCTAGTTCAGGTTGTCACTAGCAGAGTCTCACAGTCTTTACAATCTGTAAACACGAGAAACAAATGCCGAGTCATTGCAGGTTGGGGGGCTGCCTCTTTGATTCAAAGAAGCCGTTTTGGGGTTTGCCATTTGTGACAACACAGATCTGAAGAAATGCAGCCTGACTCGAATCAGCCTCCAGAGCTACCAATTTAGAAGAAACACAGGAGAAAGAGACGCCAGTGAAACACACTGCAGTCACAATCAGCAGAATCCAGGCAGGACAGATGACCCAATTTCTCAACCAAGTACAAGCAGAAAACAGAAGTGAGGTAGCGATCCAAAGGTTTTCGGGCAGCATCAACCAATTGCAACGCGCAAACCTTACCTGAATCCTGTTTCAACCACTTTTTCCCTTTTCCTGAGGGAAAGTTTCAAAGACAATCAGGGAAATTTGAGCTCAGATCAGATGTTTGATGATGCTGTGGGTGCTGACACTGAGACACATCTGACTCTCCACCACCCCATGGACTGCAGCCCGCCAGGCTCCTCTGTCCATGGATTTCTCCAGGCAAGAATACTGGAGTGGGTTGCCATTTCCTCCTCCAGGGGATCTTCCCCACCCAGGGACTGAACCTGAGTCTCCTCTGTCTCCTGAATTATAGGCAGATTCTTTACGTGCTGAGCCATGGGGAAAGCCCCTTGATGATGCTAAGAAATCGCAAATTTTTAAAGGCATGTTAAAGGGACGAGGGCTATTTTTAAAGTCCTTTTCTTTTAGAGATACACTCTGAAAGATTTTGGACGAAATGACAAGATATCTGGGACTTGCTTCAAAATCATGCAGGCCCAGGAAGGCGTGGGGAGGAATAAAGATGGAAGAAGATAAGCCATGAGTCGTTAACAACTGCTGAGCTGGTGAGGGGAGTTCATTATACTTTTCTGTCTTCTTTAGTATATGTTTGAAATTTTCCATAATAAAAAGCTGGCTTTTATTATATTTTTGAGAGCTTATTTTTTTAAAAAAAAATAAATAAATAAAAAGGGCTTCCAGATGTTCAAGCTGGATTTAGAAAAGGCAGAGGAACCAGAGATAAAATTGCCAATATCCGTTGGATCATCAAAAAAGCAAGAAAGTTCCAGAAAAACTTCTACTTCAGCTTTATTGACTACAGCAAAGCCTTTGACTCTGTGGATCATAACAAACTGTGGAAAATTCATAAAGAGATGGTAACACCAGACCATGCCTGGTAACACCTGACCTCCCTCCTGAGAAATCTGTATGCAGGTTAAGAAGCAAGTCAAAACTGGACATGGACCAACAGACTGGTTCCAAGTCAGGAAAGGAGTACGTCAAGGCTGTATATTGTCACCTTGCTTAGTTAACTTACATGCAGAATACATCATGCGAAATGCCAGGCTGGATGAAGCATGAGCTAGAATCAAGATTGCAGGGAGAAATATCAACAACCTCGGATACATAGATGACCCCACCCTTATGGCAGAAAGCAAAGAAGAACTAAAGAGCCTCTTGATGAAAGTGAAAGAGGAGAGTGAAAAAGTTGGATTAAAACTCAACATTCAGAAAACTAAGAGCATGGCATCACTTCATGGCAAATAGATGGGGAAACAATGGAAATAGTGACAGACTTTGTTTTTTGGGACTCCAAATTCACTGCAGATGGTGACTGCAGCCATGAAATTAAAAGACTCTTTGCTCCTTGGAAGAAAAGCTATGACCAACCAAGACAGCATATTAAAAAGCAGAGACATTACTTTGCCAAAAAAAGTCTGTGTAGTCAAAGCTATGCTTTTTCCAGTGGTCATGTATGGATGTGAGAGTTGGGCTATAAAGAAAGCTGAGTGCCGAAGAACTGATGCTTCCCAACTGTGATGTTGGAGAAGACTCTTGAGAGTCCCTTGGACTGCAAGGAAATCAAACCAGTCAATCCTAAAGGAAATCAACCCTGAATATTTATTGGAAGGACTGATGCTGAAGCTGAAACTCCAGTGCTTTGGCCATGGGAAGGACTGACTCACTGGAAAAGACCCTGATGCTGGGAAAGATTGAGGGCACAAGGAGAAAGGGAGAACAGAAGATGAGATGGTTGGATGGCATCACTGACTCAATGGATGTGAGTCTGAGCAAGCTCCGAGAGTTGGTGATGGACAGGGAGGCCTGGCGTGCTGCAGTCCGTGGAGTCGCAAAGAGTCGGACACCGCTGAGCGAGTGAACTGAGCTGCACCGGATGTAGAGAGACCCTTCAGCCCCCACTCCCATCCCCCTGCCTCTGTCCCGCTCTCCAGGAGGTTGGGCAGAATCATCAGCCCCCACCACTGATCATGGTGGCCTGGGGGGTGTTGGCTGTCAGATACAACTAAGCACTTACCAGCAGCAGCAGGGGGCATTGACCGTAGGCTCCCAGAAAGCTGGACCCTGCCAAGTTTTGTTCCCCCTGAGCACTTAGCACATGGCTGAGCACCAGAAGCACTCAATATTTGCAGAGGCAGGGAGGCACCCTGGCAGAGTTGCAGCCTGGGAACTCGACAAAGCCTTAAAGGCACACTTTTGCAGACTACCGCAGCAGGGGCCCAGGACTGCTCCAACCAAGGTTCTCACAAAGTCAGGTCATGATGTCACCGGGATAGGTAAACACAGTCCCCGTGGGAAGATACCAGCTCTAATGTGGAGGGGTTTGCCTGCCCAGACCCCTTTCGGAGATAACCCACTTTTCCAGCTCCCCCAGAAGAACAGGACGCCCAGTACCCTCAGCAATAAGAATGGAAACAGAGCATCGGCAGGTAACTTCCACTCCAGCACCCCTCCACCTGGGCACTGGCTAAGCCCTGGTAGTACCATGAGTGTGAACATCAGCTGTGCAACATGAACAAAGAACAGGGACACACTCAAAGGGATCTCAGGCCACTTGGACATGGTGACTGAAGAGGTTTAGATGTTCTATCTCCAAAATTGTTTCTATTCTTACACTATCTCAGAACAAATATAACTGTGACTTATGTTTCACAGTTTAGGCAGCTAATTTCATATACTTCTGACAGCTCGATCTTATTTTCAGCCTTTCGCACCATTTTTTCTCTGGGAGGTTGAAGGAGCTTATTTCTCACCTCCCTGCCAGGCCTTGACATGGACCGTGGGGCCAGTGGCTCTTTTAGGGTGACCTTGGGGCGAGAGTGACCCCTAGCTCTCCCCACTCCTGCTCAGCCTAGAGGAGACTAGACACAGGCTCGAGAATTTGCAAGGACTCAAATCTTAAGGGGTTAAAAGGACAGTCTCTTAGCCTTGTTAACTCCTTTAACATTTGAATTAATAGTAATAATAGGCATTGGACTGAGCTTGATGCATGGGTTTTACCTACGTAATTATATCCTCAGTGTTTTTAACTCTTGCTGTTGTTCAGTCGCCAAGCTGTGTCCTCCTCTTTGCAACCCCACACCAGGATTCCCTGTCCTTCACCATATCCCAGAGTTTACTCAAACTCATGTCCATTGAGTCAGTGATGCCATCCAACCATCTCATCCTCTGTCATCCCCTTCTCCTGCTGTCTTCAATCTTTCCCAGCATCAGGGCCTTTTCCAATGAGTCAGCTTTTTGCATCAGGTGGCCAAAATACAGGAGCTTCAGCTTCAGCATCAGTCCTTCCAATCAGTATTCAGGACCGATTTCCTATAGGATGGACTGGTTTGATCTCCTTACAGTCCAAGGGACTCTCAAGAGTCTTCTCCAGCATCACAGTTTGAAAGTAACAATTAAACTGTTGACATATTCCCATTTGTTAAATTGTCCTTTTAGGGTTATTTGGCCTTAATTTAGTTATTCTAGTTTATGTCACCTATCATTCTTTAAATGTTTAGGCTTCCTTACTTTACCTTCCTTCTTGGGTGTATGTGTGGTCCCATCAGTCCTGTCTGACTCTCTGCAACACCATGGAAGTGTAGCCCACCAGGCTCCTCTGTCCATGGGGTGCTCCAGGCGAGAACACTGCAATGGACTGCCATGCCCTCCTCTTATCTTCCTTCTTATTCTCCCTCTATTTAAATCACCTTCTAAATGTTCTCTTTTTGCATTTTACCTTTCTGGTTATTTCCATTATTAAAATTCAGTGCTTCTGACCTTGCTTTACTATCAATTCCTTCCCTCCCCCCATCCCATTTTGTTTTTATCTTACTATTTAAATCCCTAAGCTTTTGAGGATTTGTAAGTTTTAACTTATTATTTCTTGTTTCTTTTAAAGCTATTGGTATAATCCTTTATAAGTCCTTTTATTTTGTTTGCTTGGCTACTTACAACAACTTCTCAGTAACCTAATGTTGATATGAAATTATTATTTTAGTGGTTCTATCCCTTGAGCGTAATGTGAATTATTCTGTTTCTTTTGCTGTACCAATCCTGTGTCTTATTAGTTGCACTTTCTCTAATTCTTTGGATTCTTAACTTCAGAAATTTTACCTCCTGGCCTGGCCTTGGGGAGGATGTGGCTCCGTCATTTGTTAGATGTGACCTTAGGCAGGGTACTCAGGCTTGCTTTGACTCGGTTCATGCATCTTTAAACTGGGGATGATAGCAGTGGAGGTGTTACGAAGAAAACTAAAGTGCTGAGGACGATGTTCAATACCCATTATTACTCATCAAGGATTTACAAGTGCTCTAAATTCAGGGCCAGCCATCAGTGTTGCCTGGATACTTTCTGTTCATTCTTCAGGTCTCACCTAGCTTCTTCCAGAAAGCCTTCCCTGACCGCACTGCCCCCGGCCCCTCAACCGTCCCTCCCTCGCACTTCCTGCCACAGGCTGCATTAGAAGCTTCCCTCTCAAGCTCACATAGCACCATGTACTATCCCCATCATATTTATTTCCTGATGATTTATCATTTCTTTCAGATGATACTTTTTCATGGTCATATCCCTAGGCCTAAGATAGTTGATAAATGAATGAAGTGGATGTTTGCCTCCCCATCATGGATTTGAGAATGAAGTGTCTTTTGTCCGAGGAGCCATTCACACTGTCATCTGTGGAACACCCTGGTGTTGGGCAGTGCACAACCTGAGCTGCTGTGCGTGACAGCCCTGAGCACAAAATCACCGGTTGCCTTCATAGGCGATCTGTTCTGTTATCCATATATTGGTACAAAGAATGAATCATTTTTATGGTTAACTGCTTTAAAACAAAAATCATTACTCTTGGCAGACGCTTCACCCCTGCAAGTCAGAGGAACCTATTATTTCTGTGTTCATTCACTTAATGAATATTTATTAAGCACCTCCACTGTTTTGAGTGCTGCTTTTTATCAGGAAACTCTGTCTTTGGTGCCCCAGGGACACATTTAGCAACCACTTCCCTGGAAATGTCCCAGAAAGCCTCAGTGCCCTAAAGCCCATGCTCCAGGAGGCTGTTGTTGGGCTTTAGTTGTGTGGCTCTGATGCATTCCTTGGAAAGGTTTCTAGATGCTTGGAAAGGTTTCTAGACCCCAATCACCTCAGGTCATGCTCTGTGGAAAGAACTGTGAGCTTGACTACATGACCTGGAGGCAGCACACAACAGCTCTTCCAGGGTACATTCTGGTTGTTGGCAGATCACTGAGAAGTTTGTGCCATTTAATTCTCATAAAAGGATGTATGTCAACGATCCTCTGGCCTGATCTCTTACTGCCTGTTCCTTACTCATTTATTTGAGTATGTTGATTGTGTAGGAATAGGAGTCACAGATTTAAACCACCAATATTGAGAGGTAGATACATTAATCTCTTTTTAAAGCTAGGTTGGTAAAGTCAGTTGATTATATTGCCAAAACTTCACAGCAAAAAGATGGCAAAGTTAGAAAATACAACCCCCCAAAATGTTGTTTTGTGAATAATACTATTTTCTTGTAGAAAATGATATATGAAGTTAACTAATCTACTATTGGAAAAACATAGTAATCAGTAAAAAGTTACTAAATTCAATGAGAGATCATCTCCCAGAATTTCTACTGAAATTTATGTTGGCTGGTATATAAAAAGAAAAGCAAATACCATGCAGCAGAAAAGTTTCTGAAATTTAATAAGTATTACCCTGCTCCACAGGCTTCCCAGGTGATTACGAACACACCTGCCAATGCAGGAGACAGATGTAAAGATGGGGTTCGATCCCTGGGTTAGGGAGATCCCCTGGAGAAGGGAAAGGCAAGGCACTCCAGTATTATTGCCTGGAGAATCCCATAGACAGAGGAACCTGGTAGGCGACATTCCATGGGGTCGCAAAGAGTCGGACATGACAGAGAAACTAACACGCATCCCACTCTACAGAGTCACGAGAAAGCAATGAAAGAACGTATGGAAAATATTTAAAACAGTGCTTGCAACATGGTAGGTCCTTGATAAATATCTGTCAGAGCTTGAACAGCTTGAATTTCCTCTGTAATTCTTATGTGTATTAACAATTCTGTATTACCTGGTTCTTATGTATTGTCCTTGGATTTATATTGCTATGTCCAGTTTCCATCAGCATGACTCTGGCCTTATTTTTAAAGGTCTGCCTTAGTCACCACACAGAGCACACGTAGTCCAGGTCTTTGCCTGAGGCCTGAGCCCCAGCCTCTCACCCAGGATTTTAGTTCCTCAACCAGGGCTCAAACCCGTGGCCCCTGCAGTGGAAGCTTAGAGTCGTAACCACTGGACCCCAGGGGAGTCCCTCCCACGGATGCTTGTAAGAAAGATGACTTGCTTGACCGTGTCGCTGTTGTCAGTGTGACGGGAAATTTTGAGGGGCAGCTTTTCTTGGTATCTCCTTTTTAAAAATTGAAGTGTAGCTGATTGACAGTACTAGTTAGGTGATTGACAATACTAGTTTTACTGGATTGGGTAGTCATTCCCTTCTCCAGGGAATCTTCCAGAGCCCCCCTGGAGGCCGCTGAAGGTTTTGCAGCCATTTCATCCCCTGGTAACCTGGGTTTTGTCCCTGGAGGGTGCCAGGCCCTCACAGGCTTTGTGTTTCCCTTCTTCGCCTTTCAACTCTAGCAGCAGAGCCTCCGCTAAGCCTCTCCTCCGTGTCCTGCCTCTGGCTCGTGGTACAAGATAAGTCAGCCACCGAAAGACACTTGCTGTATGCTTTCACTCGTGAGACATCTAAAAAATAAACAAACCAACAAGGCAGAAACAGACTTACAGATACAGAGAGCAAAGTCGTTGCTGTCAGTGGGAAGAGAGGGAGGGACAAGATGGGGGAGGGGGATAAAGAGACACAAACTGCTGGGTATAAAAAAGTAAGGCACAAGGACGTCACGTGCAGGTCAGGGGACATGGCCGATGTTTTATAATAACTTTAACGGGGTTCAGTGGAACATAATCTGTAAAAATACTGAATCACTATGTTGTTCATCTGAAACCGGGCTTCCCTGGTGGCTCAGATGGTAAAGAATCTGCCTGCAATGCAGGGTTCGATCCTTGGGTTGGGAAGATTCCTTGGAGAAGGGAACGACTACCCAATCCAGTAAAACTAGCATTGTCAATCAGCTATACTTCAAGTTTTAAAAAGGAGATACCAAGAAAAGCTGCCCCTCAAAATTTCCTGTCACACTGACAACAGCGATACGGTGAAGCAAGTCGTCTTTCTTACGAGCATCCGTGGGAGGGACTCCCCTGGTGGTCCGGTGGTTACGACTCTAAGCTTCCACCGCAGGGGCCATGGGTTTGAGCTCTGGTTGAGGAACTAAAATCCTACATGCTGCATGGAGTAGCCAAATAAAGATTAATGTTTAAAAAATTAATTCATGGGAGAGAGGACTTCTTTTGCCCATAAACAATGTACTGGGATTTCCACTGCACCGAAGGGAATGGGGCGGGGGTAGGTTACAGAGAGAAAAGAGTGAGTGACAGGGCCCGTGGCACCCTGGAGGCACCAAGAGCCGGCAGCAGGCAGCGCCCTGGAGAGAGCGTCAGACCTCCCCCCACCTGGCTTTTCTTTCTCTAACGTGGGTAATTGGCACTGTCGGCTTCCCAAATCCTGACACCACCAGTCATGCAACTACAAAACCTCTAAATTAAGATCTCGACTCCGTGCTGTAACATAATCGCCTGCTCTATTTTGGCCAACCTTAATTAGTATGCCAGGAGTCAGGTCTTCCCAGGTTGCAAAGTCACGTGCTAGCCAAGACAAGGCCACCCGCCTGGCCTGGGGAGAGAACTAAGAACCTGTGTTGTGAGCCAAAGAGGCGACATGCTGGATCTGGGCTCAATGCGGAACACCAAATCACAGGTAGTGCATTTTACTGCAAGAGTCTGCTACATGGAAAGAGGGCCAGAGGTAGTGCCTGGGAGGGTGCACAGGTGGAAAACCCTGAGCTGCCTGAGGTAACTCCCGGCCCCCCGACAAGGCTAAAGGGCCAGCGGCTTTGGCAGGAAGGACCCGGTGTCTTTGTCCACTTCGGAACCCCTGCCTCGGCGAATATCAGACACAAAATAGAGCAGCAACACGGGTTGTCCTCAGAATTTTCTGGCCAAAAGCTGAAGGAATGCAGGGTACTCCACCTTCAAGACACCCAATGACCCACCTGCCCAGTCCTCATGGCCTCCCATTGAATGTGGGCTGGGCTTTGTGACCACTTCTAATGGCTAGATGTGCGTAATGGCGTGTGAATTGGAGTCAAGGTCATAGAAGGCAGCAGGCAGTATTCTCTCCCTCTCGTGAATCACTTGCTCTGGGGAAGCCATCTTCCACGTCATGGGGACACCAGGGAACCCAACGCAAGGCCCACGGGCAGCAGCTGGACCTCAGCCTATGAAAGAAGCCTAAAACCATGTGCTTCCTGGACTGAGGGAGTTCCCTGAGAGGATAAGTGTTGCTGTAGGCTGCAAAGTCACAGGGCCATTTGGTACATGGCAAGAGATATCTTCCCTGTTGTCTCTAACAGTAAAGAATCTGCCTGCAATGTGGGAGACCTGGGTTTGATACCAGGTTTGGAAGATCCCCTGGAGAAGGAACTGGCAACCCACTCCAGTACTTTTGCCTGGAGAATCCCATGCACAGAGCAGCCTGGTGGGCTACAGTCCATGGGGTCACAAAGAGTCAGACAAGAATGTGCTGACTCTCTCTCTCACAAACACACACACACACACACACACACACACACACACCCCATAGGTAACTTAACACATTCGAAACATTCTATAACTGGGCTAGAAAGTAAATCCTACCCATATTCAGGATATGCTGGGCAGAATGCTTGGCATCAGGTCCGTCTGACCCCGTCTGCCTTTCTCCTGTTCCCTGGCCGTCCAGGGGAATGTATGTACATAAACACCTACACACACAGAGTATCCTCACAGCCCTCAAGTAGCAACTGACACCAACATATAAAATGTCAGCTTTCTTGTGACCAAGGGGCAGTTCATGTCCCAGAGCCCCTCTGGAAGCAGCTGAGACCGAGGTTTAAGCTGAAACCCTTGAGCCTGGCATTTCATCTCCTTGCTTCTCGCCTCCCTCCCTCATATTTTCTAGGAGCTCTTCCTTAAGGGGGCTTCCCTGGAGGCTCAGATGGTTAAGAATCTGCCTGCAATGCAGAAGACCTGAGTTCGATCCTGGGTCGGGAAGATCTCCCAAAGAAGGGCATGGCAGCCCACTCCAGTATCCTTGCTTGGAGCATCCCAAGGACAGTGGAGCCTGGCGGGCTACAGTCCGTGGGGTCACAAAGAGTTGGACACAACAGAACACACGCACACACACGTGCACATTTGTCAGCTCTTCTTCCTTTTTTCTGAAGCGTGCGGTGAGATCAATCACAGGTTAGTGAGAAAGAGAATGAACCAACAGACAAGGCAAAAGTCTGGTTTTGATGGTGACCATTTCAGAACAAACTGTCTCAGACAAGGGCAGGGGGACAGAAGCAAGGGAACTTCCTGGAAGTGATCTGAGGTCACAGCAACCGCCAGGAGTAGGAGGCTCCCCGAGCCCCTCCTCGCCCACTTGGTCCTGGGACAGCATGGATCCAGGGACAGAGGTCTGGCCCTCTTGATCGTCCTTTCGGTAAAATTGGAATACAGCTCTCTAGCCTGACTGAAGGCAGGGGCTGGACCAAAAGACCCTGTGAGGCCCCTCTTTGCCTCCCGAGACCCTCACCTCCAGGCCTAAGACCCTGCCCCACCCTCCAGTGTGAAAGTGGAGTCAGGAATCCTGGGGAGGGGGGAGGGGGAAGAAGGGAGGGGGGCTGCGGAGTCAACCCACTGCCCAAGACTCAGCACCCAGAGCCCTCACTGATCTTCCACTCATGCATATCTTAGAAATGATCTTTCCCTACAAAATGGCCCGTGTTTTTAATTTTTTTGGCAGTGCTGTGTGGCTTGTGGCATCTTAGTTCCCTGACCAGGGATTGAACCCAGGCCCTCAACAGTGAGGGCATGGAGTCCTAACCACTGGACTGCCAGGGAATTCCCAGGTCATGCTTTAAAAAAAAAAAAACCTTATACAAACAAAACAGCTCACTGAACATATTAATCTTTTGGAAAGCCATATTATCTTAAAAATTAAAACAAGCAAAAGATACAAAAAACATCACTGAACCAGGTTGGCTTTTCCCCACATGCAGCAAGTCAAAATGCTGAGATGCCAAGGTTTGCAGCAGGGAAAGAGTTTACAAAGGAAAAGGGCAGGCCAAGGCATGAGGGAAGCCGGGGGAGCTGGGGAGAGGAGACTGGGGGAAAGATTCAGGCATTGTCTTCCCCTGCAGATGAAACCAAGATGAACATCCAGGCTTCTGCATGTTCAGAAATGGAGGCTCTAAGCACCATGTGAGGGTGGAGTTTTCTGCACTCTGATGTTGAAGGGTCTCCGAGTGAACACTTGCTGGTGCCTAGTTGGAGGGTCAGTGGTCCTAGCCCCTCTTTACCAGCCCAGCTGGAACTAGATGCAACTGACTCTAAGTTCCTGGAAAACAGCTCAGGCAAACATCTTATTGTTTAGGTTAAACCCCATTTGGAAGACATGCAAGTCTTACAATGACCTTGATTCATAAAGGCAGGAGGCGTGGATTTGACTAATGATTCCCCATGGTTTCAAAAAGATTATTCACAAAAGAAAATACAAAGCCATCATAAACGCACACAAGAAACCAACTTCACTAGTAAAGAAAATAAAAAAGCAAGACAGAGCATGATATCATTTTTCACGTACCTTGAATACTGGAAAGGGTACAGAGAGAGAGTCTGGTTGAGTATAAATTGGTATAACATTTTGTAATTTCACGTAATGTGTGAAAAGCAATAAAAATGCTCTTAAACTTTGACCAAGAGTCTCTCCTGAAAAAACAAATCAGAAATCGGATAAAGGCGTTTATCACTGAGCTATTCACAGTTCATTGTGTCAGCTGAATGTTTCTTGAGTACCTACTAGGATCCAGGTTTTGCTCTGGGTACCAGGGGGTCGGCAGTGGACAGAAGACCACACTGCCTTCCTGGGGCTCACATTCCAGTGGGGCCGCCTTACCGCCACCTCACCTAGCAAAGGCCTTTATACCATGCCTAACTTAATATCCTATACCTTACATTGGATTGCATTTAAAATTGATTGTTAATGCAGTTCTTTAAATCAAATGTGCACTTTCTCTAAGCATTTTTTTCCTTTCCCCCCATTTTTTATAAAGAAAGAAATTTAATGTACAGAAAAATGGAAACAAAAGTACAATGAACTCCCACGTATGCTTAACCTAGACCCTCTAAACTATTAACACCCAGCGTATCTGCATGCTCTTTCTCCCGCCTCTGTTTCCACCCAATCCTGGGAAAGTAAATTGCAGGCATCAAACACTTCTCCCTCAAATATCCATCATAAAGCTTCTAGGAATAAGATTATTCTTCTACATAATCACCATGCCCTTCTCACACCTAAGAATATTCACAATCATTCCATAATCTATCTAATAGCCAGTCGACATTCAAATTTCTTCCAATTTTCCCCAAAATATCTTTTTTTCCTTGGCTTTGGGACATCAGTTCTCTGACCAAGGACTGAACCCAGGCCACCAAAGCGAAAGCACCGAGGCCTAACCGCTGGACTGTCAGGGGTTCTCCCCTAAAATGCCTTCTACAGCCGGGCTTTGGATTGTTGTTCAGTTGCTCGGTCATGTCCGACTCTCTGCAACCCCGTGGACTGCAGCACGCCATGCTTCCCTGTCCTTCACAATCCCGGAGTCTTCTCAAACTCACATCCATTGAATCAATGATGCCATCCAACCCTCTCATCCTCTGTTGCCCCCTTCTCCTCCTGCCCTCAACCTTTCCCGGAACCAGGGTCTTTTCCAAACTTGTGAATCAAGATCTAATCAAATTTTGAGCATGGCGTTTGTCAGATGCTCCCTTTAGATTCCTATAACTTCAACAGTCTCCCCATTTTTTCTCATGACTGAGTTTGTGAAAATCCAGGCTTATCAACTGCAGAATGGCCTCCACTGTGTCTTTGTCTGACTACATCCCAGTGCAGAGTTGTAACCTGTTCCTTTACTCCCTATATTCTCCAGCTCTGAGAGTCAGAGCTAGACACTTGGTTAGATTCATGTTAAACATTTTCAGCAAGAATGCATCCAGGTGGTGTGTACTTCAAATGGTACCTCACCCAGAGGCATTAATGTCAGCTGGCCTGCTATTCCTGATGCTAAATTTGAGCATTTGGTTAATTCAGATGCTGCCAGATTGCTCCAAAGTAAAGCTATAATTTTTTCCTTTTGCAACTAATAAGTTATCTGTAAAAGTGATAGTTTGAGACCATGTACATACCTTCTTTCCTTCACTCAGTGGCTTTCAACATCCATAATGATCCTTCCTGAATCAACCATTACATTGGGAATTGCAAAATGGGAATGTTCTTTTATTCCTCCTTCTTATATTAATCAATATTCTTCAATGACGAAGTCCTCTTCTTTGTTTTTTGTTTTATTTTGTTTTTGAGTTTTACTGTGAATTCTTGGTAATAATTTGTTTTTGTGGTTTAATTCAATATATCCATTGAATCTGTTAGTGTCTTATTCCTGTTGATGCTCAGTCACAAATTTGGCCAGTAAAAGCCATTTAAGCTGGCTTTTATGTCCCGTTGATATATTTCTTCATGTCCTTTTGCACTTCTTCATTATCTGACACAAGATCTTAATATAATTTCTACATCCCAGTCCTGAAAGTGAAAGTGAAGTCGCTCAGTTGTGTCTGACTCTTTGCGACCCCGTGGACTGTAGCCCACCAGGCTCCTCCGCCCATGGGATTCTCCAGGCAAGAATACTGGAGTGGGTTGCCATTTCCTTCTCCAGGGGACCCAAGAAGTCCAAGTTCCCGAAAGGATTTTAAAAATTCAGAATAATATTTAGAAACCAAGATCCTTGGGCTCTATGTGCTCATTACTACTGGAAAGTCATTGCTACTACAGTCGACAGAGCTATGAAACATGTGTGCCTGTGTGTGTATCAGTTCAGTTCAGTTCAGTCACTCAGTCGTGTTCGACTCTTTGCGACCCCATGAATCGCAGCACGTCAGGCCTCCCTGTTCATCACCAACTCCCGGAGTTCACTCAGACTCACATCCATAGAGTCGGTGATGCCATCCAGCCATCTCATCCTCGGTCGTCTCCTTCTCCTCCTGCCCCCAATCCCTCCCAGCATCAGAGTCTTCTCCAATGAATCAACGCTTCGCATCAGGTGTCCAAAGTACTGGAGTTTCAGCTTCAGCATCATTCCTTCCAAAGNCTGACACTGTTTCTACTGTTTCCCCATCTATTTCCCATGAAGTGATGGGACCGGATGCCATGATCTTTGTTTTCTGAATGTTGAGCTTTAAGCCAACTTTTTCGCTTTCCTCTTTCACTTTCATCAAGAGGCTTTTTAGCTCCTCTTCACTTTCTGCCATAAGGGTGGTGTCATCTGCATATCTGAGGTTATTGATATTTCTCCCGTGTATACACACGCACACCTGTGAGTTCACACGGAATTGAGTTCCTTCAATTCCAGTCTGACACCCAGCATTCCTCCCCTCCCTCCCTATTCCATATGAGGCCCTCGGTTCTCAACATCAGTGTATTTACTATAGGATAATGCTCTATTCTATGAACACACAAAGAAGAATTTCACAGTTATTCTACGTGTATCATAACCAGTAACGAATCTCCCATGTTAGTCTCCTAGCACAGCTGCAACAAAGCACCACAAAGTGTGGCTTAAGAACAGCAGAACTTTGTTCTATGACAGTTTTGGAGACCACAAGTCCAAAATGAAGGCAGGGCCACACTCTCTGAAGGCTGCTGGGGAGAACCTGTCCCATGCCTCTTCCCATTCTTGGGGGTGCTGGCCACCCTCGGCTTGCAGATGCATCCCCTCAGTCTCTGCCAGCACTTTCACACAGTGCTCTCCTGTCTAGGGGTCTGTGTCTCTGTGCCCAGATTTCCCTCTTTTTAAGACACCAGCTACTGGATTACGGCTCATCGGTATGATATCATCTTAAGGCCATGACATCTGCAAAGACCCTGCTTCCAAATCAAGTCACATTCAAGGCACCAGGCATTAGGATCCCAAGATATCTTTTCAGGGGACACAGCTCAATCCAGAACACCTACCAAGTGAAGTTTAAAATGTCTTTTCTCTTTTTTATTCCTAGAATAGATCTCAGTAACAGCAAAAGACAGAACATATTTTAAAAATTGCTTGAACTTTTTTCTCTCATTATGCTATCAATTTGATAATTACTTAGGTTCATTTGTTTCAGTTCATTTTCAATACTAGGATTTGATGCTCCCCCATACTTTTAATTTTTCAAAAATGATTTGAATATGTAAAAACATCTACATGGTTATATATTCAAAACTACATAAAAAGTACACTCAGAAAGATCTTACTCTCCACCCTAACTCTGGAAATAACCATCTTTACTAGTTTCTCTTTTTTCCTTCCTGTGTTTCCTATTTGGAACAGGGGTGCAGTGGGGTGTATAATTATATGACTTCCTCTTCTTCAGTTCACAAATCGCACGTGGTCTTCCATACCTTGCTTCTTTCACCTAGCTCTGGAAATCACTCCATGCCAGTTCAGAAACACCGTCCTCGTTCTCAGTTCTGCTTCACCCTTTGACTATACCATGGTGTATTCAGCCAACCTTCTTTGGATGGGTATGTAGGTTGTTTCCAATATTTTGCTATCAAAATAATGCCATGGAGAATGACCTTGTGCACATTTGTTTCATATTCAGGACATGTCTTCAGGGTAATTCTGAGAAATGGAATTGCTGGGTAAAAGGGATAATGCCCGTTGTTTTAGTCCAACCAGGCCCTTCTAACAAAATACCATAGAATGGGTGGTTTATAAGCTGCAAACATTTATTTCTCACTGTTCTCAAGGCTGGGAAAGCCAAGACCAAGACAGGGGATCTCTCTAGGGTCTCTTTTATAAGGGCACTAATCTCATTGATGAGGATCCCACCCTCATGACCTAATCACCCTCCAAAAGCCCCACCTCCATCACTCCGGGGGTTAGGATTTCAGCATATGAATTTGTTGTTGCTGCTCAGTCACCCAGTGTGTCCAGCTCTGCAACCCCATGGACTACAGTACACCAGGCCTCCCTGTCCCTCACCATCTCCTGACGTTTGCCTGAGTTCATGTTCATTGCATCGGTGATGCCACACAGCCATCTCATCCTCTGATGCCCTCTTCTCCTTCTGCCCTCAATCTTTCCCAGCATCAGGAACTTTTCCATGAGTCAGCTATTTGCGTCAGATGACCAAAATACTGGAGCTTCAGCTTTAGCATCAGTCCTTTCAAAGCGTATTCAGGGTTGATTTCCCTTAAGATTGACTGGTTTGACCTCCTTGCTCTCCAAGGAAATACGTCAACAGAATCTCCAAGGAGACTCTCAAGAGTCTTCTCCAGCACCACAGTTCAAAGGCATCAGTTCTTCAGTGCTCTGCCTTCTTTATGATCCATCTCTTACAACCGTAAATGACCACTGTGGAGACCATAACCTTGACTATATGGACCTTTGTCAGCAGAGTAATGTCTCTGCTTTTCAATGCACTGTCTAGGTTGTCACAGATTCCCTGCCAAGAAGCAAACGTCTTCTGATCTCATGGCTGCAGTCATCATCCACAGTGATTTTACAGCCCAAGAAGAGGAAATCTGTTACAACTTCCACCTTTTCCCCTCTTATTTGCCGTGAAGTAATGGGGCTGGATGCCATGATCTTAGTTTTTTTAATATTTAGTTTTAAGCCGGTTCTTTCACTCTCCTCCTTCACCCTCATCAAGAGGCTCTTTAGTTCCTTTTCGCTTTCTGCCATTAGCATGGTATCATCTGCATATCTGATGCTGTTGATGTTTCTCCCACCTGTCTTGATTCCAGCTTCAAACTCATTCAGCCTGGCATTTCTCATGATGTGCTCAGGGCATAGGTTAAACAATCAGAGTGACAGCAGACATTCCCTCCTTTCTCAATCTTGAACCAATCAGTTGTTCCATACAGGGTTCTAACTGTTGCTTCTTAACCTGCATACAGGTTTCTCAGGAGACAGGTAAGATGGTCTGGTATTCCCACCTCTTTAATAACTTTCCACAGTTTATTATTACCCACACAGTCAAAGGCTTTGGCATAGTCAATGAAACAGAGGTTGATATTTTTCTGGAATTTCCTAGCTTCCTCTATGATTCAGCGAATGTTGGCAATTTGATCTCTGGTTCCTCTTCCTTTTCTAAACCCAGCTTGGACATCTGGACTTTCTTGGTTCACATAATGCTGAAGCCTAGCTTGCACAATTTTAAGCATGACCTTACTAGCATGGGAGATGAATGCAATTGTCCGACAGTTAGCACATTCTTTAGTACTACCCTTCATGGGAACTGGGATGAGGATTAACCTTTTCCAGTCCTGTGGCCACTGCTGGGTTTTCCAGATTTGCTGACATATTGAATGCAACATCTTGATGGCATCATTCTTTAGGGTTTTGAATAGTTCTACTGGAATTCCTTAGCATCCACTAGTTTTATTAACAGCAGTGCTTCCTAATCCCCACTTGACTTTGCTCTCCAGAATGTCTGGCTCTGGGTGGTTGACCACATCATCGTAGTAATCCAGTTCATTTGGATCTTTTTTGTACAGTTCTTTCATGTATTTTTCCCATCTCTTCTTGATCTCTTCAGTGTCTACTAGTTTCTCTACCATTTATGTCCTTTATTGTGCCCATCTTTGGGCCAAATGCTCCCTTGATAGTTTTGATTTTCCTGAAGAGATCTCTAGACTTTCCCCTTCTGTTATTTTCTTCTAGTTTTATGCACTGTTCATTGAAGAAGGCCTTCTTGTCTCTTTGTGCTGTTCTTTGGAAATCTATGTTTAGTTGGCTATATCGTGTCCTTTCTCCCTGCTTTTCGCTTCTCTTCTTTCTTCAGCTATTTGTAAGGCCTCCTTAGATAACCACTTTGCCTTCTTGCTTTTCCTTTTCTTTGGAATGGTTTTGTTCGCTGCCTCATGTACAATATTACAGACCTCCATCCATAGTTCTTCAGGCACACTGTTAACTAGATCTATTCCCTGAATCTATTCACTACCTCCACTGCATATTCATAGGGGATTTGATTCAAGTCATTCCTGGCTGGCCTAGTCGTTTTCCCCACTTTCTTTAAGCCTGACTTTTGCTATGAGAAGCTGATGATCTGAGCCACAGTCGGCTCCAGGTCTTGTTTTTGCTGACTGTATACAGCTTCTCCATCTTCTTTGGATGGGTCTGTAGGGGGACAAACAGCCTGGGGCTTCCCTGGTGCTGCTGCTGCTGCTGCTGCCAAGTCACTTCAGTCGTGTCCGACTCTGCGATCCCATAGATGGCAGCCCACCAGGCTCCGCCACCCCTGGGATTCTCCAGGCAAGAACAGTGGAGTGGGTTGTCATTTCCTTCTCCAATGCATGAAAGTGAAAAGTGAAAGTGAAGTCGCTCAGTCGTGTCCAACTCTTAGCGACCCCATGGACTGCAGCCCACCAGGCTCCTCTGCCCGTGGGATTTTCCAGGCAAGAGTACTGGAGTGGGGTGCCATTGCCTTCTCCTTCCCTGGTGGCTCAGCAGTTAAAAAAAAAAAATCTGCCTTCAATGCAAGAGACATAGGAGATGTGGTTTTTATCCCTGGACCAGGAAGATCCCCTGGGGTTGGGCATGGCAATCCACTCCAGTATTCTTGCCAGGAAAATCCCATGGACAGAGGAGCCTGGTGGGCTACAGTTCATGGGGTCGCAAAGAGTCAGACACGACTGAAGCAACTGAGCACACACCCACACTCTTGGTCCATTGAACTTGTGTGGTTCTGTTAGTTACGGGCAAGTTCCCTTCCATATGAGGTGGGACAGTTTTGCTCTCCCATCAGCAATGCACAAGCACCTGTATTATCCCCTGAAGATTTTCAGGTTGGTCATAACAGAAATTTCAGTGCACTCCATCTTTAAGACACACACAGTCAGTGGAGATTAACAGCCTGTGAAGGAAACGGAGGCCTTGGGTTAGGAAGGGACACTGTGTATGCTCAGGTGCTCTCAACAGGAAGGAATTTTCCGATTCTGTTCTGTCATTTCTCTGACTCACAGTGTCAACGAGGCTTTCCTCTCTCCTGGTAAAAATCCATCACTTCTTACAGAAAACACTCAACTGATGACAGGTTAGAGTCTCCTTCTTTTTTAAAGAACAAATGCTAATTTCAAATGCAAGAATGCTGAGCTTAAGACCCTCCTCTGAGACTCCCTACAAAAGACCCTCATTGTTAGGAAGAAAAGAGACAAATAAGGACCATCTTACCCTGAGCCTAACAAAGAAACAAGCCTCGAGATCCCGCTGACTCTGTGACAAATAAAAGCTACTCCAAGGGCTGAGCAACACATTAGAAATAGCAATAATTTAGCATGCAATCTTCACTGCGTGGAAAAAATGAGACACGGGTTTAAAATTAGGAAAAGAAGCATCAACTGGTCAGCTCAGGGGAGGGGTGAAAACAAATAGGTAAAGAAACAAGAATGAAATTTCACTTCTCTGCTGGTAAGCTGCTGTTTCCCCCAGGAAATAATGGTATTTCAGCTACCAGTACACTCACTTGCTTAGGGAGTAGCAAGGAGAGGAAGTTGAGGAAAGGGTTTGTGAACATTTCTCTGACTGTAATTTACTGAGAAACTGGGAAGAGACCAAAAGAACGCCTGTGCCTTCAAGCCTCCTCCACGTCACCTCCACTCGGCGATGATGTCTTAAATGTCCAGGATACACAAGGTCTCTGCCGACATAGTTGGGGGAAGGAGGGAAGCATTAGTCAGGCTGAGGCCTGTCTCCATGCACAGTCCAAGAGGACAGAGAACTCATTCTCCAAGAAAATGATCACACCTCAAGAGCAGCCCTGGTGAAGTGCTACAGGAGATCCTTGGCCATGGGATGGGATGCAGGGTGGGCTTCATGGAGGAGGTGGCGTTTAAGCCAGCACACTTGGGGATACAGCCATGCAGAAGGGCAGGGAAAGGCTTGTGATGTTAGGAGAACTGCCTTTTACTGGAGGCAGTCATTTCTTTGATGACTGCTTTAATGAGACCAGGACTTCAGTGAAAAAAATAAAGCAGCACTCTGGTTTGGGGTGCACACGTGGGTTTGTGGAAGGTAATGGGGGATTTCTGGGGGAAAAAGACTATTTATACAACCAGGCAGATCAGAATATCAGGTAAGTGCTTTAATTTTAGAGATGCCAGGAAGTAATCTACTGTAAAACTTGAATTCGTGAGTCTTTGGAAACTGAAGAGCTTTTTAAAAGATAGGTTTATGTAATGAATTGAGTTGTTTTTCCCCCAAGTAAATCTAGAGAATGTACCCTAATGAACTGTACTCAGCTCCCTTCATCAGGACTCCCTATGGTCATATGAACACTTTAAACTCATGTTCTAAGTGTATGTGCACTAAGGGATTGATGTTTTCAAGTAATTTTTTCCCCTTATTACATAAGTGACACATTGATTACAAAAAAATTGTTTTAAACACCTATGAGTTAAAAGATGAAAATTGCCTCAGAATCTGACCAATCAACTACTAGTACTATGAAATATTCTTCCAGTCCTTTTCAAACGTATATGTATGCTTAAAAGTCTATAAAGTCTAACTCTATAAACAAAATAAGATTGTACGACCATCCAGGTTGGGAATCTGCTTTTCTAGTCAATATATTATGGGCATCTTTCCAGATTTTTCAGAAATCATTTCAGGGACTTCTCTGGTGGTCCAGTGGTTAAGAATCCACCTTGCATGCAGGGGACACAGGTTTGATCCCTGGCTGGGGAACATATCCCACCTGCCAAGGAACAACTGAAGCGCACCTCACTGTGTGCTGCAAAGAAGATCTTGCCTGCCACAGCTAAGACACGATGCAGCCAGATAAATGAATATTTTTTTAATGAATAAATAAAAGGATGTTCTCTGTTCCAACAAAAAAATATCACTTTAATGATATTTTATTTTACAGACATGTCATAATTAATTTTTAATTTTTTATTCTATATAGGAATATAGCCAGTTAACAATGTGGTGATAGTATCAGGTGAACAGCGAAGGGCCTCAGCCATACATATGTATGTAGCCATTCTCCCCCAAACTCCCCTCCCATCCAGGCAGCCACCTAACAATGCCCGGGGTTCCCTGTGCTGCACAGTCAGTCCTTGTTGATGGTCCATTTTAAATATTGCAGTGTGTACAGAGATGTCAAAATTTAAATGGTCAATCTCCTATTATGGGACAGTTAGGCTACTCCAACTATTCCATTATGATAAATAACACCATAATAAACATTCTTATTGCTAACTTTTCACATAGATTCCTACAGTTCCTTAGGATACATTCCTAGAAGTACAAGCTCTTTGCCAAAGAGTATGAACATTTGCAGATTTACAAAATGCATGCCCTCTAGAAAGGTTGCATCAACTCATACGCCCACCTCCAGAAGCAAACAAGAGTTCACAAGCCTTGGCTAACACTGGCTGATCGGTTTTTTAATTCTTTGACTTCTGTGCATCTGATATGATTTTGAAATATCGTGCTTTGTCTTTATTATAACATTCCTTTGTTTATTGCACACCGTGGTCACCAGTTCCCTTGTTTCAGAGCCTTCAAATAGATACTCCCAACAGTAGTCAAAAGCTTTGAATTTCTGGGATGAAAGGCATTTTTGTCAACATGGTGATGGGCAGTCAGGGCCTGGAAGCAGGCACCCTGTCTGGTAGGGCACCTCATCCGAGCCTGTAATAGCTCCTGTAAAGTGACCAGTCTCTACCAAAGACCTCTTGGTCTTTTTATGAGACCTAAATCCTTCAAAGTTTAGTCCTGGTGACTCAACATAGAACATTCTTTCGGGTGGATGTTAAGGGCAAGGTGGTTTGTTTCAGGAGGAAATAAGAAGTTTTTGCTCTGCTTAGTTCTTGCTAAAGAAAGCATTTCTCTAAAATCCAATTATTTGCAATTTTCAAGGAACAATGTATGAACAACATCTAGTTATTAATTTTGTCAACTATTAATATATCCTTTTGCTTCAAGCCTATTTTATTTATGAGTGGACATCTTTTTCTTTCTGGTGTCATACCTTAAATAATTTTACTACATTTGGTTAATAGTTAAGGCAATGTATTCTCTATTACAATAAGTGCTGCTGCTGCTGCTAAGTCACTTCAGTCATGTCTGACTCTGTGTGACCCCATGGACGGCAGCCCACCAGGCTCCCCTGTCTCTGGGATTCTCCAGGCAGGAACATGGGAGTGGGTTGCCATTTCTTTCTCCAAACAATAAGTGCAGATTTCCAAATAATAATATCATTTTCTATGTGTATAGCTTACTATCGTTTACAAAATGGTCTAATTAATATAGGACTAAATTAGATCTAACTATATTATTTGTAAAGTGATTTAAAATGATTAAATGTCCAAATGGAAGGAAGTAGGGTATTAATGCCTTCACAGTTTGAGTTCCAACTAAGAGTGTATAAATCCTAATGGCCACAATCTAACATGTAACTGATGTGTACAGAGGCAATTCACAATCTCATTTTCTCCAAATTTCATCCTCAACATATTTTGGAAATAACCACATTTTCCCTTAGGTCCTTCTTATTTCCAAAATGCTCCTATTGGTCAAAGTATATCACATCACCCACAATCAAAATCCTCAGACCCCATGTGTTTCTGGCTCCTTGGTTAGTAATGTTCCAAACAAACCCATATTCCAGGCCCTCTCTCATTTTCTGCAGTTTCAGATAAAGACAAAGAGTTATAGTGTTTTACCCATGAGTTATTTTGGGGAGCCTGTTTTGAGAAATACATTTCCATCAAGTCCATACAATTGTCTGCATCTCATAATTGACTGCTGCTGCTAAGTCACTTCAGTCATGTCTGACTCTGTGCAGCCCCATAGACGGCAGCCCACCAGACTCCCCCGTCCCTGGGATTCTCCAGGCAAGAACAGTGGAGTGGGTTGCCATTTCCTTCTCCAGTGCATGAAAGTGAAAAGTGAAAGTGAAGCCGCTCAGTCATGCCCGACTCTTAGCGACCCCATGGACTGCAGCCCACCAGGCTCCTCCGTCCATGGGATTCTCCAGGCAGGAGTACAGGGGTGGGGTGCCATTATGGCCACTATTTGTCTCAGCCTTTGAAGGACGGTACTAGGGACACGCGAACCATCAAAGTACTTTGGAAATTCTGACATTTCACTAGCCACGTAACATCATCCAGGCCCCTCTCATGCCTGGAAGTGGAGCAAAGCTTGGTTGCCTATTTTTGATTCCAAAGATGTATTCAACAGAGCAATGTCAAATCTTCGGCAACTAAGCCCTAAGACCACAATGCCTGCTTTCTGTGATCACTGATGCCTGCTTTCCGTGATCACTGAAACCTGTCCAACACTCACATATCTCCCTAAACCAGACAAATATTTGCACACATCTCTTCATCCCTCTAGGTTTTTCCCTATTTAAGCAAAACTATAACAATCGTCCACCCTAGCAACCACGTCAAAAAAGAACAAAAACAGAACGTTCCTCACTTCACCAAAACAGTGAATCCAGTTTTCATAGGTTTTTTTGATTCACCACAGCAGGTCAGTTATAGCCTCAACACTTGATGCATCAAACCCCAGAAACCTGCTAGTTCCCAAAGAGGTCAGTTAAAGAAATATCTTCATTAACCAAAGAAGGGCAAGATGTAATACCAAGGGCGTGCTAATATTAGCTATACTCAACAACTGCAGAAGAAAGATGGCAACAGAACACCTATCAACCTCCCCACATTTTTTGATTCCCTGGCTGTTTCCTGATGCCTCCTGGATGGGCAGGATGCTGGAGGTGCAGAGATAAATGACATCTTCAGAGCTGCCCCCTCCCCACACCTCAGGTCACTGGGAAGAGGAACCATGAAAGTGGGTGAAACGGGGCAGAGCAAGCAGGACAGAGCCATGGTTGCTCCCAGGGGCGACCCAGCTCCCTGGGTCAGAATGGATGCCATGATATCTCATTGTGACTTTTATCTGCATTTTTTTGACTAATAATGAGGGTAAAAGCACCAGTCGTTTCCCACCATTTTGGCCTTTGGGACATTTTCTTTTGAGAATTGACAGTTCAGATCTCTTGCCAATATTTGATTGAGTATTTCTGCTTGTTTTTTCCATGCTGATTTTGGAGACCTTTGTCATAGGTATAGTGAATATCTTCTCTCATTCTGGGAGAGAGAAGCCACTCCAGGCTGCACCTTAACTCCGTTAGCAAGGAGTACCGGCAAGGTACTAGGGTGGGGGAGGTCACTGAAGACAGCAGATGGGTGGAAACAGATGTGTTTGAGGAAAATGAACCCGCCAGCTGTGTATGGGGCAGACTGAGGGAGGGAAAAAGAGATGAAGAAAACTGAAGGCTGTAAGAGGAACATAGTCACCGTACTCTAGGCTGGATTCAAGGTTTGCAAAGTTGGGGACAGCCCACAAGACCTCCGTCAGTTCCAAAATTCATGAGAAGGACTCAGGGCTATTACTCATGATTATGGTTTATTACAGTGAAAAGCTACAGTTTTAAATCAGACAAGGGTAGAGATGCACAGGACAGCATCCGGGAAAGTTCCGAGTGGACCTGTTTTGTCCCTATGAAACTGCAGACAGAGCCAACGTCCCCGGGGAACAGTACGTGACAATATTGCCAGCCAGGAATCTCCTCTGAGCCTGGGCGCCCGGGCTTTTTACTGGGGCTCCATCAGCTAGAACTGACTGGGTACCCAGGTGGCTGACCACCATCCTCAGCCCCTCTGGAGGTTGAGCTTTGTCACATGGCCTGAAGCCTCCACCTTATCTGATGTGGCCCCAGCCCCTGTGTAAGCAAAGACACTCTTAAGCCAATTCCAGTGGCTTAGCTAGGTCACCTCCCAGGAGCCCAAGGAAAAGGCCAGACTTCTCTTTAGGTAAGATTAATAAACAGGGATAAACTGATTGTCTTTGAAACATTTCTATAACATGTGATGATCCCACATTTACAAATGAGCCTCACGGTAAAAAGCAAGGAAAAATCTCCACCTCCACGTCACCAGTAAAATACTTCCAACTTATGCAACAGAAGAATCTACTTTCAGAAGAGTTTTCTTGGGGGGAAATCATCTTATCTCATCGACTCGTTGGACATGAGTTTGAGCAAGCTCCAGGAGTTGGTGATGGACAGGGAAGCCTGGCATGCTGCAGTCCAAGGGGTTTTGCAAAGAGTCAGACACGACTGAGCAACTGGACTGAACTGAATGGCTTCTCTTGGAGCTGCAGTGAGAGAAACTACGTCTTGTCCTTTTCCTAACTGTCTTAACTTGGGAGGTCCACTTAGCTTCTGTGGATTGACAGCTGGCACTGCCTCTCTGGTTTAAATGTGTTGATTTTCAAGGCAACTGAAAAAGTCTTAAGAGTGACAAAAATAAATTGTGTTTATTGATTTAAAATTTATAGTTAATTAAGAGTTAGCAAGTACCTGTTTCTAGAAGATTTTAAGTGTATATTTGAGGATTATCTTCTCACTACAGAGTCACTTTCCTATTAGATTTAAGCATACAGATGTATTTTAACGTTTAGTAATCTGGTGGTATATCATATGACCCTAAATTCTTAAAAAGTATTTATTTATTCGTTTCTTTTACTTGACTGCGTGGGATCTTTCCTTGCCATGCACAGGCTCTCTAGTTGTGCCATGCAGGTTTAGTTGCCTGGAGGCACGTGGGATGGCAACAAGTTCCTCCACAAGGGATCAGACTGGAGTTCCCCACACTAGAAGGTGGATTCTCAACCACTGGACCACCAGGGAAGTCCTCCTAAAAATACTTAGAGTAAGAAAACAGACATTTGCAGTTCCTTATCCCACACAGAGCAGTCTTGACTCACTAGCACATACTTCCAAAATCAGCCATTAGGATCAGCTTTGGGATCTTGGGCTTGTCATTTCAACCCTCTGGTTCTGCTTCTTCTTTTTCAAAATAAGATCTGGACCATATCATTCCTAAGCTTCCTTCTGCTTCTAACAATTCTCCCTCAGAATAAAGTTAATATAGAATGTTGTTTTGTAAACATAATTAAGAACTCCTGAAGGCTGAGGTTGCTACATACATAAGAATCCACTTCATTTCTAATATTTACCTTTTATAACCCAAAGTAAGAAATAATCTTTAGATAAAATACATAAAAATTAAAAATTTTTGTAAGAAACATATCAGTAATTCCTTAGCAAACATTAACAGAGCAACAACTATGGACTAATGGAGCATAAATACTTGAAATATTTACCTGTACTTTATTTTGTGAATGATTCAGAACAAAATGTCAGTCAGAGACTTTAATAATAGCCTGCCCAGTAAGTACCAAGTGTGATAGAAAATAGAACATGGGGAATGGAATGTAGCTTCAGGTGCTATGCCTTCAGAACTCAGTGACTTTCTAAACTGATTTTATAATTAGAAGGATATTTTTAGCTTATTTTTCAATTGGAAGGTTTTATTATACTCATCTTAATATACATAATTTCACTTGAATATTTTCTGATTTTAAAATAAAGCATCTTTCCTCCTCAGTGCAGCACTGCGTTCCCAGGTTCCATTTAGTTTTATACCGAGTTTCAGGGGCGCTGAAACTGCAAAGCAGCAGGTCCCAGTGACTGCCTGCCCACTGCACCCCCTGGGACCCCGAGGAAAGACACCAGGATGCCAGGGAGACCAGTGCCTGTCTCAGTGTAGGGACAGCCCCATTCACCTCGAATACAGTGCCAGGCAGTGCCTCCGGGTTCACGGAGCTAAAGGCCCAGGGGCGATGCCCTAGGGAGCCTCAACCAGGAAGGGTGAGGACTTCGGGGGTGGAGTGTGCAGAGTCCTAGCAGAGGAAGTTGGCAAGGAGCGGCATAACTGGTAAAGAGCCTGTTACAGAGCCAGGAGGTGATCTTCACCCACAGGGGTTGGGACCCCAACAGACGTTTGTAAGCAGAGAATAGACAAAATCAGACCTATAGGTTAAAAGGAGGACAGAGAGAAGGCTGGACAGGAAGAGTGAAAGTGAAAGTGATTCAGTTGTGTCTGACTCTTTGCGACCCCGTGGACTATACAGTCCATGGAATTCTCCAGGCCACAATACTGGAGTGGAGCCTTTCCCTTCTCCAGGGTATCTTCCTAACCCAGGGATGGAACCCAGGTCTCCCTCACTGCAGGTAGATTCTTTACCAGCTGAGTCACAAGGGAAGCCTGAACAGAGGGGGGAGGCGGGG
>SJYQ01095287.1:260884-317511 GCA_006410935.1 Redunca redunca
GGGGGGGCGGGGGGAGGCTCCAAATACCAAAGAGGGGACTGCTTTGAAAGCCTTTAGGGATTCAAGGGACACAGTGAGGCATTGACCAGGGGGGTGACATGACGTACAATAGCAATCGAGGCTGGCTCTGGGTTCTGCCTGGTCTCCTGGTTGGCTGGGGAGGTATCCGGCAGAGAGAATGTGTGAACTGGTGGAGTGCTTAGCAGACATCTGATGGAGATGGCCAGTTGACAGATGAAAGTGCAGAGCTCGAGATAGGGCTGTCTGGAGATACTCAGAATGAGTCAAGGAAGGGAGGGGCTTGGGTTGGAAAGCGAGATGACCAGATGGTTGTACAAATACTCTGGGAAATTAAGGGCAAGAAGAGACCAGACCTGTCCGTTCTGGCCCTTCGCAGGGGAATGGGGCTACAAGGCAGCTATAGGAACCAGTTTGTGTCAGCCTAAACTCCTATTGTTGAATGGAATGTGCCCGGATTGCCAGGGGCACCCACCGTAGTCTGGGTAGGGGAGTTAGTTCCCTCCAGGCAAGAAGAACTGACTCATTTGAAAAGACCTCGATGCTGGGAAAGATTGAAGGCAGGAGGAGAAGGGGACGACAGAGGATAAGATGGTTGGATGGCATCAGCGACTCAGTGGACATGAGCTTGAGTAGGCTCCGGGAGTTGGTGAGGGACAGGGAAGCCTGGCATGCTGCAGTCCTTGGGGTCGCAAAGAGTGGGACACGACTAAGCGACTGAACTGAACTGAGACCAGAAGGCCCCTTCCTAAAATGCTTTCTCACCTTTGCTGCGAGCTCTAGGCAGCTGGCAAAGGATGCATTAATATCAAATGGCTAACTAGTCAGTGAACCCCTCCCACCAGGAGTATTTGCATCGAAAAACGGGAAATTTGTTAATTTAAACAAATGCCCCGTGGGAGGACCGTGCAGAGGAAGGTGGGGAGATTTCCCACTTTGGTCTACGTTGTACTGACCTGCCCCCAGGTACCCTCCGGAGAGCTGGGTTGGTCTTGGCCCACAGAGACGGCTGTCGGGCATCCACACCGCCCAGGGGAGCGGCGAGGCGGGGAGAGTTGCGCGCAGAAAAGGACTCGGGATTGTGGCCACTTGTCTTGCTGGACTTGGAGTCGGGTTTTGGAGTCTTCCCTCTAGATTTCTACTTCACACCCAGCCGCTCCCACTCCCCTCCACTCCAGCTTGGGTGTTTGCTCTCTGTATCCCTAAGCGAGTTGAACTAGCTAACACAGAGGCTGTTTTTTAGTTGCTAAGTCGTGGCTGACTCTTTGCGACCCCGTGGACTGTAGCCTGCCAGATTCCTCTGTCCATGGGATTTTCCAGGCAAAAATACTGGAATGGGTTGTCATTTCCTCCTCCAGGGGATGTTCCATAGCCAGGGATCGAACCCAGGTCTCTTGCTTGGTGGGCAGTTTTCTTTACCACTGAGCCACCAAGGAAGCCCTTCCAAAAGCCAGTGTGAGTGGGCAGGGGAACTGACCGGAGGACTGAGGACACTTTGCTTCGCCTCCTCTTGCTCCCCTGTGCCCATCCCGGGCCACCAAGGCCTCGGGGTACCTGGGGGCAGCCAGACTCCTCCGTGAGAGGCCTCGGCGCTGGCCCGCTCTCCATAGACTGGTCAGCAGCAGACGCCCTCGAGGGTCCCTCTCGGGGCTGGACCTGGGGCGGCCGAGGCGGGGGTCTCCTGGCCGGTCCCTGTGAAGGACCGCAGAGGACATGCGGCGTGGGCAAGGCGGGGGTTCGAGGGCGATCCGGGCAGAGGATCACCTCGCCCCTACCTTCCAAGCTCACCTCGCTATCTGGCGAGGTCTGGCTAGATGTCGAGGAAGGGCCGAGAAGACCAAGACCGCAGCGCGCCGGCCCCCACTCATCCTGCCCTCCAAGTCTCCTCTGGCGGGGCAAGGCCCGCGGCCGAGGAGGGAGGCGCGGATCCGGCGGGAAGGTCCCGGGCCGCAGTCGGCGCCCTGTGGGCCGGGGTCGCGACGGGTCCAGGCTCCCCCGCCCGGCTGCCGCCCGGCCTCGCCCCCGCCGCGCGCGCCCCTCCCGCCTCCCCCGTTGCCGTGGCAACCCCGGGAGCCTCCAGGCGCGCGCCCGCCCGCCCGCCTGCTGGAGCGCTCGGCGGCGGCGGCGGCAGCTCCGGCTCGAGCCGAGCGCGCTGTGACCCCTCTCCAGGGCCCGTTCGTCGCCCCCGACCCGGCTCGGGGCCCCCAGCGCGGCTCCCGACCCGGCCCCAGAGCCGGCCTGGCTGCCGGCCCTCATGGAGCTGCTGGCCGCAGCCTTCAACGCCGCCTGCGCTGTGGACCACGACAGCTCCACCTCGGAGAGCGACGCGCGCGACTCAGCGGCGGGACACCTGCCCGGCAGGTGAGGACGAGCGGCAGTGCCGACCTCCGAGCGCCGCCGCTGCGCGTCTGTGGCCCCAACTCGCGTCTCCGGCCAGGGACGCCTACCCGAACGGCCTGTCCCCCGCACCCCTCCCCGCGGACCCCGCCGCCCCTCACTCCTCCCCGCGGACCCCCGTCGTGCCGGCACGCCGCCTGGGGTCGGGGGTGCACCCCAGCCGGACACCCTGGTCCCCGTCCTGGCCGCCTCCCGCGCCCTCTCCCGGGCGCCCTGGGCGCACGCGTCCCGTTGGGCTCCCAGTCTCCGCGCCGCGTGGCCCTGGGGCGGTCGCTACCCGGAGGGCACAGGGGGCCGTGTGACCGCGCGCGGCGCGGGGTGCGCAGTGCGCGCAGGGCTCCTGGCCGCGGGGCCCGTCGGGGCGGCCGCTCGGCGCCGCGGAGAGGGCAGGGCGCGCCAAGTTTCCGACGCCTGCCCGCGAGCTCCGAAAACATGAAGGTCTGGGCGGGCTGGGGTGGGAATGAATCACCCGGTCGCGCCCTGGTGTGGTGACAAAAAGGGCCTGTGGAGCGCGCTCGGCCGGGAGGGGCGGCGGCGGCCGCTGCGGCCGCTCGGCCTGGACAGCCCGGGCAGAGTCCAGCTGGCCAGGGCCGCCCGTGCGGACGCCTCTCGCGGGCTGGCCGAGGTGGGTCGCTGCTTAAAAATAACACGCCCTGCCCCTCCTACAGCGAGTCGTCCTCCACCCCAGGAAATGGGGCCACGCCCGAGGAGTTCCCGGCCCTGGCCGACAGCCCCACCACGCTCACCGAGGCCTTGCAGATGATACACCCTATTCCGGCCGACTCCTGGAGAAACCTTATCGAACAAATAGGTGGGTGACTCCGGCGGCGGCGCGGCGTCACTGGGGGGAATCGGGGGGCTCCTGGTGGGCTCAGGGTCCCTCTGCTCCTGGAATGCCGTTGCGTTTCACCTGGGCAAAACGCACCTGACAAGGAAGGTTATTAACATATTTGGCTCTAGTGGTTCCATAGGCAAAACTGCCGCCTGTTACTAATAAGCTGTATAACTGGGCTTGAGCAAATGTGTTTCTTTTCTGCTCCCTTGGACAGGTGTACTTGCCCAGCTCTTTCCTGGGCAAGGAGGGCTCTCTGTCCTCTTATCTCTTCTGCCAGGAAGTTCAGGGGTGAAGTGCTTCTGGGCCATGCAGGAGAGAGGGCTCAGTGAGCCACCCTGGCCATCCCAGGGGCCTGGGGTAGACCTGGAAAGGGAGAGGAGTCTGCGAGGAGCGGGTGGGGCGGGGAGGGAAGGGGGCGCTGGTCTCTGCAGAGGGTCAGGCTGACTGGAGCCATTCTGGAAGGAGAAGCAGTGACCAACTTTGCTCTGGGAGGAGAGGTACAGTAGAGAGAAGGTGGGAGCCTCGGACGCCCCCACCCTCACTCCCCGGGTTAGGGAGAGAAGCCTGGTTCCACCTGCCTGTCCAGAGCGTGGCTGGAAGTCTGGGGCACAGCCTGCCTGTCCAGCTGCCGCACAGCCGCAGCTGAGACTCTGTGAAAGCAGATGGTGGAGTGAGAAGGCATCGCAAGAACTCGAGCACTTGCATTTAAAAGTCAAGAACTGTTGATCATGTCGAACTAGTTCTCATCGTCCTCACTAGAGGGGGCCGTGAGTGGGTAACGTGGGGAATGGGACGGCCTTGAGATCTTTCTGCTCTTCGGTGTTGTCAGAGCAGTTTATCACTGGAATTAAAATTTTGACTTGAAAGTGTCTTTCCTTAAATTGATCATCATTGTCGCTCATGCCAAACACTTGGGCAGACACAAAGTGCCTCTGGTAGAAGGGGGCTTCCTTTGCCCTGGGATACCAGCGTTTAGGAGACTTTTCAGGCAAGTTCCCACCTCCCCTGGCTGGGGTTTTTCTGGACTGAACCCTGGGAGGAGCTGAGCCCCTGCAAAGCTGAGGGTGGAGCGCTACACAGTTAAGCCTCGCCAGACTCCAGGGATTTTGTTCCCAGCCCCCTGCATGTGGGGCTGGGTGGTGGCGGCTTTTCCCTTTGTTTCCTGGGGCAAATGGAGAGGGGCTGTTCTGAGGACAGGCACCCACAAAAATCCTTTTGTCCCACCTCGGTCATGTTGCCCTTTATAGTGAGGAGGGCCACCACGGCCTCAGCATACGCTGGGAGCCTTGACTCCCACCCTCCAGAAAGGGATATCTCTGGCTGGGATCAACGTCAGAACTAGGAAGGAAATCAGGGTGGGGGTGGGGAGATCCATGCCTCGAATCACGGAGAGAGGCTCCCTTCTGCAGCGTGGGCGTGCGGAGACCTCCTTCCTGGAGAGCCAGCGGCAGGCATCAGCTCAAGGCTGGGAGTTGGAAGCCCTGAACCGGGGTACTGCGCTCCTCCTGGCCCTGGGTTTCCTGCTGTGGTGAGCAGTGGAGACTGACATCCCCAGGCGTTTCTCCCACCATGGGCTGGTGTCATGGTGAATATGCTTCTGGCTTCTGGGCTGGGTCCCGGGTAGGTGCTCAACAGATGTGCTGAACACGCAGGGCCAAGGCTGCCTCCTTCTCACATCCTTCATCCTTGACTTGAGGCCTATGCCAAGCAGATTCCTACAAGAGGCCAGCTGCTCCCACTTAGCTCAGTGAATGAAGGGGATTCTTTGCCAGGTATCAGGAGAGGACAACACGTTCCTAATGACGCAGAGTTAAGGGCGGGGGAAAGTGGGAAGACGCTGGGCATTTATGTACCACTGTGTTGGACTGCGGCGGCTCCCACTCAGGCCAGGACAGAATGATGTCAAGACTGTGTGTGGCATGGTATACAGTTGTCGTTGTCATTGCTGGTGGCCCTGAAGATCATAGACCCCAAGGCCCTGTGATTGTGCATGTGTGTGTTTGCATGTGCACACGTGCGTGTGTGTCCTGTGGTTGTCTCTGGCACCTGGCAAATGCTTGGTGCCTAGGAGGTCCTCACTAAAAATTAAAATTCCCTGCCCTTTGGAAGTTTCTATCTGAAGAATTCAAAGGGAAAAAAAAAAGATTCTCTTCGAAAAGTAAGATTTTGAAGGACTCCAGGAGCCTTGCTTATCCTCCTTCTGCAGGGCAGCATGGCCAGCCTGATAGAGATCATTTTAATTAGGAGAGATGAGAACTGAGCCTTAAAATTCTGCTTGGATATAATACCAGGTGCAGGCTTTTACAGGTAAAGTAAATTTTGCCTAATGAATGTACAAAATTGGAAAACATGATGCGTCATCAGTATCTCTCAAATACGGACCTTTGATCAGCTGATCGAGTTCTTCAGTTACATCTACTTTGTTTCTGTTGTAATCTGAATTTTAAGGCTAATAAACACATTACCAAAAAAATGGTGACACAGTGTGTCAAGATAATCCTCTGTAATCATAGTAACACCAAGATAACTGGTATTTAAATTCATACGCTGAAGGCTTCAAAAAGAAGTATGAAGTTTTAAGAAAATGCTAAAATTACTTGTATTGGGAGTCTTTGGCTGAGTGTAATAGAATATCCAGCTTTAAAAAAGAAGATGACATGAAAGAATGAAAGTATTCTGTTTTAATGGGTCCAGGAATGAGGAAGAAAGTTCTGGAGTTGGTTCAAGTCAAGCAATCACCTAGCTCCTTTCCCTCCTCCATTCTTAGCATTTGGGCTTCATGTCACCAGACGGCTGCCCCAGCTCCATGCCTCACATCCTCAAGCAGCCACATACAAAAACCAGTAAACAAATAAAAGCAGCTTGTCCAGGGATCAAACCCGTGTCCTCTGTATTGGCAGGCAAATTCTTAACCACTGGACCACCAGGGAAGTCCCCTGGTTTCTTTCAGTTCAGTTCAGTTCAGTTCAGTTCAGTCGCTCAGTCGTGTCCGACTCTTTGCGACCCCATGAACCGCAGCACGCCAGGCCTCCCTGTCCATCACCAACTCCCGGAGTTCACTCAGACTCACGTCTATCGAGTCGGTGATGCCATCCAGACATCTCATCCTCTGTTGTCCCCTTCTCCTCCTGCCCCCAATCCCTCCCAGCATCAGAGTCTTTTTCTTTTAAACCTTGTAGAAATAGTATTGAAATCACAGAAGATTAATTGATACAGTGTTGCCAACAATAGTTATATCTTATGCTCATCACTGAACCGGTTTGTGTAGTGACTTTAAACCTCTGCCATTACAGTTCAATCTGGGTTGCATTTAGCATAGATTTAGATTTTCTTTTTCATTCCTTTGTCAAATTAACTCCATGTTGTAATCTGCTAGATTCTAATGTAAAATCACATCATTTTTTTTAAGTAAAGCTATACTAATCATAAAGGATTTATAATTTAGCATTATGGAGCATAAGAAGCCAAGTAATTTAACCCACACATAATGTATTGGGTTCCTGTTATTTATAAACTATGAATATTATTTATCCAGCCATTTTTCAGGATTTAGAAGAGGGTCTGTTTTTCCCTTCCTTTTTTCTTCAGGTTAGATGTATTTAGCAATTAAAGAAGGAATAATAGGTAAATGTTTATACTGCATTGCATGAGAAAGTGCTTTACAAGTAGTACACTTATCCCTGTTAGAACGTTCCCAGGAAAATCATCTCTTTTTGGTGGGGGGCCAGTTTGTGCCAGGTCTTAGCTGTGGCACACAGGATCTTTGATATTTGTTGCAGCACATGGGATCTAGTTCCCTGACCAGGAATTGAACCTGGGCCCCCTGATTGAGAGCGTGGAGTCTTAGCCACTGGACCACCAGGGAGGTCCCCATCTTTGTTTTTATAGATAGAAATATCAAGGGCCCCAACTGCTCCCCCAGGCTCCAGACCAGTCCAGCTGCCCACCAGTTCTCTCCACCTGCGTAGCCATCAGGTGGACCTGCATCTCTCCACCACCCTGTCCCCAATCAGACCCTCCTTCCATGTTCCCCATCTCCTGAATAGGGCCATCAGACCTCCACTGCCAACTGGTCACCCAAATATCACTCGTTGCCCAGCACCAGCCAATCACCAGGCCCCGTCTTACACCTTGTAACTATCCCTGAATCAGGCACACTGCCCCATCCTTCCCCCACCACGGTGTGCAGGCCTGCATCACCACTCCCCTGGAGAATGGGCATGGCCTCTTTCTTTCCGTCTGTGGGCCTCCTACAATGGGCATGGCCTCTTTCTTTCCATCTGTGGGCCTCCTACGATGTAGACCAGAGCTGCTTGCCTGAGGGGCTTCCCCTGGGGCTTGCCTTTTGCCAGCAGGATAGATAAGATCCTTGGGGTGACCCTCTTCTCTTCCCAGCCTCATCACCAGCAGGGCAGCCCCGCCTCCCCTCTCCCTGGTCCAGGAGCCTTCTTACCCCTGAACCTTTCTGTTGCTTCTCTGTGGGGAGACCATTCCTCACCCTGTGGCCAGGGCATCCGAAAAGGAATTTTTCCCCATGGAGATGCTGCATTTTTACTGACTCCTCTGTACTCCCAAATTTCCTTAGAGACTCAGAAGGCACTTATTTCAGATCAGGAAAGTAAATCTAAAAGTACGAAAGAAAAAAAGGGAATGTTTCCCTTTTGAATCATAAGGTTGATGAAATATTATTTTTTTTCCTTCAAAATGAGAATTTACAACGACTCCCATTTCACCGATGAATAGACTTGAGTTTTAATACTGAAGCATTTAAGGTTTTGAGAAGCATCCTGCTGGGATGCTGAAACATAATCGGGCCATTTCCATCGATTCTGCACACATTGGTTATTAACATGACAAGTTCTAGATCCTTGTTATTTGCTGGTTATGTATGTGAAAAGCATTTATTTGTGCAACTGGATTTTGATTCTATTCAGGGATTTCTTTATTCCTTGTTAGAAAGAAAAAATAAACTTATGCGTGCAGATCCTTCCCAAGAAATGAAGACAGAGGCAATTCGTTCAGTGGTCCTTCCCTGAGACCTGTGGGGGTCTGGCTTTCTTTGTGTTTTCATAGGCAAAGCATTTGCCCTTGATCCCTGGTGGCTCAGATGGTAAAGTATCTGCCTGCCACGAAGGAGACCTGGGTTTGATCCTTGGGTCAGAAGATCCCCTGGAGAAGGGACTGGCAACCCCTCCAGTATTCTTGCCTGGAGAATCCCATGGACAGAGGAGCCTGGCGGTCTACGGTCCATGGGGTCACAAAGAGTCAGACAAGACTGAGCGACTGACACTTTGACTTTTTCACTTTCAGGAGTTGAAAGCTGTGACTTAGTGATTCGGAAAGCTCCGCGTCTGAAATCTCTATCGTGTCTTCAAAACGGTTTGATTTGATTTCAGGGCTCCTGTATCAGGAATACCGAGATAAATCAACTCTCCAAGAGATTGAGACCAGGAGGCAACAGGATGCAGAAATACAAGGCGGTGCTGATGGGTGCCCATCCAGCGAGGAGGCTCCGGAGGAAGATGAAGGAGAGGAGGAGGAGGAGCCAGCAAGCCCACCCGAGAGGAAGGCCCTGCCCCAGATCTGCCTGCTCAGCAACCCCCACTCGAGATTCAACCTCTGGCAGGATCTCCCGGAGATTCAGAGCAGCGGGGTGCTGGACATCCTCCAGCCGGAGGAGATCAGGCTGCAAGAGGTAACAGGCTGCCTGGGGTGAGAGCTTCCGGTCAGAACAAACGGGTGTTTTAACCAGCGTGGGTGAGGCTTCCTCTCGGGGGTGAGGCTGGTTCGCCAGAGAAGTTACTGGCAGGGCACCTCTATCCCCAACATGCAAGAAAATTCACATTATTCACGTGCGTGGGTGCGTGCCACGTCACTTCAGTCATGTCCAGCTCTGTGCGACCCGATGGATGGTAGCCCACCGGGCTCCTCTGTCCATGGGGTTCTCCAGGCAAGAATGCTGGAGTGGGTTGCCGTTTCCTCCTGCGGGGGATCTTCCTCTCCCAGGAATCGAACCCACATCTCTTAAGTCTCCTACATTGGCAGGCGATTCTTTACCGCTGGCGCCACTGGGGAAGCACCACTGGAAAACCACCTAGTTAGCTCCTAGGATAGCTCAGTCCTGGTGCTGAGTGTTCTCCACACTGCCATTTCTGTAGATAGGAAGGCTGCATTCTCTAAACCCTTGCTGGTTATTGTGGAGAGTCTCCGCAGCACGGGTGAGCACCCATACAGTCGGTGAGGCTGAGTTCACTGTGACCGTGAACTGGCTCTGTTCATCTGTGCTTTACTTTTCACTTGCACGTCTGTATTTCGAATTTTTGCTTGAACCTTGAGTGAGTGGGGCTCTGAAAGAAAGCCCTCAGCATATCCACCCCTCCTGAAATGGTGTAGAAGTTTAGGGTTGTGTCTCTTCTTGCGCCTTCATCCAATGGTCCAGGCAGACTCTGCCTGTGAGTTAGGCTGAGGCAGGATCACAGAGTCACTTAATAGTTTGTGGCTAACGGAGAAATACTCCATAAAACACGAACAGTAATAGAAGTGAGAAGCTAAGAAATGTAGGTGTTGATATATATATATATGTATATATATATAGTCATATATATATAGCTTTATATACAGAGAGTTGGATCGGTTCTTTTAAGATTTTTTTAATGTGGGCTGTTTTTAAAGTCTTTAATGAATTTCTTACAATACTGCTTCCGTTGACTGTTTAGGTTTTGGGCCATGAGGCCTGTGGGTTCTTAGCTGCTCCACCAGGGGTCGAACCCGCATCCTTTGCATTAGAAGGCAAAGTCTTAACCACTGGACTGCCAGGGAAGTCCCTGTTCAATCCAGTCCTGTCATCTTATCCTCTCACGCCCCGTTTCCCCAGTCTCCCCACTCACATGCTGCTTCAGGCCTGCCCTTGAGCTTGTTCCCAGTTGCAGTCCTGCCTTTCTTTAGCTCTTGGCTCGCCTGTGCGAGATTCTATAGAAACGTTCGTTCTTCTCGTTTATTTAAAAAGCAAAACCGAAACTGTGCGGACATGAAATGACCAGGGCTGAGGCCAGCCCCCGACCAGGTTCCTCAAACGCAGGCTCGGGTGGTACTGATGCCTTTGCTCCTTGAGAAGCCTGACGACACTTGATTTTTGAAGCGCCACCCAGGGTTCACTGCGTCCTGCCCAGCAGACTCGGGAGAGATGGTTTTAGCGTCTGACACCACTTGTGACTCATGTGCATTTGTGAGCAAGGCCACAGGAGGTTTTTTTTTTGAAACTGATGTCAGTAGTCATCCTACGGGGCTCCTCCCAGCTTCTCACAGGATACTGGTGAGATGACGTAAAGAACCACATGCCCCACCGGAAGCGAAGATGCATGGTCAGGAGAGCTCCACCAGGCAGGTGGAGCTGCACTGAGGAAATCCCAACAGGCTTTGCCACCCAAAGCAACCATGTGGAAGGCTCTAGAACCCAGGGAGAAGCCCCCCTGCAGGTGGCCATCCCTCCTACCTGAGAGACCCAGGGACTCCACCACCTGCAGACAGAGCTACCATCACTCACCTTTTTTCCCTTCCAGTTTTATTTGGAATATAGTCGACACACTTCACTGTATGAGTTTAAGGTGTATGATTTGACTTCCATGCGTCATGAAATAACTACCACAGTAGCTGTTGTTCATCGCTAAGCTGTTTCTGACTCTTCGTGACCCCGAGGACTACAGCACGCCAGGCTTCCTTGTCCTTCACCATCTCCTGTAGTTTGCTCATATTCATGTCCATTGAGTCTGTGATGCTAACTAACCATCTCATCCTCTGTTGTCCCCTTCTCCTTTGGCCTTCAACCTTTCCCAGCATCAGAGTCTATTCCAATTAGTCAGCTCTTCACAACAGGTGGCCAAAGTGTTGGAGCTTCAGCTTCAGCATCAGTCTTTCCAGTGTATGTCCAGGGTTGGGAAATTCCCTTTAGGATTGACTGCTTTGATTTGCCTGCTGTCCAAGGGACTCTCAAGAGTCTTATCCAGCCCAATTCAAAAGCATCATTTCTTCAGCATTCAGGCTTCGTTATGGTCCAGGTCTCACATCCATACATGACTACTGGAAAACCACAGCTTTGACTCTGTATGGACTTTGGACAGCAAAGTGATAGCTCTGCTTTTTAACATGCTGTCTAGGTTTGTCATACCTTTTCTTGCAAGGAGCAAGCCTGTTGGTCCACAGTGATTTTGGAGCCTAAGAAATTAAAATCTGCCACTGTTTCCACTTTTTCCCCATCTATCTGCCATGAAGTGATAGGAATGGATGCCATGATCTTCATTTTTTGAATGTTGAGTTTTAAGCCAGCTTTTTCACTCTCCTCTTTAAACTTCATCAAGAAGCCCTTTAGTTCCTCTTTGCTTTATGCCTTAATGGTGGTGTCTTCTGCATATCTGAGGTTGTTATTTCTCCTGGCAGTCTTGATTCTAGCTTGTGAGTCGTTCAGCTCAGCATTTCACATGATGTGCTCTGCATATAAGCTAAATAAGCAGGGTGACGATATATAGCCTGGACATACTCCTTTGCCGATTGTGAACTAGTCTGTTGTTCCATGTCAGATTCTAACTGTTGCTTCTTGACCTGCATACAGGTTTCTCAAGAGGCAGGTAAGATGGTCTGTTAGTCCCATCTCCTTAAGAATTTTCCTCATTTTGTTGCGATCCACACAGTCAAAGGCTTTAGGGTAGTCAGTGAAGCAAAAGTTTTTCTGGAATTCTCTTGATTTTTGTATGATCCAGCAAATGTTGGCAATTTGACCTCTGATTCCTCTGTCTTTTCTAAATTCAGCTAGTACATCTGGAAAGTTAGTTCTTGTACTGTTGGAGCCTAGCTTGAAGGATTTTGAGCATTACTTTGCTATCATGTAAGATGAGTGCAATTGTACAGCAGTTTGAACATTCTTTGGCATTGCCTTTCTTTGGGACTGAAATGAAAACTGACCTCTTCCAGTCCTGTGGCCAAATTTTGGTAAGTTTTCCAAATTTGCTGGCATATTGAATGCAGCACTTTAATAGCATCATCTTTTAGGATTTGAAATACCTCAGCTGGAATTCCATCACCTCCACTAGCTTTGTTTGTAGTAATGCCTCCTAAGGCCCACTTAACTTCACACTCCAGGATGTCTGGCTCTAGGTGAGTGACCGCACCGTCATGGTTAGCCAAGTCATTAAGACCTTTTGTATACAGTTCTTCTGTGTATTCTTGTCACCTCATCTTAATCTCTTCTGCTTCTGTTAGTCCATACCATTTCTGCCCTGTATTGTGCCCATCTTTGCATGAAATGTTCCCTTGATATCTTCAATTTTCTTGAAGAGATCTCTAGTCCTTCCCATTCTATTGTTTTCCTTTATTTCTTTATATTGTTCAATTAAGAAGACGTTCTTATTTTTCCTTGCTATTCTCTGGAACTCTGCTTTCAGTTGGCTATATCTTTCCCTTTCTCCTTTGGCTTTCACTTCTCTTCTTTTCTAAGCTATTTGTATGGCCTCCTCAGACAATCACTTTGCCTTCTTGAATTTTTTTTTCCTTTGGGATTGTTTTAGTCACTGCCTCCTATACAGTGTTACAAACCTCTGTCCATAGTTCTTTAGGCACTCTATCAGATCTAATCCCTTGAATCTATTTGTCACTTCTACTGTATCATCATAATGGATTTGATTTACGTCATACTTGAATGGTCTAGTGGTTTTCCATACTTTCTTCAATTTCAGTCTGAATTTTGCAATAAGGAGTTCATGATCTGGGCCACAATCAGCTCCCGGTCTTGTTTTTTTCTGACTGAATAGAGCTTCTCAATCTCTGGCTGGAAAGAAAATAATCAGTCTTATTTTGGTGTTGACCATCTGGTGATGTCCATGTGTAGAGTCTTCTTTTGTGTTGTTGGAAGAGGGTGTTTGCTGTGACCAGTGCGTTCTCTTGGCAAAACTCTATTAGCCTTTGCCCTGCTTTATTTTGTACTCCAAGGCCAAACTTGCCTGTTACTCCAGGTATCTCTTGAATTCATAATTTTGCATTGCAGTCCCCTGTGATGAAAAGGACATCTTTCTTTGGTGTTCATTCTAGAAGGTCTTATAGGCCTTCATGGAACCGTTCAACTTCAGGTTCTTTGGCATCAGTCCTTGAGGCATAGACTCGGATTACTGTGATGATGAATGGTTTGCCTTGGAAACAAGATCATTCTGTCATTGTTGAGACTGCACCCAAATGCTGCATTTGGGACTCCTTTGTTGACTGGGACTCCATTTCTTCTAAGGGATTCTTGTCCACAGTAGTAGATATAATGGTCATCTGAATTAAATTTGCCCATCCCCATCCATTTTAGCTCACTGTATTCCTAAGATGTCGATGTTCACTCTTGCCATCCCCTGCTTAACCACATCCAACTTACCCTGATTTATGGATCTAACGTGCCAGGTTCCTATGCAGTATTGTTCTCTGCAACGTCAGACTTGACTTTCACCACCAGACACATCCACAGCTGGGAGCTGTTTCTGCTTTGGCTCAGCCTTTTCTACCGTAGAGTCTATACACTCTGAGACTGGGCTGCCTCAGGCCAAACAAATAACAGCGAGGGAGCGAGAACCCCACCATCAGCAGAACATTTGATTAAAGATTTGCTGAGCGTAGCCCTGCTCCAGAGCATGACCCAGTGTTTCCCCACAGCGAGTCCCTCCCACCAGGAAACTTGCACAGGCCCCTTCTCATCGTCAGAGAGCAGACGGTAAGGTTAGTGATCCTCTGTCATCTCATTAGATACAACATTAAAGAAAGAAAAAAATTTCCTTATGCTAAGAACTCAGGATTCACTCTCTTAACTTTCATATATAACATGGGATTAACAGTAGTGTTAATTATATTTATCATATACATTACATCTTATTACTGGAAGTGTGTGCCTTTTGATTGCCTCAGTCAATTCTCTTTCCCCATCCCTGTACTTCACCCCATCCCACCCCGGGCTTGTTAACCATAGTCTGATCTCTTTTCCTATAAGTTTTTTTGTTTTTGGTATGTAATTAATCTACAACAGTGTATTAGTTCCTGTTACACAACGTAGTGATTTGATTCTTCTTTGCATTTCAAAATGGTCATCTAAAATGTTTTGACTTAGTCTAGTTACAGCACGCCACCATATAGAAGAATTGCGTAGATATTCACTGTATTCTGATTCCCTGGGGGCTTAGACAGTAAAGAGTTTGCCTGCAATACAGGAGACGCAGGTTCGATCCCTGGGTAGGGAAGATCCCCTGGAGAAGGAAATGACAAGCCACTCCAGTATTCTTGCCTGGAGAATCCCATGGATGGAGGAGCCTGTACAGTCCCTGGGGTCACAAAGAGTTGGACACCACTGAGCAACTTCATCTCCTTTCACTATTCACTGTATTCCCCACACTGTACATTTCATACGCATGACTCACTTATTTTTCACCTGGAAATCTCTACCTTTTAATCTCCCTTACCTACTTTTTTCCTTCCCCTACCCTTACCCACTCTATTTGCTGTACGTTTCTGTTCTGTTGTGTTTGTTCTTTTGGTTTTTAGATTCCACGTATAAGTGAATCTGATACACTTGCAGTATTTGTCTTTGTCTGACTTATTTCACTTAGCATAATACTCTCCAGTTCTGTCCATGTTGTCTCAAATGGCAAGACTGCATTCTTTTTTATGGCAATTATTTCAGTGTGTGTGTGTGTGTGTGTATAACATATCTTCTTTATCTGTTCCTCTGTTGATGAACACTTAGGTTGCTTCTGTATCTTGGCTGCTGTAAATACTACAGTGAGCATAGAGGTGCAGATATCTTTAGAATTAGTGTTTTTGTTCTCTTCAGATCAATACCCAGGAGTAGAATTGCTGGATCATATGGTAGTTTATTATTAATTTTTGAGTCATCTCCACACTGTTTTCTATAGTGGCTGAATCAATTTACAGTCCCACTGCTGCTGCTAAGTCGCTTCAGTCGTGCCCAACTCTGTGTGACCCCATAGACGGCAGCCCACCAGGCTCCACCCTTCCTGGGAGTCTCCAGGCAAGAACACTGGAGTGGGTTGCCATTTCCTTCTCCAATGCATGAAAGTGAAAAGGGAAAGTGAAGTCACTCTAACAATGCGCAATTGTTCCCTTTTCTCCACATCCTCACCAACACTTGTGGTTTGTTGTCTTTTTGATAATAGCCATTTTAACGCGTGTGAAGCGACAGCCCCCTGTGGGTCTGACTTGCGTCTCCCTAGCGATCAGTGACTCGGGGCATCTTTTCATGTCTTTGGTCATCCGTGTGTCTTCTCTGGAAAAACATCTGCTCAGATCCTCTGCTCACTGTTTAATCAAGTTGTTTTTTAACGGTCAGTTTTATGAGTTCCTTGAATACTTTGGATGTTAATCCCTTATCAGATATATCCTGCGTAAATATCTTCTCCCATTCAGTCCGGGGCCTTTTCATTTGTTGATAGCTTCCTTCTCTGGGCAAAAGGTGTTTAGTCTGATGTAGTCCCATGTGTTTGTTTTTGCTTTTGTTTCCCTTGCACCATCCCTAAGTTTGACTTTCATATAAAAGGAATTATACAGTGCAATTTTGCATTTGGCTTTTTTTTCACACAATATTACCATCATGGGCCTTTTTCCTAGTCCTCAAAATAAGGAAAAGTGTCTAGGTTTTGAGAGAATTCTTTTTTCTTCTTTTTACCTTGATAATTAGATAAATAAATTTAAATTACTTTGGAAAGCTTAGAGATAAACCCCAGTAGAACTTAAAACATGGTATAAATCTCTTACAACAACAAGCCAAAAGCAGAGAAAGCAGGGATCTTGTAAGAAAAGGAAAGCAAACAGTAAAAGGTCAGCGTAAAAACACAAATGGTATAAAATAAGGTGGCAGAGTTCATAGCAAACATCATTGTTGTAACCATATATGTAAATTGCTTAAATCCTCCATTGAAAGACAGAAATTATCTGACTGATAAGAAAACTAAACCCATGATATTATCACACAAATTAGAATTCAGAGCAAGAAAAGTTACCGAAGGGAACATGACGTCATTTTGTACAGTTAAAGATTATTGCTTTATTTACAAGGTTTAAAATTAGATAAGATACTCATTAATACATCTGCATTATTCGTTTCATTGTTTCATTTTCACTGCGAAATGCAAACAGTGTACATGTGTGCAGGCCTTTTCTTGGCTCCTGGCTGGAGGACCAACTGTTTTCACTTTCTCCTGATAAATTATAGTCATTACACGCTGTGTGATTTTGGACTTTAGACACTTGTGAAGACTTTTAAGTGCAAAATCCTTATCGAGCCTTATGATGCTGTCCCCATATTTTACATTCTTTTTATTCAAGAGCAGTTTGATTCTGGTTTTGATTTTTTTAGCAACTTGACTTTTACTGACCTCTGAGAGCTTCCAGGTTACTTTCATAAAAACAACTCCCTTTGCACTGAAAATTCTTTACTTTTTTTCACTTAAGGACATAATTGCAGAACAAGTACAATTGGCTTGAATAAGTTTAAGGACAAGCACAGGGGCTCACAGGTGGGGAGAGAAGCTTCAGGTGGCAGGGGAGGGGCAGTGGGGGACAGCCTGTGACCAGCCCGAAATGGATCCTCGAAGGAGCATGGGTCACTCAGGGCTTGCTTAGGAGAACTTCTGTGGGCCTGCATCTTCATGCTCCCAGGAGACCACAGCTGTCCGATCCATCAGTCACTCAGTGCTCAGACACTCAGCCGTGTCCGACTCTTTGTGACCCCTTGGTCTATAACCCGCCAGGCTTCTCTGTCCGTGGAATTTTTCCAGGCAAGAATACTGGAGTGGGTTGCCATTTCCTTCTCCAGGGGATCTTCCTGACCCAAGGATCGTCTGTTAAATCTCCTGCATTGACAGGCAGATTCTCTACCTAGTACCACCTGGGAAGCCCCCGCTGTACGATATTTGCCCGGAAATGGAATTGTGGGCAGAAAGTGAAGTGCGTTTTAGATGATGGTGTTGGTGGTGTGGTGGTTTAGTTGTTAAGTTGCGTCTGACTCTCTGAGACCCCATGAGTAGCCTGCCAGGTTCCTCTATCCGTGGGATTTCTGGATACTCCCAGTCGACTAAAAAGATGCACAACGTGAGAGTTGCAAGTTGTTTTATTTGGGAGAAAATGAGGACTGCATCCTGGGAGACAGCCCCTCAGATAGCTCTGAGAGCCTGCTCCAAAGAGGCGGTGGGGCAAGGTCAATATCTAAGATTCTGGTGAAGGGGGAGTTCAGTACAATCAAGCATTCGTTTTACAAAGGCTTTCTGCTAGTCAGGAGGAGCTGATATCATCATGAAGGGATTTAGTGCTTTTCTAGATAGGAGGAGATGCAAGGATTGGGTCATGAAATGAGTTCCTGAAAATATCTGACTATCTAAAGACCCGTTCCACCACATTCCCTGGAGCACAGAGTGCCCCACTCTCCACCCCGAACTCCTTCCAGAGGTGTTGAAGGTCAACAGCTGTGGCAGCACAGGGCTCAGTCTCCGCAGAGGCAGATGGCAAATGCCCTTGTGTGCGTGCATGCATGCGTTCGTGCGTGCTAAGTCACTTCAGTCGTGTCCGATTCTGCGACCACGGACAGTAGCCCACCAAGCTCCTCTGTCCGTGGGATTCTCTAGGCGAGAATACTGGAGTGGGTTGCCACGCCCTCCTCCGGTGGATCTTCCTGACCCAGGGATCGAACTCATGTCTCTTACATTTCCTGCATTGGCAGGCAAGTTCTTTACCACCTGGGAAGCCCTTGTTATTCAGTCCCTGGCAAATGCTCTTGGCCAGTGGCAATTTGTAGTTGACACACCAAATCGCCATTCAAAAGGCAGTTCAAATTTCACACAACTACAGCAAAGAAAGCATATATTCACGCTCTAGCCTTGTCAGCAAACTTCTTGATTTTTGCTCTAATCTGTAGGATGAAAACTCGAGTGTTGCTTTTAACCCGCCTGTCCTTGATGACATAAAGTTGAGCTTTTCTTCGTTTTTAGTATTTATTTAATTGGCTGTGTCGGGTCTTCCCTGTGCCGCACGGGATCTTTCATTGCAGTGCACAGACTCCCTGGTTGTGTCACACAGGCTCAGGAGTGAGTTGCTTCACGACATGTGGGATCTTAGTTCCCCGACCAGGGATCCAGCCAGGGATGGAGCCCTCATCCCTACGCTACAAGGCAGATTCTTAACCACCGGGCCGCCAGGGAAGTCCCAAGCATCCTTTCTTATGTTCACTGGCTGTTTCCCTTTCTTTGTGAATTACCTGTTCTTATTCTTTGCCCTTTTTTCCTATAGGGTTATCTCTGCAGCTTTATACATATTCTGGATATAATTTGTTTATATGTTTGAAACATTTTCTCCCACAGTAAAAACTTGGGGGTGAGTGATGTAGCGCAGTTTATGCACACAAGCACTGGGGCCCAGCACCCTGGGTTTGAATCCTGGTGGCTTAGAGGTTAAAGCGTCTGCCTGAAATTCAGGAGACCCGGGTTCGATCCCTGGGTTGGGAAGATCCCCTGGAGAAGGAAATGGCAACCCACTCCAGTACTCTTGCCTGGAGAATCCCATGGAGGGAGGAGCCTGGTGGGCTACAGTCCACGGGGTCGCCAAGAGTTGGACACGACTGAGCGACTCACCTTCTGCTACTTCTTAGCGGGGTGCTGTGCTGTGCTTAGTTGCTCAGTCATGTCCGACTGTTTGCAACGCCATGGACTGTAGCCTGCCAGGTTCCTCTGTCCATGGGGGTTTTCCAGGCAAGAATACTGGAGTGGGTTGCCATGCCCTCCTCCAGCGGATCTTCCCAACCCAGAGATCAAACCCAGGTCTCCGACACTGCAGGCGGATTCTTTACCGTCTGAGCCACCAGGGAAGCCCATGAATACTGGAGTGGGTAGCCTGTCCCTTCTCCAGGGGATCTTCCCGACCCAGAAGTTGGACAAATTACGTGACTTCCCCGTGCCTCTGCCTCCTTGCCTGTAAAACTGAGCTCATACACAGGGTCGTGAAGATCAAATGAGTTGTACAGATAAGGAGCTGGCAGCAGGCTGACGGTGCTCAAGCCTTCTTCAGTCGTATCTTTCTCTACTTAAAAATCTCATTTAAACCTAATCTTCTGGATGTTGTGTTGTATGATTAGGAAGGCCATTCCCAAGAGGTACAGTTTACAGGGGTAGGTAACTGTGAGAAAGTGTCTTGAAATGGAAGCCCGAGTAGAGCAGAGTCAGGCAGGGACGTGCATGGAAGCTGTCGTGCCCACCGTACTGTTTCTGGAGAGTGGGGCATAGCAGGGATACAAGGGGCCTGACGACAGGAGTGGGGCTGACTTTAGATATTTTCGCTGAACTCTGTGCTCTCTAAAGCAGTACAGCCCACTTTGTTAGCCCCCAGTAGTGACACGTGACTCTTCAACGACCTGACATGTGACCAATCCTCACTGAAACAGGCTGAGTGTAAAAACAAATACCAAGTCTTGCAGACTTGAGACACAGAAAAAGGAAGCAAACCATCTTATCAATCGTTTTTGTATTACATGTTGACTTAATGTCCTGGATATATTAGATCAAATAAAATATATTAAATTTCTTTTGACTTTTTAAAAAATATGATTACTAGAAAACCTTAAATTGTATATGAGACCCACATTATATTTCTGTTGGACACAGTGCTCAAAAAGGAGGCAATATTTTATTTCCCAATGTCCATAAACACCATCAAAAAGTGGCTGTACATTAAGCCTAAAGAAAAAGCTCAGTAAATATTTATTAAAATTGTATAGGTCCTATTCTCTCACTACAATGCAGCAAAACAAGAAAATAAGTTTAAACAATGTAAAAACCTCAAATCAGAAATGTTGGGTCGCCATGTCCTTCTCCGGGGGATCTTCCCAACCCAGGGATCAAACCCATGTCGCTTGTCACTCGTGCATTGGCAGGCGGGTTCTTTGCCACTAGAGCCACCCATATTGACATTAAAAATAGAATCCACAATTATAAAGATGTCAGCACTCCTCTCAGTAATTAGGAGAACTAGGGAACACAAAATCAGTAAGGATAAAAGAAGAATTGAATGCCCTCAAACTGGAATGAATTAACATTTATAAGGCACTCTACTCAACAGTAGCAGACTACACTTTGTTTTTCAGCTATACGTGGAATAGTCACCAAGATAGACCACACCGCATTTTAACAAATTAAAAGAATTTAAATCACACAGAGTGCGACCTCACCATAATAGAATTAAACAGAAATCAATGACATAAACGACATAAAGAGAAAGGAAAACCTCCTAGCACTTGGAAATCAAGCAGCAGGTTTCTATGTAATCCCTGAGTTAAAGAGGAAGTCTCCAGGGAAGTTAGAAATGAACGAACTACCCTTCTTCACAGATGGTATGATGTGGATGCAGAAAATCTCAAAGAATCTACAAAAAAAAAAAAAAAGAAAGAAAGCCCTCTTAGAACTAATAGTGAACACTGGGACCTGCCTGGTGGTCCAGTGGTTAAGCGTCCGCCTTGCAATGCGGGCGACGCAGGTTCAGTCCCTGGTCTGGGAACTAAGATCCCATGTACTGCAGGGCTGCTAAGCCTGAGAGTCACAACTAGAGAAGCCCGCCTGCCACAACTAAGACCCAACACAGGCAAATAAATAAATAAGTATTTTTTAAAAAATAGTAAACACGGACTAAAAACACTTAAAACACAATGCCCAGTGCTGGTGTGGAGCAACTGGAACTCCAGCAGCGTATGACCCTGCTGATTTCAAAGTGGCACAGCTGCTCTGGAGAATCCTTGACAACTTCTTATAAAGTGAAACATGCACTTCCCTCCAAGCCGGAGAATCCTGGGTGTTTACCTAGCACAGTGTCTCCATAAGCAACACTGTTGAATTCGGGGCTGCTTCCTCCTTTGTTCGGGGCTTGCTCTTCTTCCTGTTCTTCACAGGTTTAGCGCCATCCCTGGCCTCTGCTGCCGGATGCCTGTAGCACCCCTGCCCTGACATATAACAACCCAAAATGTCTCTCCACCTCACTCAATATCATCCAGGGAGCAAAAATAATTTGTAGCTGAGAACCACTACCCTAGAGAAACAAAAATCTACGTTCATACAGAAATGTGTACACACATGACACTAAGTCTGTTCATAATTGTCAAAAGCTGGTAACAACTCAGATGTCCTCTAACAGATGGATAAATAGACACAGGAACATTCGCACAAATTGTTGTTGTTTAGTGGTTAAGTCGTGTCCAACTCTTTGTGACCCCATGGACTGTAGACCACCAAGCTCCTCTGTCCATGGGATTCTCCAGGCAAGAATACTGGAGTGGGCTGCCATTTCCTTCTCCAGGGGATCTTCCCGACCCAGGGATGGAATCCACATTGCTTACATCTGGCAGGCGGGTTCTTTACCACTACTCAGTAATAAAAAGAAATGAGCTGTTGACACAACTCAGATGAATCTCAGAGGCATTTTGCTGAGTGAAAGAAGTCAGAAAGTTTCCATAGTATGTGATCCCACTTGTTTGACATTCTGGACATGAGGGGTGGGGGGAGGCTGTGACTCAAGTGGGAAGCGCAGGAGTGTTTGAAGTGATGGAGCTCTTGTGTGTCCTGGTTGTAGAGTTGGTGACAAGAATCTATACAAGGGTCGAAATTCATAGAACTGTGTATACCAAAAAGTCAGTTTTCTTGTATGTTCATTTAAAAACGGACACATTGTAAAAAGAGATGTCCTCATTTAGGTTAAGTATTTTCTGCCCAACCCCCCCCCCCNCAAATATAATAAAACAGTGATCTGTCTGGCTCTGAATTAAGGCAGACATTTACATAAGAAAATCAAATCTGGAGATACTTTAGAAGAATAACATTGGACACAGAAATTACTGCAAACATGGTATAATGTTTGAAACCAAAATTTATCATACTAATAGACCAGAGGAGAAAAATACCCCAAGCTTCAAAAAGGTTCGAAAGGGAAATAGTACATCAATTTCCATCTAAACAAAACTCAGAAGCATACTTGCTGAAATTTGTAAAGAGCATCTCAGATCTATAAAACATCCTACGTAATGAAGAATTGCTAGGGCAAGATGATGATGCTTGATACCCCTGCGGTTGTTCTGGAAGCTGTGGCCAGTGCAACGCAATGAGGAAACGAGACATAAGCCCACAGAGAAGGAAAGTCAGACCCGCCATTATCTGTCAGGGAGGGCTGCCTACATAAGATCCTGAGGGAGTCAAAAATACTGGACCTAACAAGGCAGTTCAGGGAGGTGGCGGATTATAAAATAAGCACGCACAGATTACTTGTCTGGGGGACCTCCCTGGTGGTCCAGTGGTTAAGACTCTGCCTCTCAGGGCAGATGGCATTGGTGTGATCCCTGCTCGGGGTACTGAGCTCCCAAATGTCATGAGATGTGTCCAGAAAATATAAAGAACTGAAAATTAGTTCTTTTTGTGTACATTAACAAAACTCAGGTTCTCCATCAGTTAGAAAGCCCTGTTGATAAGGAAAGGGTGAGCACCCTAAAGAAAAACAGGCTAAACAATTCTCTTAAGAAAAGTGGCTGGTGATTAAATTAAAACAGGAAAAAAAAAAAACTCACTGGTAATGACAGAAGTACAATTAAGCAACACTGAGGCAGCGGGCATTGCAAAATAGCAGAGACTTTTGAAGATAAACACATTTAAAACCTCGTGTTGGGTGGGTGTTTAAATGAGTGCTCTTGAGCGCAGCTGATGGGAAGAGAGACAGCAATATTTGAACCAGTCTCCTTATAAGAACGTGTTTGTGTACTGTCTAGTGTTTCTGTTACTAGAAATTTATCTTGAAAAATAATCAGAAAGGTATACAAATATTTATTAGGCTGTCGCTTCAAGCAAAAATTAGGGAGGGATGGAGGAAGAAGCCTAATGCCCACCAATGGGGCACTTTTTATTTTAAAGACAGTGTACAGCATTAAAAAGCATGTTTTCAGAGAATAGATGAATATTCACAACATACTATTTTTTAAAGGCAGGATCGAACATTACATGTGTAGTAGAGTGGGCATAGAAATTAAAGATATTTTTGTCATTTTCAATGGCTTGGACCAAAAATATTTAAGTAAGTCAGGATGACGTAAGAGTAACCTTGGTCCCAGGCAGTAGTGAATAACATAGGCAAGCAAGCGTCAGTGCGTTTCGCTCTGAGTCTTTATGGACTGACTTTTCTTATTTATGTTGAAGAGCTTAATGTGAGTTTCTATTTAACATCTGGCAATGGACACAACACTGAGATCTTCAGATTTTATGTTCCAAATCAGAGACTTCTGCATCAGGTCATCTTTCCATTTATCAAAGCAAGTCAGGCAACTCGTTCTGGCAGCTCAGTCTGTTGTTGAAGCACCTCTTTCTTTAGCTACCAAAGCAGCAGGTCCTGGCAAACTCCCGTTCACATGAGGAAAATGCCTTTTGGTAGGTCTGAGTCTCAACTGGTCACTGAAAGAATCGGGATTTAAGAATAAAATTGTATGTTTCCCCTCCTTCTCTTTAAAGTATAAAAAGCAGGCAGCTGACATTGGAGCCTGTTCCCTTAGATGTCGTGTAGGGTTTCCTGGGTTTACTTTTTAACTTAACTCTGAAGCTCTTGGTTCCCACCCTCCTGTTTGGAATGGTTTCTCAATTACTGATTGAGAACGTGATGGTTTGAGAAAATAACTAGACAAATAGTCAAATCACAAACTTAAGAAGAAGGCTGCTGAGGAAGGGTTGGGTGTTCAAATGGGAGAGGCGGGGACGGTCACTGCGTTGCTTGACTTTCGCCACACCTGGCACCGGTGTCAGGAGAAATGAAGGAGAAGCCGGGGTCCTGCTCCAGCCCCATCCCCTGGAGAAGTTGCCCCTGCCACTGGTGTGGGTTGTGTCCCCAGGCCAGATAAAGACGAAGTCCTGGTGATCTTGGAGGACTGGCTGTGCAGAGCTCAAAAAATTGAGCAGGGCATGATATTTCGAGCATCTCCGTGGAAACAAGGATGCACACACACGCCCAGGCTGGCACTGTGGTGACACCACCCATTCGAGTCTGAACTAGTTTCCCAGTTCCATTCCCCTGGGAACAAGGCGGGAGGGGACTTCCCAGGGGGCTAGCCAGTTTGGGTAGGACTCTCAGTCTGGGTCTGATCAGCCTCTGAAATCAGAGTTGTGTTTTTGTTGCTTTTCAACCTGTTTTTACAACTTAAATATACTTTCATTTTTTTCCCCCCAAAGAAGACTGTCCATTTGACTAGGAAACTGCTCGTGTTTTTTTAATGATATACTTCTATCAGAAAATTAAGTCGTGGTGGTTTGATTTACCAACCTTCTTTGAATCATATATTTGTGTCCGTAGGATAAACCCCAAACAGTTCAGCAAATTAGTCCCAAATTGTCCCATGCTTTAAGATGAACAGTAGCCATCACCCCAAACATCAGATATTGCAAGCATTTATACCTATTTGGGGCTTTCCGGGTGGTGCTAGTGGTAAAGAACCTGCCTGGCAATGCAGGAAACATAAGAAACACTGATTCAATTTCTGGGTCGGGAAGATCCCCTGGAGGAGGGCATGGCAACCCACTCCCGTATTCTTGCCTGGAGAATCCATGGACAGAGGAGCCCGGTGGGCTACAATGGGGTCACAAAGAGTTGGACATGACTGAAGTGACTGAGCATGCCTATTTTAACAGTGATGTTACCATTTAGAATTTTTAAAATAAATCTGTTGGATAAATAACTTACGCATTTGACATAAATTTCAAACAGAGCAAACAGAATTATGGTAAAAAAAAGCCTCCCCTTCTAACCCCTGGCCTTTGGGGCCAATAAATGTGTGTGTTACACAAATGATAAGCTCTACGTACATTGTTTATGTCTTGCTTATTTTTTTAACTTAGAAAAATGGGTTTTTTAATTTATTAATTTTATTTATATTTGGTTGCGCTGGGGTCTTCATTGCTCTTCACGGGCTTTCTCCAGTTGCAGCAAGCGGGGTCTATTCTCTCATTACAGGGCTTGAGCTGCTCACTGTGATGGCTTCTCTGTTGCAGAGCACAAGCTCTGGGCACACCGGCTCAGTATGTGTAGCACACGGGCTTAGTGACTCTGTGATGTGTCAAATCTTCCCAGACCAGGGATCAAACCCATGTCCCCTGCATTGGTAGGCAGATTCTTATCCAATGCGCTGAAATGTTTTGACAGTATTTCCAGATCAGCCCAAAGAGAGGTCCCTATTTTTTTTTCTTTTTTTCTTTTTTTTTTAAGCTTTATGGAGCTCCACTGCTTATGATATTCCATAATTGATTCAGCCAGTCCCCTGTTGATGGACATTTGCAACTAGAAATGTTGTGTATCAAGGATGTTCTTTACAGCGTTATTATAATAATAAAAGGCAGATCTATACAGTTGCGTACTGTAGGAATTGCTAAGTGGAACTGTTGGGTGAAAGGTTATATACTTTTGAAATTTTGAGACCTTATCACCAGGCTGTCTTCACACTTCAGGTGTGTGTGACGGTGCTGGCTCCCTCTCACCGGGAAGGTACAACATCCGATGAATTCATCTTGACCAGTGAGCTGGACATAAATGATGCCGTGTTGTGGTTTTACTTTGCATTTCTCTTGTTGTGAATGGGGCTGAGCATCTTCTCTAGCACGTGTCTTTTCAAATCTGTATCTGTTTTGGTACTTTTTTGTAAGCTACCCTATTACCCAAGCCATCTTGAGAAAAACCTAACAATTGGCTTGTGATGCGTGTGAGCTTGCCAAGGCTTGGGTTTGGGCAGCTGGTTTGTGTGGGGGCACACCAGGCCCCCCAGGGCCTGCAGGTTAACTCGCACTTAATGTGTGACCCTTTAGTCCCATATCGAGCGGGGGAGTAGCTGTCAACACCCAGGGTGACACTGAGGCCCCGTGGCCCCCATGGCGGCCCTCCTTGCATTTCCCACGAGGACTAGAGACCATGCTGCAGCAGGACTCGGCCTGGGCTCTGAAATCCAGCTTCATCGTCATTAGTCAAGGATGAAAAGCGATGCTCTAAGGGCTGCTTCTTAACTGCAAGCCTTTTCGGTCACTTCTGTCCAGCCTAGTGCCTGCGGGGTTTGCACTACTTTTCTAGCTGCAGAAGTGGGCACGGCTTTGTGCCTGGACAGTCGGATCATGCAGGAAGCAAGGCCTGGCAGAGAGAGAACACGGATCCACCCAGGGTGGCCGCAGCTGGTGGCAGCAGGACTCAAGGCCCAAAGCAGAGGGCAGGGCTGTCCTTAGACAGCTTTCTCTCCACCTCTCCCCACCCTCCAGGAAGCAGCACTGCAGGGAAGTCAGGTATTGGGCAGGTGCCCAGCGCTTAGCACTCAGGTGACATGTGAGAAAGAAAAGTACAGGGGGAGGCTCTGGAGCTGAGGGACACCCCAGCCCGGACACCGGGGTCTCAGACTCTGCCACGCCTCAGAACCACCCGGGGAACTTCTTGAAGGACAGGTTAGGAGTGGCTCAGGGGAGGCGCCTGGGAATCTGCATTTTCACAAACGTGGTCACGGAGTCAGGCTGAGACATGTGGGACTTCCCCCCCCCACCCTTTTTTTCCCCCTCATGCATCGAACCTGGACTGGTGATCTATTTCGCATATGATAATATACATGTTTTAATGCTATTCTCTCAAATCATCCCAGCCTCACCTTCTCCCACAGAGTCCAAAAGTCTGTTCTTTATGTCTCTTTTGCTGTCTTGCATATAGGGTCATTGTTACCATCTTTCTAAATTCCATATATATGCGTTAGTATACTGTATTGGTGTTTTTCTTTCTGACTTACTTCGCTCTGTATAATAGGCTCCAGTTTCATCCACCTCATTAGAACTGATTCAAACGCATTCTTTTTAATAGCTGAGTAATATTCCATTGTGTATATGTACCACAGCTCTCTTACCCATTCGTCTGCTGATGGACATCTAGGTTACTTCCATGTCCTGGCTATTGTAAACAGTGCTGCGATGAACATTGGGGTACACATGTCCCCCCTCCTTTTTTTTGCCCACTAATTCTTATTGGTTCTTTGACTCTGACAGCCCCTTCCAGAAGCCTGCTGTCTCTGGCTGCCTGGCTGCCTGCCTCCCCCCTCACCTGCCAAGGTGAAGCCCCCCAGTCACTATGGACATCCCTGCAGAGCTGTCACTGGCTGTGCCCAATGTGTGTGTCCCTCTGTGTTGCCAGCACTGAGCCCATCCTCTACCTGGAGGGGACTCTGGGCACACGTCTATGGAACGAGTGAGCTGGGGAGGGCAGAAGGCATCACCGACCCGAGCCACCTAGCAGGGTGGCCTCCTGAGTTGGCCACCCCCCAGGGGCAGGGATCAGGTCTTGGTCCTCTCAGGATCCCCAGGACCCACAGCTCTCAATAGGTGCGCGTGCAGTCTCCTGTGTGCTGACTGGGGCCAGGCCTTGCAGGAAGCCACCTGGTAGAGGAGACAGGCCATTGGGCGTCCAGTCCGGCTGGAGCCAGGAAAGGAGGATGAACGGAGGGCACAGCTAATGGCACCCTTGGGAAGAGAGGCCCCACGGCCGCGAGGAGGAGGGGTCTGGGAGCCGAGCCTTCGGGTGGAAGCTGTGAGCCAAGGGCAGCACAGGAGTAAGACCCATCACTTGATGCCAGGCCTGGTTCCCATCTGAGGGCTGGTTTAGAAGTTCTCCCTAAACAAACTGTCTCAAGCACCTGCTTGAAAGGGATTCCCTGGTGGCTCAGTTGGTAAAGAGACTGCTTTCAAGGCAGGAGACCCAGGTTTGCTCCTCGGGTTGGGAAGATCCCCTGGAAGAGGGCACAGCAACCCACTCCAGTATTCTGGCCTGGAGAATTACACAGACAGAGGAGTCTGGCGGACTACAATCCGTAGGGTCACACAGAGTCGGACACAACTGAAGCGACTTAGCACGCACACGCATGCACCCACTTGCAAGCACCATGTGAAGCTAAAAAGGCAATAGCCGGAAGGAGCTGGTAATTGAGGGTGGGAAGGAGGGAGCTTCTACACTAGCAACGTCACGTCGACCTGCAAGGAGATGGGGCAGTGGCCCGGCACCAATGCTGGCCTGTGGGCTCTCAGGAAAGCCTGGGCAGGTGTGTGGAAGGGCAACCCTAGCAGGGCAGTCCAGGCACAGAGCCCTGAGATCCAAAGGATGAGGAGTGAACCTTGGTTTTGCCATTCACAAGCTCTGAGGCACCCTCATCCACACAGGGGGGACCGTGGGGGGATCTCCAGGGTTGTAGTGAGGACCGAGGGAGGTGACCTGTTGGAGGTCCCCAGCAGGACGCCAGGCGCAGGGTAGGAGCTGGACAGGCAGCAGCTGTTATGTCCTTTGCTCGCTGGCATTTTATCTCCGACAACTCTGCATGAACAAGGTGAGAGAACAGGACATTCATGGCCACTGTTTATCGGTGAAGTGTCACACCCGTTGATGTGGCTCCGACAGGACAGGGATGACTAAGAGAGAAACACGGCCAAGGGTTCCCTGGGTTTGGACAGAAAGTGATGCCCAAACTGGCAAAGGGGCATCGGGGAGTGGTCAGCAGTTCCTGCAACTCAGTCTTTTTCTCCCCAGTGCATTTTTTTTTTTAATCTGTTTGGCTGCTTCGGGTCTTGGTGCAGCACTTGGCTCTCCTTGGCGTGCAGGCTTCTCTAGTTGAGGTGCAGGCTTCTCCCTAGCTGTGGCATGCGGGCTCTGGAGCACACAGGCTCAGTAGTTGCCGAGGGCTTCGTTGCCCTGCGGCATGTGGGATCTTAGTTCCCCGACCAGGGATGGAACCGTGTCCCCTGCGTTGGAAGGCGGAGTCTTAACCACTGGGCCACCAGGGAGGTCCTGAGGAAGTGTGCGAGGCAGCAGGGGAGTCCGTGGGGTTCACAGAGGAGAAGTGCTGGGGGCCTGGACCAGTTCATGGACGAGTGAATGAATGAGTGGATGAATGAATGAGTGAATGTACAAACAGATGATTGGATGATGACTGATCAAATGAGGGAATGGATGGATGGGTGGATGAGAAGATGAATGGAAGACTGAATGAGTGAATGGTGAGTGAATGGGTGAATGAATGACTGAATAGTGGATGAGTGAGTGAATGGATGAGTGGCTGGATGAATGAATGAATGAGTGGACAGACGAATGAGTGGCTGGATGAATGAATGAGTGGATGGATAAATGAGTGAATGAATGGCTGAATGGCTGAATGAAGGAATGAGTGGATGAATGAGTGAATGAGTGAAACAATGAGTGGATGAATGAGAAGACAAATGGAAGACTGAACTGTGGATGAATGAGGGTGAATGAGTGAATGAATGAATGAGGGTGAATGAGTGAATGAATGAATGAGTGGACGAGTGAATGAATGAATGAGTGGATGAGTGGATGGATGAATGAGCAGATGAGTGGATGGATGAGTAAATAAATGAGCAGGGCCTGGATCCCTGTCAACTCCACACGCCCATTCAAAGGCTTGAATGACTGAGGATGAAAATAATATTGATGAGGAAAAGACAACCATATTGATGTGGCAAATAATCTGACATATAAAATAAAGACAAACACCCTGGAAAACTAAAATCCACAGATGACTAATTGCCCTATAAACAGAGAAAGGGGGTGAGCTTGCGGTGAATGGGCACAGCCGGTATCAATTAGCGGTGATTCAGTCCCAACTCCTGTGGTGTGTCATCGGCTGAGAGGCCCGCCTGCCTCTGCCCAGCGGCCTCCAGCCCCGTGTCCTCCAGGGGATCAGGACGAGGATGCTGTCGGCAATCTGGGGACCTTTCCCACCTGTGACCCCAGGTGTGCCTCAGGAGCATCGCTTGGGGAGACGGGGTTCAGCAGACACACCTTATCTGAAGGGCTCACCCTGGAAATGGTGTCCTTTTCCTCTCTCAGGATCTGCAGCACTCATCCGTCTTGGTTTGGGGTGTTTTTTATTTTCTGTTATATTTGCTTAGAATTAGCAAGCTCTAATGGCTTCATGTTTTCTTAAGAAACTTAAATTTAGCAGCAGGAAAAGTCATTTGTTTCAGCCCCTGTAATGGAGGCGCTTCTGGGAACTTCCTGCCCAGTGCAGCCTTGCTGGGCAGGGCTTGGTGGACGCTGGCAGAGCAGAGGGTGGGGCCTTCCATGCCAGGGCCTCTGCTCAGACGCGGGCGAGGCCAGCGGGACATGCTGAGTGTGGTTTCGAATCTTCCAGCACATGTGACTTGGGGACAGAGAGGCTGCGGGCTCGTTTCAGCGCCTTGTCACATTGTCTTGTGTGAGGCACAGACACTGGGGTGGGGGGAGGCAGGGTTCTCCTCTGCTGGTGGCCCGGGCCTGTCACTGGTGGGCCACCCTGCAGTGATGTGTGTGTGTGAACTTTCTCATTGGTGCTGGGCAGGTTTAGGCTGTTGCTCTGCAATGCTGGGATAAGTCGCTTCAGTCGTGTCCAACTCTGTGGCCCTGTGGATCGTAGCCCACCAGGCTTCTCTGTCCACGGGATTCTCCAGGCACTGGCATGGGTTGCCATGCCCTCCTCCAGGGGATCTTCCCGACCCAGGGATCGAACCCTCGTCTCTTAGGTCCCGTGCACTGGCAGGCGGGTTCTTGACCACTAGTGCCGTGGCCAGATCCCGTTTATGCTGTTAGGCATGCCCAACTTGCAAATATGTCGCTTATTTTAAAGCGCTTTGCCAGGTCAGCTGTTCGTCTGAGCTTTGCATGGAGGCAGCAGAGTAGCTGTCCGCCTGCCTGCAGACCCCACTGGATCCCCTGCCTTGTCTGCGTCTAAGGCGGCAGGGGTGGGTAGTGGGGGGCAGAGTCCAGAACTTGGAAAACCCTTGGGTTGAGTCTTGCACCCTCCAGCGGTAACTTCGGGGGCATTACTTAACCTCTGGGTCTGTTTCCTTTTAGTAAAATGGGACCTTCCGTGTGTCCTTCCTAGGGGCGTGGGGCGGGGGGTGCAGAGACCATGAAGTGGGAAAGTGTCTTGTGTGTCTGGAGAATATCCTGGTCCTCCCTCCCTCTCCCTGCCTGCCTCCCTTCCTTCCAGCGTCCCTCCCTGCCCTGGGAGCGCTAGTGTTCGTTGCCAGAGTCTTGAACCCTGGATCAGGGTTCCAGTCAGTGGGGAGGATGGAGGTGTGAGACATGGGGGCGTGGTCGGGATGCTGGGAGGGGACCAGGGCCCCCAGTGTTCATCACTCTCCTGGCTCCAGCCCTCCTCTGTCTGTTTCCCTGGGACTGCCATAACAAATGACCACAAACTGGGTAGTAATTAATTCTCCCCAGTTGCAGAGGCCAGAAGCCTGAAATCGGCTGTCGGCAGTTTCCGCCTCTTCCGCTTCTGGTGGCTCCGGGTGTCCCTGGACTTGAGGCAGCATCGCTCCCATCTCTGCCTGGGTCCTCACCTGGCCTTCTTCCCTGTGTGCCTCTCTCTGCGTCTCTCCTACAAGGACACCTGTCATTGGATTTAGACCTCAATCCAGGATGGTCTCCTCACCTTGACATCCATAACTTAATGTGCAAAGACCCTTTTGCCAAACAGGTTCCCATTCGCAGGTGCTAGAGGGTGGGATGTAGACCCAGGTATGGAGGAGTTGTTAGTTGCTCAGTCATGTCTGAGTCTGCAAACCCATGCACTGTATAGCCTGCCAGGCTCCTCTGTCCATGGAATCTCCCAGGCGAGAATACTGGAGTGGGTTGCCATTTCCTTCTCCAGGGGATCTTCCCGATCCAGGGGTCAAATCCACGTCTCCTGCATTGGCAGGTGGAATCTTTACCACTGAGCCACCAGGGAAACCCCACAGCTTTGGAAGGGCAGTCACAATTCACCCCACTTGACTGTCCCTGCCGGGTGGCCACAGTAGAACCTGAACCCATGCTAGGTTGATAAACAGCAGAGGGAGATGGGGGTGGGGAGGAAGGTGAGGGTGGCCCCAGGAAGGGTCATGAGTTTGCTTGGGAGTGAAGCAGGAGGGTGAGCTGGCATTCCCACCCTGCTTCACAGACGACACGTGAGGGAACAGAGGTCCAGTGAGTCTGTTGTTTCATAGGCTCAATAATCGCATAATAAGCATGATAGAGAAGAAGCTGCCTCCAAAAAGCTTATTAGATTATGGATTTCTTTCTCTTTTTTCTCTCTTCTTCAAAATGAAGATTGCTTTATTGATTACATTATAAAATCAGACCATGAAAGAAATAACCTATGCTCGTTCTTCAGTCTTCGGACAGTTGAAAGGGTAAGAAGAAAAGAGTAGGGCTTCCTTGGTGGCTCAGTGGTAATGAATTGGCCTGCCCATGCAGAAGACACGAGTTCGATCCCTGGCCCGGGAAGATCCCACATGCCATGGACCAGGTAAGCCCGTGCGCCACAGCTATTGAGCCTGTGCTCAGGAGAGCCCGGGAACCACAACTACGGAAGCCCGCCTGCCTAGAGCCTGTGCCCTGCATCAAGAGAAGCCACAGCGGTGAAAGTCTGGGCACCACACTAGAGAGCGGCCCCCACCCGATGCGCCTAGAGAAAAGCCCGCGTAGCAGCCAAAAATAAAAAAAGAGACTTTTTTAAAAAGAGTGAAATTCACCCTCAGATTCCACCCCCTGTGACACCTGTGGTTGACATCATGACCTGGTTCCTTCTAAACGTTTTTCTGGGTGTGTAGAAGTGGGGCTCCCTCTCTGGATGAGTCTCCTAACCCATTCGTCACCAGGAAGCAGTTCTGAGTCACCCTTGGCAGCTGTTGGAGCTCTGATGAATGGATGACCTCTTGTGTTTGACCTTGGACACGAGGGCGTCTCCAGCTTCACTACTGTGAGCAGGCGAGAGGTCTCTGAAAGGATGCTGGCCACCTTTGCATCTGGAGAATTCCCTGGTGGTCCAGTGGTTAGGACTTGGAGCTTTCACTGCTGACCGTGAGGACACAATCCCTGCTTGGGGAACTAAGATCCTGCAAGTTGTGCATTGCAGCCAAAAATAAAACCTTTGCATCTGTCTGAGGGCCCTCCCTGATAGCTCAGCTGGTAAAGAATCCACCTGCAAGGCAGGAGACCTTGGTTCAATTCCTGGGTCGGGAAGATCCTCTGAAGAAGGGATAGACTACCCACTCCAGTATTCTTGGGCTTCCCTGGTGGCTCGGCTGGGAAAGAATCTGCCTGCAATGTGGGAGACCTGGGTTCAGTCCCTGGGTTGGCAAGATCCCCTGGAGAAGGGAACAGTTACCCACTCCAGTATTCTGGCCTGGAGAATACCGTGGACTGACTGTACAGTCCATGGGGTCGCAAAGAGTCGGACACGACGGAGCGACTTGCACTTTCATCTGTCTGAGAGTGGGGAAAAGTGAGCCCTGGGTGCTGACCGCTGGCCCTCCTCTCGTCTTCTTTGCCCGGTGTCCCAGGCCATGTTCGAGCTCATCACTTCTGAGGCCTCCTACTATAAAAGCCTGAACCTGCTGGTGTCCCACTTCATGGAGAACGAGCGGCTGAAGAAGATCCTGCACCCATCCGAGGCCCACATCCTCTTCTCCAACGTGCTGGACGTTGTGGCTGTCAGCGAGCGGTGAGCTGGCGCCCCGGTCCTCGCGGGGCGCCTCCCAGGCCCTTCTCACCCGGGTGCGGCTTGGGGCTGGTGGCGCCTGCCTGCTACACTGGCTTCTCTGCTTTTGAATGTTTGGAGTTTTCTGTTATAAGCTATAACTAAATTGTTGTTCAGTCACTAAGTTGTGTCTGACTCTTTGCAACCCCATGGACTGCAGCACACCAGGCTTCTCTGCTTTCACTTTCTCCTGGAGCTTGCTCAAACTCATGTCCATCGAGTCGGTGATGCCATCCAACCATCTCATCCTCTGTCGTCCCCTTCTCCTCTTGCCCTCAGCTTTCCCAGCATCAGGGTCTTTTCCAGTGAGGGAGCTCTTCCCATCAAGTGGCCAAAACATTGGAGCTTCAGCTTCAGTGTCAGTCCTTCCAATGAATATTCAGGAATGATCTCCTTTAGGATGGATTGGTTGGATCTCCTTGCAGTCCAAGGGACTCTCAAGAGTCTTCTCCAACACCGCAGTTCGAAAGCATCAATTCTTTGGTGCTCAGCCTTCTTTATGGTCCAACTCTCACATCAAAAGATGAAAAGGCAAAAGATAAACCTAAATACATAAACCCAGAGATCTGCCACCCTCCCAGCAACAAGGCCAGTGCGTCCCCCAGACAGAACTGCTGCCTGCAGGTCCCTCCCATCAGTGAAGGCGCTCGTGTGTCCTGCGCCTGCACTGGACACAGCGGAGTCCAGGTGACACGCTCTTTATCCTGACGCCACCAGGCCCTGGCTTGGCGCGTGCAGGGCCCAAGATCCCCTGAGGGCAAGTCAGAATGCAGTTCCGGAGTTACACTTTCTCCTCTCCAGTTGTGTGGAAGTGGTGATTGGAACTGTGCTTATATTTTGCCTCAAGAAGGATGGGATGTGCTTAAGTGGAGGAGGAATAGACATCTGTTGACTGGTCATCGCGAAGAAGAGCTCTGGCCATTCTGTTAAGATAAGAGATCCACTTACCATTTGCACCTTATTCTGTGGAGATGTGCAGCTAAAACTCAGCTGTTATCAACGGGCCCAACCACCCCTGTTCCAATGAGAAATAGCACTTGGGCAGCAGCAGCCCCCTGCTCCCCAGGTGGCTCTCCGTGGACCCTCCTGAGTGAGTCCCCCTGCACACGGACACCCCACCTTCTCGTTTGCAGCCCCCAGATCCTGTGGCAGTCCCCCCCACCAGGTGGGCTCAGGGAGGTGAGAGCTGACTGAGAACAGTGCCGTCTTGGAGACCCCTCAGCCTCTGCCACTGCACCCCCGTGCTGGGGGAGGAGTATCTATTTGTTTACGTATTTGTTTATATGTTATTATGGAATATCCCAAACATGCAGAAGTAGAAAGAGCAGAACAGCCCACGTTTCAGCATCTCGGTTCACCCACGGCCCCATCCGCCCCCCAACCCCACCACCCACGGGAGCATTCCAAAGTGAATTCCCATCGTCATCTCACTTCATAAACACATCAGTACGCATGTACGGAGGAGGTCTCTTTAGCAAATGTTCCTAATGTTATCATCTACCAGGAAACCTGAACAAGTAATTCCTTGATGTGATAGAACAGCCCCCTCGCTGGGACCGCCTCCTGTCGTGTTGGTTTGGTGAGGACGTGTCCTCAGTCTCCCCCCTGCACCCCTAACCCAGCCGCTGCCCCCCAGGTTTCTGTTGGAGCTGGAGCGCCGGATGGAGGAGAACATCGTTATCTCGGACGTGTGTGACATCGTGTACCGCTACGCCGCTGATCACTTCTCCGTCTACATCACCTACGTCAGCAACCAGACCTACCAGGAGCGGACCTACAAGCAGCTGCTGTGAGTGTGGCCGGGGGCGGGGTCACTGTGGAGGCGCGGCCCGGGCAGCCCCTCCTCCGACGCTGGCCCTGAGCTGTGGTCCCCGGACCTCTGCTTTCCCAGGACGGCATCCAAGCCTGGCACGTGCCGAGGCTTTTGGTGCCACCGGGGAAATGGTGACCCCGGGACCGTCAGCCACGGCGCCCACTGGACCTGTGTCCAGACAGCCACGCAAGGCTCTGTGAGGTTTAGAAAAGGGAGCTTGAGGCCACGAGGACCACTCGAGGCCCAGGACGGTAGGAGAGTGGTTTGAATCAGAGACAAAGGCAAGGATTGGGGAGGGAGTCTTTTTGGTGTGTGACCCTATGGACTGTAGCCTGCCAGGCCCCTCTGTCCATGGGATTCTCCAGGCCAGAACACTGGAGTGGGTTGCCATGCCCTTCTCCAGGGGATCTTCCCCACCCAGGGATCAAACCAACGTCTCCTGCACTGTCAGGTGGATTCTGTACCACGGCAGCACCTGGGAAGCCCTCTCCAGCCAAAGCCCTTGAATTTGACTCATCTGCCCACTTTGTAAACTTCCCTGGGGTTTCTGTTGAGAGAAGTTTTTCATCAACTTGCCTCTTTTGAATTCTTCACGTTTCTGTGCCGTGTTTCGACCACAGTTTAAACGATGATACGTTCTTAGCACACTCAACTGGCCCCAAAGGACTCTCTGGGTGGTGACTCTGGACTTTATGCTTCGCTGGGTCCTTCCATAAGTGCAGTTCACTGTGGATGTTTTAAAAGTCGAGCCCTCAGGGATTTAGGTTTTTGACATTTGGGGTTTGCAGTGGGGATTTGAGGGAATCCGGATGCCAGTTTTGAGGACACGCGTTGAGAAGACAGTCACACGGGAAGCGAGGACTCTGGGTATTGCAGTGCCCCGGGGTCCACTGGTGTGGCCCGTGAGAGCAGACTCTCTGGGCTGAGTGCCGTGTCCCTGATGACAGGCAGTCCCGGGCCTACATCTGCCCTCCAGCTGTGGTTTCCACTGCCCAACCCGTCTGCAGAAGAGACATCCCCGCCGGGCAGGAGCAGCCCAGGTTCTCCCTGCAGCCGTCTCCAGCCTGCTGCCTGCTCCTGTCACTACGTGGGTTTACCTTGCCACCATTTCCTGCTGGGGAAATCGTCGAATTATGCATCTGATTCATAGTCTTGGCCATACAAGGAATTCTTGCCTTCCCACACAACAACATATTTTGCTAAGTTTTCATGGGCCGGGCATGTGAAGTCACTATTGTTATTTGACTTGTACACGATTGCAAAGAAAAAAAAGAAAGAATGGATGCATGGATGCATCCTCTGCGCCCATGGGCTGTCTGGTTCCTACGAGGCTGTATGGAGGAGGGCTGTATGCATGGGGAGGAAGCCTCTCCAACTCATGCCTCCTACAAGTCAGAGAGGGCTTCCCAGGTGGCGCTAGTGGTAAAGAACCTGCCTGCTAGCCCAGGAGACATAAGAGATAAGGGTTCCATCCCTGGGTCAGGAAGATCCCCTGGAGGAGGGCATGGCAACCCGCTCCAGGATCCTTGCCTGGAGAATCCCCATAGACAGAGGAGCCTGGCGGGCTACAGCCCATGGGTTCGCATAGAGTTGGGCACGACTGCAGCAGCTCAGCACCGATGTTCTCGTCTGTGTGCCCAGCCAGGAGAAGGCAGCCTTCCGGGAGCTGATCGCACAGCTGGAGTTGGACCCCAAGTGCAGGGGGCTGCCCCTCTCCTCCTTCCTCATCCTGCCTTTCCAGAGGATCACGCGCCTCAAGCTGTTGGTCCAGGTACCCAACTCTCTCCCCCTGCCTCCCCCACCTTCAGCTGCCACCCGTTTCCTTTGGTCAGTCCAGGTCTCTGCTGGCTTTCTGAGAAGTCCATGTGCTCCACAAATCCTAATTAGGCTCCTCCTGTGTGCCAAGCAGTGGGAGACTCAGCCCCTGCTGCTGGAGAGCCAGATCCTGGTGGAGAGAGAGAGACACACACACACACAGCCAGGAAATGGTCATGGCTGAGGACGGTGAATCGGGGTGACATGATAGGGGTGATGGCCTGGCCCACTCCCAGGGTGGGGATCAGGAAGGACTCTCAGATGAGTGACATAAGCGAAGACTTGACTGACGGGGAGGAGCCATTCATCTGACGGGGAGCTGCTTTCAGGCAGAGGTCCTGGGGCAGCAAAGTCCACAGACGGGTCAGCCAGCCGTGAGCTGGGGAACGTGATGGGAGTGAGTGTGGAGATGTGGGCAGAGGCTGGCCAGGGGCCTGAAGGGCCAGCTGAGGCATTAGAGTCTATCTCCTGTGATGGGGGGCACTCCTTTTAGTGGACATTGGTTAAGAGCTCAAAGCAGCTGCCACGTGGAGAGTGCCAGGCAGGAGGGCAAGAGTGGAAATGGGAGCAAAAGTTTGGGAGCAACTCGAGACAGAGGTGGGTTGGCGGGCATTGAGGTGGGGCATCCTGGAGGGACATCAGTGAACTGAGCCCTGCACTTGCTACTGTGGAGAAAGAAGGAAGGAGAATCTTTGGTTTGAGCAGCTGGACTGATGATGCTGTTTCCCAAGGTGGTGAAGTCGTGGTTTGGTGGTGGACCATTGGGAGGACTTTGAGCCATTGAACACCAAGTTTAGGGTCAAAGGGAGAAGTCAGGTGGGCGCTCTTGGCACCCAGGTGGTATTAAACCAGGTTTCACCCCAATGAGACAAGGTGGACCTGAGCCACACTGTCCGCTGGGAGATGGATTTGCGATTAGGGACGGTTAAAGGCGGGGTTTGCTGAGCCCCCCCCCCCCCCCCCCCCCNCCCCCGCTGCCCAACTTGGTAAGGGAGGGGTAAGGCGGTGTCAGAGCTGACTTCGTGTCGCTGGCTTGGTTGCCGGGCAGAGACAGGCAGGTGACCACACAGAGCGGGCTGGGGGCCTGCAGCTGAGGGATGGCCAGAGGTGGGTCTGGTCTGGAGCTCAGGAGAGAGTGTAAAGCGTGCCCATCACTCTGGTGTCCAGCTGGTGGGGGTGATCCTCCACTGTGTGGGATAGCTGGAGATGTTTGTTCTGAAGCCACAACATGGGGCAGCCTGGATGGGGCGGGAAGGAGGTGGACTGTGCTGAGATGTGCCCAACCCTCCTATGGGGGTGAGAAAAGGTCCAAACTATGGGCATGAGGAGACCTGGGAGGCAGGAACTGTATAAAATGTGAAGAGCAATGTAAAAATTGCCATTTATAGGCGAAATTCCAAAAACCCCAACTACTGGAAAAAATACTTTTTTTTTCCAATCAAACCAGAGTGAACAAAACCTCCGGGTCATTGCTACTTAGCTTCAGATGACAGGCCCACTCTTGCTGCTGCAAATGTTGAGCTCGATTCGGGACGGGCAACCCTGGGTGACCCTCCCCGGGCTGCTGGTCCTGCCTTCCCGTCTCCCTGCTGCCGCGTGGTCAGTCCCTTTGCTTCGGTCTCTGCTGTAAGGAGATTGGGGCTCTGACATGGCCCTCGTAGTTAGTCCTGGAGGAGACCTCGACTCACCTTAGAGCCAGGCAAGGCTTGTGTGCAATGCTTGGCCCCGGGTCGGTGGCAGGTTCTCCCGCCCCATGTCCGCACCCTTCGTGGGGGTGTCACAGCCATGTGAGGCTGCTGGGACCAGCGGGGAGGCCGCCACAGAGAGGGCAGGGAGTGGAGGAACGGCCGTCCACGATGAAACCAAGTGCGGACTCTCCCTGTGCCCAGAACATCCTGAAGAGGGTGGAGGAAAGGTCTGAGCGCGAAGGCACCGCCTTGGACGCCCACAAGGAACTGGAGCTGGTGAGTCGCGCTTCCTCTTTGCACGTTTCCCAGTAAACTGTCTTCTCCTCTAGACCCACCTCCCTGTCCTGCTCCCTCCTGTCTTGGTATTGTCTCTGGGAGATGCAAATCCACTTTCATATTTGCTCTGGCGATTCAGAAAAGTCACCGGGTCCAAAACATAAGTCAGGTGGGGCCTGCGCAGGCAGAGGGCTCCCTTCTCCCCGCAGGCCGCCGCCGTGCGGGGTGGACCAGGCCCCAGCGGGCGCCTTTTACCCACAGACGTGTCTGTGGACGCCTCCCGCCAACCCCACGCCGCTGCCCCGATCATGGCCCTTGGAGGCCCTGCGTTCATCCTTTCCTGTTTCCAATGTCAAAAGCTCCGGCTTTTCCCTCCCCGCCCACGTTCTGAGGACAGTTCTGGCTCTTCTAAGGCCCTGGGCAGCTCTGCCCCGGGCTTCCTACTCAGTCCCCTCCATCCCACCTTTCCCCTTCCCATCTCTCTCCCAGCCCTCAGCCCTAGAGCTGCAGGAGACGAGCCCGCTCTGCCGAGTTGGGCCTTTGCTGCCCCAGAGTGGAGAGAAACCATCTCCGCTCCTGATCCTCGGCCAGAAGAGCTTCCTCCTGGAAGCTGTCAGCAGAGCACGTGCTGGGTGGCAGGGCTCGGCGGATGTTCAAAGATCTGTCTTAAAACGTTTGTCTTAAAGCACGTGTGTGTTTGTCACGTGTGTGTGGTTCTGGGTGTCCCCTGGAGCTGCGAGCCCACTCTTGGCATCTGTGCGGGGGGGCCACGGTTGTGCTGGTGACCCTGTAACAGGGCCTGGTGTTGAGAATCCTTTCCCACTTAGTGCAGCGGCAGCAGCTTAGTGAAAGGGCACCTTAGTAAAAGGACTGGCCTCCATAGCTGTTGGGTGGTGGGTCTGAGCCACTGCTGAAAGGTCGGTGCCGAGCCGCTGAGCCGCTGGGAAACCTGGCTCCGGAGATGAATTCAACCCGGGGCCGGTGACGAGGCTGGATCACTCAGAGGTTTTTGTGTGATAAAGTTTTATTAAAGTATAGAAGAGATAGACAAAGCTTCTGACATAGACCTCAGAAGGATGTCAGAAAGAGCACCCCCTTGCTAGTTTTTAGCAAACTGTTTTATGTCTGTTCAGTTCAGTTCACTCACTCAGTTGTGTCCGACTCTTTGCAACCCCATGAATCGCAGCACGCCAGGCCTCCCTGCCCTTCCCCATCTCCCGGAGTTCACTCAGACTCATGTCCATCGAGTTGGTGATGCCATCCAACCATCTCATCCTCTGTCGTCCCCTTCTCCTCCTGCCCTCAATCTTTCCCAGCATCAGGGTCTTTTCAAATGAGTCAACTCTTCACATCAGGTGGCCTAAGTATTGGAATTTCAGCTTCAGCATCAGTCCTTCCAATGAATATTCAGAACTTTGTCTGTTAGAAAGCTATTAATCAGATAAGAGAGACATCTCAAGGCTGAGGGAGTTTCACCAGGGCCCTGTCTCACAATATGCATTTTTGAGATAGAATGGAATGAGGTGTGTCATTCCTCGGCCATAAAACAATTGATATGAACCCTGGTTTGTTGAGTCAATATCAGCCCAAGGTTTGAGAAAAGAAAAAAAGTTAGTCTTAGGTGGAACCATTTTGAATAAAGGCAAATTCCAAAGCAAATACATAGTTTCATTACGTCATTCAGTTCAGTTCAGTTCAGTCGCTCAGTTGTGTCCGACTCTTTGCGACCCCATGAATCACAGCATGCCAGGCCTCCCTGTCCATCACCAACTCCCAGAGTTCACTCAAACTCATGTCCATCGAGTCAGTGATGCCATTCAGCCATCTTATCCTCTTTCTGACCTGGGGAGTTCCTCTTTCAGTATCCTATTATTAACATAACTTAAGAAAAACATTTCCATAGGAAAACCAGATTGGTAAACTCAAAGTTTGAGAGAAGTTAAGTTCCGGTGGAACCAGGTGTCGTCATGGCAACACAGAACTTTAAGAGAAACCTCCTTTAAATTTTGTATAGAGGAGGAAAAAAATCTGACACTTGTAGTTTGTTTCCTCCTGCCGCTTAAGGGAGAGATAAAAAAAACGTCTGACTCTTGCAGCGTTTCCTCCGTTTGGAGACCCCGGCCTCCCTGCCTGTTACGCTCTCGCTTTGAGCCACGAGGACTTTGTAGCTGAAGGCAGTCATTTCTCCCAGGTCTCTCCTCCTGTTGCTCACTCCAGGCCAGGTGGCCGCGAAATCCCTCCGGCAACTCTACCCTTTGAATACTGGGGAAAATGGCACTCCGCTGCCAGCCTAGTTGGGGAAAGGCTGGCGCCTTGAGCGGGCTGGTCAGGGAGGGCCAGTGGCCCGCCAGCCTGGCTGCCTCTGTCCGGGCCTCTGCCGCGCCCGGGACACGGGCACCTGGTCAGACGGGAGCTCCGCCCCAGCTCCCACTGGCCCCAGCGGTCTCGGGGCACCCGCCAGTGTGCTCTGTTTTCAGGCTGTTTTTTGCTTTCCTCTCCCTTTTTATTTCCTTGTAATGAAAGGTATACTCCTGCTTCTCATTATCACTTTTTATGAAGGTGGGGTTTTCCCCCCTAATTTATAAAAACGATGAATACAGATTTACACACTGTTCATAAACAGAAATGTGGCAAAGATCCGCAGTTCTCCCACACCCCGCTGCCAACATGCTGGAGTCCACCCTTCCAGACGGACGCCTGCACATATAGTTGTATTCCCTGCAGAAGGGGCTTGTGATTTATAAGCTGGCTTTGCCCTCCGTTTCAGCGCACATGGGCGTCCCTGATGGCTCAGCAGTAAAGAATCCACCGGCCAATGAAAGAGACCCTGGTTTGATCCCTGGGTTGGGAAGATCCCCTGGAGAAGGGAATGGCTACTCCAGTATTCTTGCCTGTCCTTGCAGTCACAAAGAGTTGGAAACGACTTGAGTGACTAACACATTCTCTCAGTGTGTGTAAAATTAGTGCTTTTTTTCATGACTTCAGAGTACAGGGTTATGTGGCTTTACAAGCACTAATCAATCCCAGTTGGCCCATTGGCAGACATTTAGGTTGAGGACAGCTTTCCTCGTTCCAAACACCACTGCAGGGGATACCCCATACGTGCACCTCTGGGCGCTGTCTTCCTTCCCGCATGCTGAGTGTCAGGCCCTGTTCTCGACACCCATGATCCTGAGCGGATATCGTGTCCTCGGAACAAGGTCACAGAAAATCTGCTTTCATTTGGCCTCTTGGTACCCAGGTGGCCTCCCAGGAAACTTTGGAGGCTCCCCTTGCAGCACGTGACAAAGCCCAAATCCCAGGCCTCAGGCATTTCCAGGCTGACAGATGAGACAGGACATCTTGCTGAAAACCGTTCTCTTAGGTGATGCAAGGGGTCAGCGTTGCTTTCTGTTCTCTCCGGAGTCCGCGTCCTGCCAAGGACAAGGCCCCAGCTTTCTCCACTGGAACTGAGAACCCACTGAGACTGGCCAGTCAGTGTCTCAGCTGCGGCCTGAGTGCCCAAAGGACGTGGCCAGAGGCTGTGGCTGTGGGGGGCCTGATGTGTCTGCCTTCCTGTTCCAGGTGGTGAAAGCATGCAACGAGGGTGTCAGGAAGATGAGCCGCACAGAGCAGATGATCAGCATCCAGAAGAAGATGGAGTTCAAGATCAAGGTCAGCCACGCGGCCCTGACCCCGCCCGCCAGCCTCGGGTGCAAGCCACTGGCCAGGCCCGCTGAACGGCCACACTTGGGTCTCAGCATGGTGCCACCCCCACCGAGGCCCTCCCTGACCCCCTAGGGGAGGGCCCTCCCCTGCCCCCAGTCACCTGGCCATCACATTGGCCTAGACTGTTTTCTTGCAGGGCAGTGCAGGGACCCGAAAGCGGCCTGCTCTCAGTTACCGGCTGCGTGACCTTGAACAGTCAGCTTGAAAGAATATGACATGAACCAATCCAGGGGTTCTTAATCCTGGGTGATTTGATAATCGGGTGGAAGTTACCCACCTTCTTCCCCAACTTTGCGTAAAGCTTCAGGCACCAGTGACCCTAAGGGCTCCCAGGGTTTCTGGTGATGTGGGCACAAGGGCACAGTGCCTGCCGAGGGTCTCTGAGGTCACGCTAGTTCTTTGGGCGCCAAGCCTCAGTTGAAGATGCAGACCTCGGGATGGTGGGGAGGCCTCACGTAGCTCCACTTGCTGGCTGAGTGCTGGGTACCGAGTAACCGCCCCAGAGCCGTGGAGTGGGGGAGTGCAGGTCCGGCCTCCTCGCCCTGGGGGACCCAGTTCTCCCCTCTCCCCTGGGAACTTGAACCCTCCTTTGATTCTGCATCACTCAGGCTGAGCCTGGTGAGGCATGATAGTACACACAGGCACCCACGTGTACACACACACCCCCGTGAGTACAGACGCATACAGGACACAAGCACGTATACATAGATGCACACGAGGACACACAAACAACAGACAAATACACACCTGCCCACTCAGGCACACACACACGCCCTTCCCGTGTGTGCCCAGCACCCACCCATCCATCCCACCAGTGCCCGTGTCCTGGGCCCAGTGCAGTCCCCAACACCCATTACCACGGTTACCGCTCCAGTCGGGGTACCAGGGGAGCTGGGGCAGGATGCGGAGGGCACAGCCTCCCCTGACACGGGCCCCCCCTGCCTCCCAGTCGGTGCCCATCATCTCGCACTCCCGCTGGCTGCTGAAGCAGGGCGAGCTGCAGCAGATGTCCGGCCCCAAGACCTCGAGGACCCTGCGGACCAAGAAACTCTTCCGGGAGATTTACCTCTTTCTCTTCAACGACCTGCTGGTGATCTGCCGGCAGATTCCGGGGTGAGCGGCAGGCGGGAGGGGCGGGGAGTCACTGGGGCCTGGGGGCAGTGCCCTGGGCCTTCGGGCAAGTTTATTTAAACCCCTGAGCTTCGCTGGTTTTTCCCTCCTGCCAACTGGGGGGCGGTTCTCCTAAGTATTGCAGCTCAGTGCCTGCCACCCGGGGTGTGCCCAGCAGCTCCCGTATCAGGGGTACAGACCCCTTGTCCACCGTCCACGCCGGGGGTGGGGGCGGGTAGGGGGCTGGGGGTGAGGGGGACAGGCGTTCAGATGGGGGGCTTCCAAAGGCAGTGAGGAGTGGCCGCAGTGGGGCCAGTCCTGCTGGCCAGGGCTGGGGTGGGAGGTCTCCTGGAAATCCGAGCATCCTGGGGACCAACAAGCCCCTCCTGCCACCCGGGTCCCCAGAGATAAGTACCAGGTGTTTGACTCGGCCCCACGGGGCCTGCTGCGCGCGGAGGAGCTGGAGGACCAGGGCCAGACGCTGGCCAATGTCTTCATCCTGCGGCTGCTCGAGAACTCGGACGACCGGGAGGCCACCTACATGTTGAAGGCGTCCTCTCAGTGAGTGCCCAGGGCTGCCGTCCCCTTCCCTGGGGTTCACTGTCCACCCAGCTCCTGTGTTTCCTCCCCCAGGCCGTGTCCAGAGGGTTTCCATCCCGTGTTAGTGTCGTGGTTGGGGGTGAGCGTGTTGCTGGCTCTGTGTGTGTGTGTGTGTGTGTGTGTGTGTGTGTGTTTGTGTTCCCTTGGGCCTCAGACTCTGATGAGCTGTTGTAAAGCCCTTGGACCAGGCTGACCAGTGAACCGCCGCTGCTGGGCAGCCTCGGGCCCACCTGCCACCCCTGAGCAGCCAGGCCATCTCCCCTGCACCCCCAGGGCTCTGAGAGGGACGACCAGGTCCACGCAGGCGATGCTCTGTGAGCCCCGGAGCTGGGATGCCTGGTACCCAGCCCCCTGCACCCCAGAACTCACAGGTGTCGCCCAGCACATCAAGCCCAGTTCCGACTGCCTCGGGGGGACGGGGTGGCGTCAGCCTCTCCGAGTCCACGATGGTGGCTTACGGCAGCTGGCCACCCAGGGCTCACCTCTGGGTGAATGCTGGGGTGTTGTGGGCTCACTCACCCTTACCCACTGACTTGAAAGATACCCCCAGAGAGGTTCTGCAGGGCTCCACCTGTCCCGCTTCCCACTGCCGAGCTTGGGGCCCTGGGGCCAGCCTGCTAGGTGCCCGGCACTGCAGTTCCCCTCGGGTGGGTGTGACGCGGCATTTGCCCTCTTCCTGACCCAGGAGCGAGATGAAGCGCTGGATGACCTCGCTGGCCCCCAACCGAAGAACCAAGTTCGTTTCCTTCACATCCCGGCTGCTCGGTAAGCAGCCCACTGGGGAGGGGCCACCCGCCGGGTGGGACAGGTGATGGTCAGGGAGGACTCTGCAGGTCAGCCTCGGACGGGGGCCTCTGCACTCCGCCTCAAGGGCCTTAGGCCGCTGGAAGGCTGCTTCGACTGCCCGGAGGTCCTTCGCACCCCGATGCAAGCTCGGTACCCCACAGAGGAGGACACGATGTGCCTGAGCTCTGCAAATGTTTCCACGGTTAATGAAGACATAAAAGTCTTAAGTGACCGGTGTCGCAAGGAAACCAGAAAGGATTTGGCCCAGGAGGCAAACGCCAGTGTTCTCTGGGGTGGCCAATCGTCTGAAAACGTTCCAAAATAGGAAGGGGCTCAAGCACCATCCTGACCACGCTCACCGAGTCCTGAGCGTCCCCAGGCCGCTCGCAGGGCCCAGCCCAGGACCGAGGAGTCTCCTTCAAACTCTGAATAAGAGGCCCCCCTCTCCCCAACCCGGCGCAGCTTGTTCATCCCTGCACGCGCTATGACGTGTTGAGAACTGCCGGCTGTTCTGACGTGCTTTTCTTTAGAGCCACGCCCACCTCTCTCTCCCAATGAGCGCTTTTCCAGGGGCTGCGGGTCAGCCCTGTCTCCTAGACGGGGTCGGGTGGGGGGCGTGTCCCTGCTAATTTCTGGGGGGCGGGGCCGGGTTCTGCGGGTGCCGCGTGATGAGGACGGACCACCACTTCCTCCCTTCAGACTGCCCCCAGGTCCAGTGTGTGCACCCGTACGTGGCCCAGCAGCCGGACGAGCTGACGCTGGAGCTGGCCGACATCCTCAACATCCTGGACAAGACAGAGGACGGTGAGGCCCAGTGCTGGCGCCTCTGCCCGAGGGGGCTCCCTGCGCCCACCGACGGGGTTCTGCCCCAGGGTAGGGGAGGTGCCTCTCCCCGTGTGGCTCCCTGCGCCCACCCCGTGCCCAGCGGTCTCCTTCCCCTCATCCGGCCCTGGCATCAGCCTCCCCATTACGGTGGGAGGGATGAAGACCAGGAACACCCCGACCCGGACCTGTATTTGCAACAAGCTTCCGGATGAGCCCGTGAATACCAGGCCTGTGGCCGCATGTGGGCTAGGAAGCCGCCCCGGGGCTCCTGCCCACTCCTGCTGTTGACACCAGCGCCAGAGGTTGGCTCCCCTCTCCTGGAAAATGGACCGCTTGTTTCTACATCAGTTGTTCCTGATTAAATCCCCGAAGTGTGCAAAGCGGCTCTCCCCACCCCAGTTCCTCCCCTTTTTTTGAGGTCCTGGCTGGAAGGTCGCAGGCTGGTGACTCCGGGTAATACCGTGGCCACCACCGCAAACCCTAGGGGCTCGCCCAGCGCGGGCGAGCTGTGGTTCCTGCCCTCTCCCCCATCCCCAGAATATAAAGAGCCTGACACCCCTCCTAGTGGCCTGCAGAAGACATGCCCCTGCCCCACCGACCCCAGGCCTCAGCCCTGCCGAAGGACCTGCAGGGCGCGCAGTTTGGGCCACAGCCCGCCCCTCTGATACTGTGATGTGGGGGTGGGGTGGAGGAGAGAGTCAGGGCACTTGGCCAGTTCGTGAGCTGGCCGCCCTCAGCTGACCACCCAGCTCTCAGGAGCCTGAGGCTCAGGGAAGGGCTGCCCAACGAGAGGGTGGCGGTGGTGTCCTGGGCCAGCTGCCATCCCACCAGCCCCTCGATGCCTCTCGCTTTTGGGGGTGGCCTTGAGATTGTTGAGGGCTTGGGAATGGGTCCCAGAGTCAATACGCGTGGGACCTGTGATGGCGCAGGTTGCGGCCGGTTCTTCCACCTCCCTGTGCACGGGCACCGTGCTCTCCAGGAGAGCCGCACCCCTTCTCTCAGCTTTTGAGGGATACACCCGGTCTGAGCGTTTCCATCAGTGGGTGTGAGGGCAGGGGGCCCCTGAAAAGGCTGGCCGGACTCCCGAGTCTCGCTTCCGCCTGCTCCCCACGCACTGGAGGGAGGCCCAGCCCCGGCCACTTGGAGAGAGCTTGTGACCTTCTGTCTCCCCTCCCTCCCAGGCTGGATCTTCGGCGAGCGTCTGCATGACCAGGAGCGAGGCTGGTTCCCCAGCAACACGACCGAGGAGATCTTGAACCCCAAGATCCGGTCCCAGAACCTCAAGGAGTGTTTCCGTGTCCACAAGATGGACGACCCTCAGCGCAGCCAGAATAAGGACCGCAGGAAGCTGGGCAGCCGGAATCGGCAATGACCCCTGACCGCACCCCTCTACACACACACCCCCACCCCCGCCTGGTGGAGGGATGTAGGCAGGAGCAAGGCCTGGCAGGCAGACCCCAGCGGACAGTGGAGGGGCTCTGGGGGAAGGCCCCGCCTCCCCAGGCAGCAGGGTGTGGCCTGGCCTGGGTGGGGGCCGTCTTTGCCGGAGTCGCCCCCAGCCCCTCCCTGCCACGTGGTTCGTGCTCTTGTGCCCTGGCCCCTCGCTCACTCACTGGAGAGAGGGTGCCCACATCCCTCTGCTGCGTTTGTAGATGAGAAAGTGTATTTTAAACAGTATTACACCACCTCTTCTTCTGTCTCTTGGAGGGCAGACGACGGGCAGGCTTCAGGGCCCGCCCCTGGTACTGAGAGGCCCCAGACCCAGGGCGAGTGCGAAGGCGAAGGTGTAATGACTCCCTGCACGTGTCCTCTTCCCCGGAAGCTGTTAGACTCGGCCAGGCGCACACGTGGACCACCCTGGCCTGATGCGCTTGATGAGCGGCCCTTGGTCTCCGATTCAGAGGACCAGGAGACCATCTGGCCGCCTCTGCCCCCAAGCCTCCACCCGCCTCTGGCTGCACGGCTGGCCTCTGCCAAACGGCAGGCCTGCCAGAGCTTGGCTGAGGGCCCACGCCGCCTTTGGCTCCCTGACCGGCTGGATATAACTTGTTACCTACCCCTTCAGGAGCCCTGGTGTCACAAAGGAATGACTTGGCCCCTGCATCCTNGCTCCAGGCTTCCCACCCCAGCTGCTGAGTGATCTGGGTGTGATCCAGGGATGCTGGAGTGGGCTGAGCGGGCATTGCAACACAGCGTCCCTGTGACACCAGCAGGGAACTGTGTGTCCCTGCTTCGGAGAAGAACGGGGCTAAGGGTAAACTTAGGTGGGCGTTGGCAGTTAAGTGCTCCTGGGGACTGAAGCTTCAGACAGCACAGTCACAGGTTGTACCTTCCCAGAAACCTCCCTGGAAGTCGTGGTTCAATCAATACAGCCCTGGTGCTGGTGGTTAACAGTCCGGCTGCCAGTGCAGCAGATGCAAGAGACCCGGGTTCGATCCCTGGGTCAGGAAGATCCCCTGGAGAAGGAGATGGCAACCCACTCCAGTATTCTTGCCTGGAGAATCCCACGGACAGAGGAGCCTGGTGGGCTACAGTCTGTGGGGTTGCCAAAGAGTCGGACACGACTGAGCACTTAGCAGCAGCAGCAAGACAAGCCCTGGCTGGTCTCCCTGCCAGTTCCTGGGGCGCCTTTCACTCCTGGGGCCTCCACCCCCGAGACGTGCCCCCCTCCCCACCCCTGCTGGGCCCTGGGCACAGACAAGCCAGACCCACATCCTGCTTCCAGGCTCAGCACCTCCTGGAGAGGGGGTGCTCTGGAAAGACACAAAGGTATTTGCAGGGGTCTCTGCCAACAGTTTCCACTTGAGGCAAATCATGAGTGAGCAGCCAGAGCCAAATTCCAGGACAGTCCTCAAATAACTAGGTTTTCAAAAATATTAAGGTCGCAATGGGCAGAGAGTGAGGGGTTGTTCCGGATGAGAGACTGAGGAGTTCTGGCAACACAATGCAACCTGAGTTCCTGGAGGGGCCACTGTGGGGTCCACTGGCGAACCATGAGCCAGGCTGCAGTGTAGGGAAGAGTACTGCACCCTTGTCCACATCTTGATTGGGATAACTGACTCTGCTGTGTAAGAGAATACCCTTTTCTCAGAATTATTTAGGGGCAAAGAGGCACGGTGTCTGTAGCTTAACCATCGGATGGTTCAGCAGTTAGGTGAGCGAGTAGACAGAAACGGGAAGACAGATGAGAAAATATGGCAAAAAGTTGGTGGTCAGTGAATCCAGGAAGAGTCTACTGGAATGGATTATTCCTGTAACTTTCCTGTAAACCTAAGATCTTTTCATGACAAAACCTTACGGGGTCCCCAGCTCCCCAGGCCCTGTCCCTGGCCGCCTCTCTCAGGCCTTGGCTGGATCAGTGGCGAGGCTCAGCTTGCAGGCAGGGACCACTATCATGCTCCCAGGGCTTGCCCCAGCCTGGGCCCCTTTTCTGAAACGTCTCTGGTGAGGAGACCCCCCGGGGTGGAAGGTCCCTGCACCCAGTGGGTGGAAGCTCCTCTCTCCAGGGGCCCAGCTAAGCTACAGTGCCGGGGTCTGGGGGCCACCCTGCTCCAGCACCCACTTCAGTGACTTCCCTGTGACTCTGTCAGGCCTCCCTTGTCGTTGCCTGGAAGGGCTGAGGTCTGCCACCTGGCAGCTGCCTACAGAGGGCTCCATGCCCTCGGCATGCTTGCCTCGGGGTCTCCAGGGCTGAACAGAAAGGCCTGGGTCTGAGGTTGGATAGCATCACCGATTCAATGGACGTGAACTTTGGGCAAACTCTGGAAGATAGTGAGGGACAGGGAGGCCTGTCATGCTGCAGTCCGTGGGGTCACAAAGAGTCAGATACGACTGAGCAACTGAACAGCTACCACCCACCCCTGGGCAGGCCCTGGGGTCTAAGGCTCACAGACTGCACGTCTCCCAGATAAACGGACAGGCCCCCTGGTTGCAGCTTGCTCACCACACACCCAAGCCAGAGCAGCAGCCAGGCACCTCCCTGTCCCACCTCCAGCCAAAGCTCACCCCCAGCTGCCAGGCATCTGGCCCAGGGAAGCTTCCACAACTGGGTATCAGGCCCTGCCAAAATGGGTGGCATCAGAGGCGCCAGCCCCTAGCTAAGGGAGAAGAGTGACAGGCCCTCAGTGCCTGGAGAGCTGGGGCTCTCTCCCAAGAGCTGGCTGTCACTCTCTGCCCTCTGCCAGAGCCTGGGGGCCATCTCTGGGGGAGAAGGGGACCCTCTGAGCAAGGTACTTGGGGCCCACCCAGCCCCTCTCCCTGTCTGTCCCTCCCCTGCAAAAGCCTGGACCCTTCCTGCCAGACACACCAGCCCAGGTGTAATGCACGCACAGCCCCTGCCACACACACACACCCCCTCCAAAATCCAGCCAGTCTCTGAAGCTTGAGGGGTGCCCCACTGGCTTCCAAATCAGAGAAAGAAAACTGAAGTCGCTCAGTCGTGTCCGACTCTTCGCAGTTCCATGGACTGTAGCCCACCAGGCTTCTCCATCCATGGGGTTTTCTAGGCAAGAGTACTGGAGTGGGTGGCCATTTCCTTCTCCAGGGGAACTTCCCCACCCAGGGATCAAACCCAAGTCTCCTGGATTGCAGGGAGATTCTTTATCAGCTGAGCCACAAGGGAAGCCCAAGAATACTGGAGTGGGTAGCCTATCCCTTCTCCAGCGGATCTTCCCGACCCAGGAATTGAACCCAGGTCTCTGGTATTGCAGGCGGATTCTTCACCAGCTGAGCTATGAGCCAAATCAGAGCGAAGTGAAAGTGAAAGTTGCTCAGTCGTGTCCGACTCTTTGTGACCTCCATGGATCCATGGAATTCTCTAGGCCAGAATACTGGAGTAGGTAGCCTTTCCCTTTCTCCAGGGGATCTTCCCAACCCAGGGATTGAACCCAGGTCTTCCACATTGCAGGCAGACGCTTTACCCTCTGAGCCATCAGGGAAGCCAAACCAGAGGTCTGGGTCCAAATCTGGCTCCATCACCCCGGGACAGCAGACTGGCTCCGCCACCGGCCTGCCCTCCCCGACCTGTGAAACGGGGGTTGGGCCGTGCCTCTCCCAGCCCTCCAAGTTGGTGACCATGCTGTCAAGGCCATCGTCAGCTGCTGCCTCTGCACCCCCCACCCCCACCCCAGGCCTTTAGGGCCTGGGCAGCATGGCCCTGGTCCCTCTGTGGGCTCCGTGCCTGCCGCAGCTGACCATCACAGGAGACCCCCTGCCTCACAAGGCTGATCCAGGCTGCACGGACTCATCGGGGCCCCAGGCTCCCGGCCAGCCCAGATGGGCATCCCCAAGGTACACGTGGGCCAGAACCACAGCCTGAACTCGAGTCCCCAGGCCTCCCACCAAGGAGGTGCAGCTGCCAGGGAGAGGGGCGGGCGTTTTCCTGTCCTCATCTGCTTGCCTCCGGGCTGCTCAGTTTGCTGGGGTGTCAGGGGAGACAGTCTGTCCCCCAAACCTACCCTTGTGGGGAGCTGGGAACAGGAGCACTTCTCCAGGGGGCTCCCCGCTGCAGGCCTCATCTGAGGAGGAGGGAAGGTGGGGACAGAAGTGCCAGGCAGCGGGGCTGGCATGAGGGCAGGCGTGGAGGCTGGGACCCAGAGGGGTAGGTGTGGAAGGCGGGCAGAGGTGCGACGTGAGGATGGAAGACGGTGGGGGGACAGGACTGGTGTGAGCGCAACCTGTGACTCCACTGCTCTGGCCGGAGAAGCCAGAAAGGGGGGCCTCGTGACCTTGCCACAGGCCCGGGCGCGGTGGGCTCCCCTCCCTGCCCCAGCCCCAGCCCCACTGCCCCCAGCCGCCCTGCCTTTCGGTAAATAAGTTTGTTTAACGCTCACCCTGACCACTGGGCCCCGAGGCCAGGCGCCCGAGCTCACAGACGGCCTTTGTGTGGCCATGAAGGGCCTTTTCATCGGGGCCCTGGCCTCCCGCCCGTTCAACCTGGCTTGCTCCCTCCGCCGCAGTAGCTGTGGCCACAGGCGACCGGCAGGGAGGGTGGCAGGCCAGGCCTGGATCTCAGCCATGGGGCCACCCCGGCCTCCCTGCTCGGGACCGACCCCAGCCCAGAGAGCAAGCAGGCCAGGGGCCTGTCGGGCCAGGCGCACACCTGCTCTGAGCCTCTAGCCCAGGGCGGGGCAGCTAAGAGCTTCCCCGACACACTCTCGCCCCGGCAGGAGGAACAGCAGCCCCACCGGAGCCCAGAGGCGCTGGGGTGGGGCTGGCCGGCCTGCCCCTGGGCAGGACCCGAGCAGGGGAGTCGGGAGGTGAGGCCAAGTGAGGTCCCCATGCCGCCCACCGCGAGGCATTGCCCGGCATTCCTGTGGCGGCAGAGGAAACCCACCCGCCCAGGCTGAGTATGCACCGTCCAACCAGGCACCTCTGGCCGGCAGCCTCGGCTGGAAGAGCTTGGCTGTGTGGGCACCCAGGAATGGGACAGAAGCTGCCCACACGGGCCCCAGACTCAGGGGCAGACAGGGCGCCAGCACCCGCTTTGACCACCGGGCGGGAGAAGCCATGTCATTGGGGTAGGTGGGACCCACGGGAGCCACGGAAAATGCCACCCTACTTTGGGTCACTTCCCCAGGGCTCCGGGCACCACGCCAGGCCCCTGGCTCGCCCACCCAAAGGCAGGTGAGGCAAGGAGGGGGTTCTGCCGCGAGACTCCCCTGCACCCAGCAGAGGGGCTGGGGACGTTTCCACACGTTCTCCCAACCTGTACTGAGGGCCACCAGCCGCCTGGCCTGGCCCGCGAGCCTGTGTGCCTGGGAGACCTACAGAGACTCTCCTGCCAGGGAGGCGGAGGCCCTGGGGTTATCACGGCCACACGGAACGGGGGAGGCGCAGGGCGCCTGAGGAACAGAGAGGAGGACAGAACCAGAAGCAGAGCCAGCCTGCGAGCTGCTTCTAGGGCTTCTAGAGAGAGCCCGGGGGCCCACGGGATCTTCACTGCCCCCGACCCCGTTTCCTCCCAGGTCTGTGCCCGAGTGCATGGCTGCGGGAGTCACCCCAGGCCTCACCTCCTCTCGCGGCTCTCCCCAGCACACATCCACACGACGCCCAGATCTGCAGATGCCCCCAAAAACCCACGCTGCAGAGAGGGTCTCCAGCCCCAGGACTCCCCACAGGAGCCCTGACACCCTGCCCTCCCGGCCACAGGAGAGGGCTTTCTTCCAGGAGAGAGCACCTGGGAAGCCTGTGCCTCTCAGGCTTTGCAGTCGGCCTGGGCCAGCCCCTCCCGGCGCGGGGCCCCACAGCTGTGTCCACACCACCGGGGTTCGGATCCCCGGGAACCTGCCACTTCGAGGCTGGCGGGACTCTTCTCGCCAGACCCCAGACCCGGCCGCTTTCAAGCCTCAGTGCGGGAGCGTCAGGCCAGCACCCTCCTGGTTTTACAGAGGGGTCTCTGGTCCTGTGCTCCCCCCTGAAATGTTTTTCCTAGAATAGAAATAGTACCCGGGTCTTCCTTCTCAAAGGACATCTGAGAAAACCAGCAGGGAAGGGTTTGTAGGGCTTCATAACATAAATGGCAGAGCTCCGTGGACATAACATCTGGGGCCCTCTGCCCATCAGCTGCTTGCCCTGTGCCTGGTGCCCCCTCCCGACTCCCACCCAAGATTCTCAAGGCCTTCCTTCAGATTTTAGGGTGCTGGAGTGGCCCCCACCTCCCCTGGGCAGCTAAGGTCCCTGGCCCTGCTCCCCAAGTCACCATCCTGCTTCAGAGATCACAGTCTGTGACGAACGACTCCCAGAGGCCTCTGACGCGTAGCTGCCAGCCTGTGTCCCAGAGGAGCCCTTCCCGGAATCACCCCAAATGGTCACCCCATCCCGGGGAATGGCTTTGCCCGGCGGGCCTCAGAGAGATCCTGGCCTTAAGGCGCTTCTTCGTCTCGGGAGGCCAGTGGCTGGGAGCACCCTTACCTGTGAGCACCGCAGGGGCCAGGACCCCGCAGAGGAGCAGCAGCACCATGCGCAGCGCCAGACAGGACGCCATCCTGGCCGGGGGGCGAGCGTGGCCAGCGGGCGGGAAGCACCGAGGACTGAGCTGCTCAACTTCAGGGCAGAGGGAACGAGGCATCAAAGGGCTGGGGAGGGTTTTCATCAATGCAAACTCTGTCCTCCTGGGACACCGTGCCCGCCCCCCACACATGAACGCACACACACACACACACACACACAGCCAAGCTCACAGAGCTGACTGCTTCCCTGAACTCTGGAGCAGCCCCACCCTCAGAGAGGGAAAGAGGAAACGCTCTTTCCCTCTCTCCTCCTTCTCTCTCTCTCTGTCTCTCTCTCACACACACATATGCACACACACACGCATGCACCTAGGCCACAGAAAGAGATTCTCAAACCTCCACGTGCAAAAGACTCACCCAGGGTCTGATAAACGCAGTGGCTGTAGCGCTCTTTCCCAGTGGGTCACGGGTGAGCCCAGGAATCTGCATTTCAGTGCTCAAGGCCCAGGCCTGAGCGACTGCCACCGTGGGCTGGCAGCACCGACCAGGGCCAGGCCCTGCTCACATCTGGACACCTGGCAGGGAGCGACTGCTCAATGGAGCTAGGCGCAGCCATGCTTCTAAAGCCGTTTCCAGCCAGCCTTCTAGCAGCTCTCCTCTCTCTGGAAAAACCGACGGCATTAAACACCCTGGGTCCCTTCTTCCTGCTTTCTGTTCTCCCAGGTATCTGGGACTTGAAATACCACTCGTATGTTGATGATACCTGCGTCCAGCCTGGGTCTGGCCCCGTCACCCGCCGCCTCCTGGAAGGCCCCAAGGGCACGTAATGAGTGTCTCCAATTTAGCATTGCCAAAAGAAGCCTGACGCCACTGCCTCCCCATCCCTGTTCGGTTAAGTTCCAGCTCCCCACCTTCCAGATGTCCCAGCCGCATAGAATTCATCAATGGTCTTTTCCACTTACTCCCCACGCCTAATCTCTCAGAAAGTACACCCTCCTACAGCAAACCCCTCATGGTTCCCCACTACTTTTAGAATAAAAAGTCAAATTAAGGACTTACGTTCAGTCTGATGGCCTTGACAAAGTTCCTGCAATACACCAAACTCCACCCTTCCTCAGGGCCTTTGCACTCGCTGTCCTCTCTCCCAGAAAGCAGTCTCTCAGCTCAGGACATAGCTACCTCCTTATCACCACTCAGGTCTCAGCTCTGAGCAGTCAGTCCCCCACCCACTCATCACACTTCTTTAAATTTCTTCTTCAGTTCAGTTCAGTTCAGTTCTTTCACTCAGTCGTGTCCAACTCCTTGCGACCCCATGAATCGCAGCACGCCAGGCCTCCCTGTCCATCACCATCTCCCGGAGTTCACTCAGACTCACGTCCATCGAGTCCGTGATGCCATCCAGCCATCTCATCCTGGGTTGTCCCCTTCTGCTCCTGCCCCCAATCTCTCCCAGCATCAGAATCTTTTCCAACGAGTCAGCTCTTCGCATCAGGTGTTTAAAGCACTGGAGCTTCAGCTTTAGCATCATTCCTTCCAAAGAGATCCCAGGATTGATCTCCTTCAGAATCGACTGGTTGGATCTCCTTGCAGTCCAAGGGACTCTCAAGAGTCTTCTCCAACACCACAGTTCAAAAGCACTAATTCTTCAGCGCTCAGCCTTCTTCACAGTCCAACTCTCACATCCATACATGACCACAGGAAAAACCATAGCCTTGACTAGACGGACCTTAGTCGGCAAAGTAATGTCTCTGCTTTTGAATATACTATCTAGGTTGGTCATAACTTTTCTGCCAAGGAGTAAGTGTCTTTTCATTTCATGGCTGCAGTGACCATCTGAAGTGATTTTGGAGCCCCCCAAAATAAAGTCTGACACTGTTTCCACTGTTTCCCCACCTATTTCCCATGAAGTGATGGGACAGGATGCCATGATCTTTGTTTTCTGAATGTTGAGCTTTAAGCCAACTTTTTCACTCTCCTCTTTCACTTTCATCAAGAGGCTCTTTAGTTCCTCTTCACTTTCTGCCATAAGGGTGGTGTCATCTGCATATCTGAGGTTATTGATATTTCTCCCAGCAATCTTGATTCCAGCTTGTGTTTCTTCCAGCCCAGCGTTTTTCATGATGTACTCTGCATATAAGTTAAATAAGCAGGGTGACGATATACAGCCTTGATGTACTCCTTTTCCTATTTGGAACCA